>OY744530.1:59019538-59034538 GCA_963556195.1 Sepiola atlantica
GAGTCTAAGGATGTCGTTTCTAATATGTGATTTCTAGTGTTAGTCGTTCTACCAACAAGTATACGTCGTGTGTGTCTCTCGTTCTAGTTACATAATTCTGTTCCGTATCATACATGTCGTGCTTTACAGTATTTAGCAATGTGTTATAAGAACAGTATCTTAAAAAAAAATCAGTTAAATTCCCAATTAGATTATTACACATTATAAGTCTTCCTAAAATTCTCCTTCTGAAGGGGCGTAAAGAAGTCCTTTAAGATACATCGTCCTCATCGTTAAGCCAGATACAAATATATTGTTACATAGCGAGGACTGTGTTAGAGTGGGAACGTTTTAGTTACACTCTAAGGGGCAGATGTATCCGAAGTCGTGAAACCACGTGATATATGTGCGAAAATGTTTGCTCTTTTAGCTGTCGATGCTTCAAGCAGAAAATACATGTCTGGCTGCTGTCATGTATGAGTGGCTGACAATGTCCACAGTGTGGCGGGGGTAGCAAGACAAGCTATCCGTCTGTGTCTGTCTGTATGTCTGTATGTCTTTCTCTCTCTCTCTGTATCTTTGTCTCACACACATACGTATACGTCGGCAATCCCTCTTATGATTTCTGTGTCTGTCGTTTTTTAAATAAACAATTTTTGTAAACATCGGTGTCCGAGTGGGTAAATCAGTAGATGAAAACCACGTGGGTTAACGACGACGACGACCCTAGTGTAACATTATTTTGGTTGAAATATATGTGAAGTTGCAGCAAAATTAATGTCACATTAATATCATTTATTTTCCAGGGTACAAACTTACCGCTTCTCCCCCAACGCTGTCATAACGTTATGGTAACTTTGCAAATTGCTTAATTTAATAATTTCTAACTGGTCAGATGATATTGATATAGTTTCCTTTATTCAGAATTGTATGGACAAAATGTTATATAACGAAGGCCGAGCTTTGATAGAAGAGTTTGAGTGACACTTTTAAGGATGGGAGATGAACCAGGACAGAAGTCGTGCAACAACGTGATTTTTCTGCTGTTCTCTGTGACCCTTCTTCTTTTTCTGTAATAACCCCTTTTTATAAACATCGGCGTCCGAGTAGGTTTATCCAGAGACAAGTAAGAACCTTGGTATATAATAGTTTATACACGCATCGATAAGTTAAAATATAACAAATATACATTTGTTCTTATGTTTATTAAATTGGCATCCCTAATCTAAATAAGTGAAATTTATTACTTATTTTCTGCAGAATTACTGATGCAATTTTACGATATTTTCTGACAATGTTTCAGAGTTTCTAAAAAAGAAGAAATATATTTTATTTATTTAGTTTAATTTCTTTCTATATATAACCTTCTTTTTTTTTAGTTTTTAGGTCTTTTCTGTAAAGGCCTTATCACTAATTGAAAAATACATTTTTAAAAAGTAGACCCATAATTCATGCGCCCACACGCGCTTGGCCTACTTTTGTGAGTGATGTCAAAACATACGTGATGTTAGGATTAGAGTTTGTTTAGCGTTAGAGTTAAATTGCACACAATTCCGAATAAACGCTACTCTGCAACGCATCGCGGAATAGTAGACGGGTTTCTGTATTAGTTTATGTAGAGACAGCAGTTTGGGTAAACGAGTATTTCAGTCTTTTGACAAAGAAACAAGTGTAGTACCTGTTCTGATACTAAACTTTATGTTTTCCGTCCAAAGTCAGTGTAGTATAATTCCTTTTAGACTTAGGCAACTTTTTATTTTATTTTTTTCCCAATTCAGATGCTCCTATTTGTGAAACTTCATTTTTACCCCATTCAAAATGTTCTTGAATCTAACTGTTTCCTCGTGGGAAAGTAAACATATAGTGTCAGGAAGGGGGTTTCAAGTAATAATACAATTTTTACTGTTATGGGTAATGGCGGTATTATATTTTTGCCTGCTCTTCTACAACTTATCATAGTTTGTTGCATTATATTTGTTTTATGTTTTGGTGATTTTTAAATAGAAATGTTGATGTAAATTGTTTGTCATGTAACGAGATAAACGTTTCCGGAACATTGCGGGGAGTCTATGCAGGAACGTTTTTATTCAACGTATATGCACCGGTGTAACACCCCCATTTGTTTAACTAGGTTGTACAAGTTTTACTCGCCACCTCCCTGATATAATAATCTCTCCATAATCGGACCACTCTCATGACGGGTCTGAATATCATACGGAAAATCACATCTTTGTCCATGTTGACTAATTTACACTTGTTATTATTACATTAGCAAGATTCGTTTTAATGAATTTTAAAAATAAAAAAGATACATTTTTTTCTTTAAACAAATACTGATATTGAGGTGTGGCTTTTAGAAAATTGGCGAATTCTTCAATTTGAGAAACAATAAATTTGAAGTAAAATTAAAAATCGAACACGTGCAATTTTATTTTTCCGTTTTATTTTAATTTGTATTTCACAGAACACTCGATTTTGTTTCTTAATTAATCACGAGAGAATTGTTATTGTGGATCAGTTTTGGAAAACATCCAATTGGGAAAAGAAAATGGCGCTAAAGTAAAAAAAAAATGAAATTAAAAATGGACGAAAATGAAAAATACGTAGGACTGACCTTTAAAAGACACACACCCGTTTATACTTTAATGTTATTTTTTATGCCAATTTTTTCTTTTTTTAAGTATGAATTTTATTTCAAACGTCCACTCCTAATATTGTCTTTTTATATTTACTCCTTCCTTAAATAAGATGTCGATGAAAAAGACCAATAAAAAGAGATAGTCCCCAACCCTGAAAAAAAAACTTGAAACATAAAATGGCGGCTGGGACATCAGATGAGCATCTTGTCACAACAGCCAAAAACACACGTTGGACCTGATTGGGAAAATGCTTTCTTTTTCTTTTCTTTTTTTAAATATAGTCGGCATCTTTTCCCCACTTTGAGTGTTTTTGTGTTTTTTTTAATTAATTTGTTGAATGATTAATAGTCAAGTTTATGAAGCGGCGGTGACGGACGAACGGAAGCAGAAAACGATTCGTGATTGGGGGGTAAGTGATCTAAATTAGGCCCCAATTAGAGGGGAGAGGTGGCGAGGAGAGGGGGAGGGCGGCTCCTTTGCTACTCGCTTTATTTCGAATTGAAGGTAAAACTGTAAATGGAGAAGAGAGATGAGAAAAGGTGGAGTAATACAGAGAGACAGAGAGAGAGAGAGAGAGAGAAAGAGAGAGAAGGAAAAAGAGAGGAGAATAGAGAGAAAGAGAAGAGCTTATAATGATAACAAAAATAAATGAGGAGCATGGTGATGAGATGATAAGGACAATACAACAATGAATGAGACATTGATATTAAATTAAAAAGCAGTAATGAAATTGGAAGTAAGCTGTCAATAATAAAATTGACGATCATAAAAGATAAAAGTCCCCTTTCTAAAGCTTAATGATAATCACAAACACACACACACACACACACACACACACACACACACACACACACACACACACACACATATATATATATATATATATATATATATATATATATATTTGTGTATGTGGATGTGTCTGAGTGGTTTTACACATAAAAATATAGCCATAAAGGCGTTAACTGAAGAAACGGCTATCCGGTGCGTAGTTATATTTTACCAGTCTGTGAGTTTTTGCATCATCCACTATGTAATAAAGATAAAACGTGTATGATATATATACATATATATTGTCTTGGAAGGTTTTCAGCCATTAAGGTAAGATATCGCTAAATGGCACATCAATTCTAAGGGTTATTTCATGTCATGAATGTAGAAAGAAATATCCTTCAGGGGAGTCTTAAGTCAGTGGGTCATTTATAGTTATTAGTTAAAACCTTGTGTATTTTGAATTGTTGTCATTTTGGTCAAGCTATTTATACTTCAAGTTCTTTATATTTTCAAATGTTTAATCACTGCTTTTGGATTGGTAGTTTTTTACAACATATCAACCGTTTTCGGGTTATGTAATGCTGAATCCGGTCATTTTAGTGAAGGTTTTTTATCTCTAAGTTCTTTACATCATCAAATATTTAAGCATGATCTTTGATTTGGTAGTTTTGTTTCACGGCATATCAACCCTTTTCGGGTTACTTAATGCTGAATCCGGTCATTTTGGTGAAGGTTTGTATGCTTCAAGTTCTTTACATGTTCAAATGTTTAGTCATATTTTTTTGTTTTGTTGTTTTTGTTTCACGGCATATCAACCCTTTTCAGGTCATTTAATGCTGAATCCGGTCATTTTGGTGGAGGTTTTTATGCTTCAAGTTCGTGATATGTTTAAGTATTTATTGATGGGTTTTAGTTGAGTGAAATGAGGGCTGAGGGAAAGATGAGGGAGGGAAGAAGAGGGGAAAGGGAAAAATTGTTGTTTTCTGTTTTGGATTTTGCAGAACATAATCAATGTTTGGTGCATTCTGAGTCAGGAAGTCAATAACTTCAGACAGCCTGATTTGGTAGCGCCAGTAGGTTATATTTGACCCATAGATGGGACCCTTACAAGTACTAACACTCCGGACCATAGTGAACCTGAGAGTAGTGGCAACTAAGGGGAACTTCCACATTCCCTACAGCTTCCATATGGGGGCCTAAACACTGGATGTCTTTTAAGGTCGTACTCATGACCTTCAACAATTAGAACTATATGAAAAAACAACAAAAACACAAAAATGTTTAGTCCTAACTCTTTCGATTGAAAATTACTTTTCTCGTAAGTCAATTTACTTTTTTACAGTCACTATATAAGTTTGCTTCCAAGAATTTACGCTAGTCTTAACATAATTTAAGGGATCATCAGTTATTTACCATGAAAAAATGTTTCAGGAATTTGAAAACAAAACAGTATCTTATCTCATGGCTTCCCAGCAGAGTTGATCAGACCCAACTTCCCTTACAAAAACAAAAAACAAAAATGTTTCGTATATTCTAAGATGAAAGTTTTGTTCGAGTTTAATATTTTGCTAACTTATTTTGTTATTAAAAATGCCCTCTTTACCTGTGTTGTTCATCTGTGTCAAAGAAAATGTATCCGTTATTATATATATATATATATAGTAAATCCAACAAAAGATATAAGAGGCAACTAATATCTTTAATTAGTGAACATCCGGATGAAACTGAAACTCAATATACTGGATAGAGCATTAATAGCATGATATAAAATGAAGTAATAAAATAAGATGCGAGTCCAATTTTATTAGAATTCAATGTTCAGGCAAAGTACCATAAAGTTTTTAACTCATGAGTTTTAAAAGAAAATTCTTCTCCTCAGAGGACCATTACCGCAATGACATTGCTGCAGATAATAAAATTAAACTTTGAAAATATATAAAAATATATATAAAAATACATAAAAGTATATAAAACATCAAATATATCAGCCCAAAACATACTTTTTGTTAAAGCTATACAGTTTATCCAAGTCATACAATTTAAAACATATTCAGGAAAGACACCTAAGATGTTGATTGAAAAGTGATCCAGGTGGTGAATTGTAGTCCAAAAACGAAAAAGTTATCAAAGCGGGAAACCCGCTTGCAATCGATGCAATAAATGACAGTGAAAAATGTATCCAAAGTGTTTGCAAATTATTAAAACGATAAAGAAACCAAAACATACGAAAGTTCAGAAAACTCACTTGGTTTTGAATAATTATCATGTTCAAAATTCATATATATATATATATATATATATTTAATATTAAAGTTTAGTTTTCTTTACCTACAGACGACGTTGATAGGACTCTCTTACCCTCATCAGCGTAACAGTGGCGGTCGCAGGCGGTCGCATTTTTGCATTCGTTCATGGCCTTTTTGAAAAGAGCAATATATGTGTATCAAAATTACCAAACTGTTTCTATTTATAAATTAATGTTAATAAATGTAAATATTTTTCTAATTATATTAATAAATTCTATTGTTTATCTATTCATATAGATAAATGGAAAACGTATTGTCTTCTATATACAAGATACATATGAATGAAATGTTTATTATTTGATTTTTTTTGCGAAGCGTTTGCGAACTGGCAAAGCCAGTTAGTACAAAATAAAGAACAATTTTGAAAAAAAATGCCGCTTAAATTGGTCGTAGGTTTCTTGGGCCGAAACGGTTGTCAATTACTTTTGTAAATTTCTTCATATTGTGTTAGTTTAGGGTTGAGTTTTACGATATGACAACTTTTTCCAATGTAAAGTTAGATCAACACCGCTGGCATGTTTTGTATACGAATGGTTGTTAATTACTTTGTTTTGTAGGCGTTAATATTGCAAATTAACGACTACTATTACAACTCCGGATCAAATCGGTCTTCGTGGAAATCACAATTAAGGAAAGACTAGACAAAAATCCAAAATTGGAAGCTCATAGTCGGATGTTTCGTGTCGTACCCATGCACCACTGTTATTCAACACATACATGACACAAAGACAGGCTCTATTACTCCAGGATCAAATTAGACAAGGACGTTATGACAACTTCCTGCTTGCCTTTATGCAAAGATACAGGTATAGTAGCTGTTTTGATAATATACTGTTCCCTCCTCGGTCAGTGAAGGAAATGTTCTTCTAGACTAAGACAATTTAACATTTTGTTCCAATCCAGGTTACCCATTCGATTTTCCCCACATTAATTAACAGACACTTTATCTCGTACATCTATGCGGAGGCAAGTAAATAGGAAGTAAATGCTTACACTACACACCCAAAAGCATACAAATTAGGGCATCACTACTTGATGATATTTTGTATTACAACCAGGACAAACTCGAGCTAATCAATAGATGCGAACCTGGGATATTCCAGATTAGATTAAACTTAATAATTATGATTATTTAAGGGTAACCCAGCACTTTCTAAAGTGTCCAATGCAATTCCCTGAGTTCAACATAACATATTTTATTTAACTCATAGATGGAATCGTGGCAGGCATTACATCTCAATAAAAAAAAGATTGTTTGAATATGATTGGATGACACCCCACCAATTTGGGTGACCGGGGTTATCACATTTTCTCGGGACCACACTACTAACCACGGGGAATACTCGCAATATATTTACATGGAGAGGTGTTACATTATTTTTTGTATAAATCATCAGATTTAATTATTCAACCTAATGTACTTTTTTCAGTCTACATAATAACCATTTATTTGGCTTTCGTAATGAAGTTAACTGCTATTTAATTTCTAATTGCGAATTAAATGCATTATGTCTGCCGCTATTTTCACCGCGTTGATTGCTTCGGTTATGTGCATTAGAATAACACACGAGAGTGACACACGCACACGACATTCATGCGCATGTTGTTCTATTTACACACACGAATTGCAACATTTCTGAAACCATTAAATGCCACGAGGCACTGGAAACGCTTCAAAATAACTATTTGTGTAAACTAAAACAATGTCTTGGCATTTCAATATTAAACACTAATTTATTGGTATGTGAGTAATTTATTCAACAAATGTGATCTTCTTAGCGTGCATGAGCGTAAAATAAGTTATTGTTCACTTGTGAGTCAGCGCGTATCAAGACTAAAGGCAACTCGAGATTGAGGGTTATAAGATGGATGTATTTTCAGCTGAATAATGCCGACTATTATGATAAGCAGATTCGAAAAAATAATGGGATGAATAACATTAATGTATTCATGTTGACGGTATATAATAGTAATTTGGTGCAATTCGATTTAAAGATGAGCGTGTTGTTATCCTCGGGAGAAACAATCCCAACGTTACAATAGATAGGAATTTCTTAGAATAAAACTGTTCATAGAAATACCGTTTGATGCTAGAAATACTGGTAGAAAAAGAGATTCCTTTCGAGTTCTTGTGAATGTCTTACAAAGGGAAATAATAGATTAAGATTAACTGATACGTTACCATTACTCGAGCTAAACGCCACACAAAGAATAATGTCAATGACATTTATAGACTGCAAGTTGAATTATAGAAAATATTTGGTGACTAGCGAAAATAATGAATGTGATGAATAAAATAAAATTATTTATAAGAACGATATATGACAAGTATTTTATTGACATGGGATTTGAAATGATCGTGTTGTAATCCCCGGGGAAGCAATTCCGAATGTTCCCACTGATGGCAAGTTCTTGAAAGAAAATTCCATTCATGGTAATTAAGTTTGATTTATGGTAAACGGATGAAAAAGGAAATTCCTTTGCAAGTGTAGCACCAATACGAGTTCTTGATGTGAATGTCTTACAAGGAGGAACCCGAGAGTAACGCTCAGTCGAGCACCTCCTATGAAAATAACAATACCTTAGAGATTAGCAACACCTTCTTTGTGGGGAATTGGATGAAGAATACAGAGATATCACCCCGACTAGATTTTGAATTAAGTTTTGTATTTTGTCAACGTAAGAAAAAGACTGCGCTGGGTGACATCCCCAGCTGTTGTAGCAGTACTCCATCCTAGGACGTATCTGACTTTTATATAGATAGAGGATTGCGTCAGGAGGAAAGTACTTTCTGGAGGGATAGAATGATCCAACTATATTTCCAGCAACTCTTTTTGAACGTTTCGATGTGCTAATAGGAGGTAGGGTACATTAAATCAGGGAGTAACAGATTAAAATTAATCATTATTCATTCGGGGGTAAATTCTATAAATGAAGAGTTCGAATTCAAAATGCGACGAATAAAGTTTTCTCTAATTATGGAATTAAACTACAAAAAGCAAACATTTAAAATTTAAAAAAATCGACTATAATCATTTATTTTATAAAAAAAGGATGACAATTTGGTAGATATTGTATTATATGGAAACAATATGTTGCAATTTGGTAACACAATGAAAGACAACATTTTGGCAATTTAGAAGTTTTAAAATTGTATGATCGCTTTTTCCATTCGTACCTTTCCAATGAAAATAATTTTATCTGTGTGGCAATATCTAGATTTGGGTTTGTAAAAGTTAAAGTGGAATCGGAGTTTTTTCTTGTACGGTTTCAACTGAACAGAAAATGGGACCCTCCATTTAAAGTTACACTTATGTTCCAGAATTTCTGCGATGAAGTTGATAATTTATATTATTTGTATTATCTGTACAACTGTTTTCATATTAGATGTTATTTTCATAACCTTTCGGTTGAGGGAACATCATCCCTTCTGTGAAAGAAGGGAGATTTCTTCAGTGATCAAAGGCCGAATCTACAAGGCAAATCGTTCGCACTATCCTTCTCTACGGCTGCGAATAGTGGCCTATGAGCATGGACAATCAACGGAAGCTAAAAGTCTTCGAGAACGATTGCTTTCGCAGAATTCTACGTTACCGAAGCGCAGAGCGGTTTACTGACGTCAGATTCAGCCTTGGTGTGTCTATTAGCCCATCGCTTTTTTTATCCTGCAGCAACTTCAGCGATGGTTTGGCTTATGGCCAGGCGTCTGGAGTCAGACTGAGTCGTGATGTCATCCTCCCCCCGAAACGCACTGGTTGGTAGCTGAAGCCCTGAGTCATGACGATCAAGAAGGAACTCTCCGAACCCTCGGGCCCGCAGGTGGATTGTCTTAGACGATAGAATCATGAATGGCTAACTATTTCCAGTGAATTTGCACAGGACCGTTGTGCGTAGGCCGCCATGGTTCAGGATGCCGTTAAGATGAGGAAGGAAGTCGGCTCACTCCGCCCAGGATGAATGTTGCCTCAAGTACAAGTAGTAAGTATGAGGTAACTTACGACCTCCTTCACCTGTGCCTTTTCGAACTCAGTAATTATTATTTCGAACTCGGGAATCTGTACCGAATTCTGAAGGGAACTTTTTATTTAATCCACAGAGATAGATTATTCTCATTTTCCCAGCAATAATCGGGTCGCAATCTTTAGTCGTTGCTAATTATATGATTAGTTCTCATAGTGCACTAAATTGTATACTAAGTTATAATAATCGGGTCGCAATATTTAGTAGTTCCTAATTATGTGATTAGTTCTCATAGTGCACTAAATTGTATACTAACTTATAATAATCGGGTCGCAATCTTTAGTAGTTCCTAATTATGTGATTAGTTCTCATAGTGCACTAAATTGTATACTAACTTATAATAATCGGGTCGCAATCTTTAGTAGTTCCTAATTATGTGATTAGTTCTCATAGTGCACTAAAGTGTATACTAACTTATAATAATCGGGTCGCAATCTTTAGTAGTTCCTAATTATGTGATTAGTTCTCATAGTGCACTAAATTGTATACTAAGTTATAATAATCGGGTCGCAATCTTTAGTAGTTCCTAATTATGTGATTAGTTCTCATAGTGCACTAAATTGTATACTAACTTATAATAATCGGGTCGCAATCTTTAGTAGTTCCTAATTATGTGATTAGTTCTCATAGTGCACTAAATTGTATACTAACTTATAATAATCGGGTCGCAATCTTTAGTAGTTCCTAATTATGTGATTAGTTCTCATAGTGCACTAAATTGTATACTAAGTTATAATAATCGGGTCGCAATCTTTAGTAGTTCCTAATTATGTGATTAGTTCTCATAGTGCACTAAATTGTATACTAACTTATAATAATCGGGTCGCAATCTTTAGTAGTTCCTAATTATGTGATTAGTTCTCATAGTGCACTAAATTGTATACTAACTTATAATAATCGGGTCGCAATCTTTAGTAGTTCCTAATTATGTGATTAGTTCTCATAGTGCACTAAATTGTATACTAAGTTATAATAATCGAGTCGCAATCTTTAGTAGTTCCTAATTATGTGATTAGTTCTCATAGTGCACTAAATTGTATACTAAGTTATAATAATCGGGTCGCAATCTTTAGTAGTTCCTAATTATGTGATTAGTTCTCATAGTGCACTAAATTGTATACTAACTTATAATAATCGGGTCGCAATCTTTAGTAGTTCCTAATTATGTGATTAGTTCTCATAGTGCACTAAATTGTATACTAAGTTATAATAATCGGGTCGCAATCTTTAGTAGTTCCTAATTATGTGATTAGTTCTCATAGTGCACTAAATTGTATACTAACTTATAATAATCGGGTCGCAATCTTTAGTAGTTCCTAATTATGTGATTAGTTCTCATAGTGCACTAAATTGTATACTAACTTATAATAATCGGGTCGCAATCTTTAGTAGTTCCTAATTATGTGATTAGTTCTCATAGTGCACTAAATTGTATACTAACTTATAATAATCGGGTCGCAATCTTTAGTAGTTCCTAATTATGTGATTAGTTCTCATAGTGCACTAAATTGTATACTAACTTATAATAATCGGGTCGCAATCTTTAGTAGTTCCTAATTATGTGATTAGTTCTCATAGTGCACTAAATTGTATACTAAGTTATAATAATCGGGTCGCAATCTTTAGTAGTTCCTAATTATGTGATTAGTTCTCATAGTGCACTAAATTGTATACTAACTTATAATAATCGGGTCGCAATCTTTAGTAGTTCCTAATTATGTGATTAGTTCTCATAGTGCACTAAATTGTATACTAACTTATAATAATCGGGTCGCAATCTTTAGTAGTTCCTAATTATGTGATTAGTTCTCATAGTGCACTAAATTGTATACTAAGTTATAATAATCGAGTCGCAATCTTTAGTAGTTCCTAATTATGTGATTAGTTCTCATAGTGCACTAAATTGTATACTAAGTTATAATAATCGGGTCGCAATCTTTAGTAGTTCCTAATTATGTGATTAGTTCTCATAGTGCACTAAATTGTATACTAACTTATAATAATCGGGTCGCAATCTTTAGTAGTTCCTAATTATGTGATTAGTTCTCATAGTGCACTAAATTGTATACTAAGTTATAATAATCGGGTCGCAATCTTTAGTAGTTCCTAATTATGTGATTAGTTCTCATAGTGCACTAAATTGTATACTAACTTATAATAATCGGGTCGCAATCTTTAGTAGTTCCTAATTATGTGATTAGTTCTCATAGTGCACTAAATTGTATACTAACTTATAATAATCGGGTCGCAATCTTTAGTAGTTCCTAATTATGTGATTAGTTCTCATAGTGCACTAAATTGTATACTAAGTTATAATAATCGGGTCGCAATCTTTAGTAGTTCCTAATTATGTGATTAGTTCTCATAGTGCACTAAATTGTATACTAACTTATAATAATCGGGTCGCAATCTTTAGTAGTTCCTAATTATGTGATTAGTTCTCATAGTGCACTAAATTCTATACTAACTTATAATAATCGGGTCGCAATATTTAGTAGTTCATAATTATGTGATTAGTTCTCATGGTGCACTAAATTGTATACTAATTTATAATAATCGGGTCGCAATCTTTAGTAGTTCCTAATTATGTGATTAGTTCTCATAGTGCACTAAATTGTATACTAAGTTATAATAATCGGGTCGCAATCTTTAGTAGTTCCTAATTATGTGATTAGTTCTCATAGTGCACTAAATTGTATACTTACTTATAATAATCGGGTCGCAATCTGTAGTAGTTCCTAATTATGTGATTAGTTCTCATAGTGCACTAAATTGTATACTAAGTTGTAATAATCGGGTCGCAATATTTAGTAATTCCTAATTATGTGATTAGTTCTCATAGTGCACTAAATTGTATACTAAGTTATAATAATCGGGTCGCAATCTGTAGTAGTTCCTAATTATGTGATTAGTTCTCATAGTGCACTAAATTGTATACTAAGTTGTAATAATCGGGTCGCAATATTTAGTAATTCCTAATTATGTGATTAGTTCTCATAGTGCACTAAATTGTATACTAACTTATAATAATCGGGTCGCAATCTTTAGTAGTTCCTAATTATGTGATTAGTTCTCATGGTGCACTAAATTGTATACTAATTTATAATAATCGGGTCGCAATCTTTAGTAGTTCCTAATTATGTGATTAGTTCTCATAGTGCACTAAATTGTATACTAAGTTATAATAATCGGGTCGCAATCTTTAGTAGTTCCTAATTATGTGATTAGTTCTCATAGTGCACTAAATTGTATACTAACTTATAATAATCGGGTCGACATATTTAGTAGTTCATAATTATGTGATTAGTTCTCATGGTGCACTAAATTGTATACTAATTTATAATAATCGGGTCGCAATCTTTAGTAGTTCCTAATTATGTGATTAGTTCTCATAGTGCACTAAATTGTATACTAAGTTATAATAATCGGGTCGCAATCTTTAGTAGTTCCTAATTATGTGATTAGTTCTCATAGTGCACTAAATTCTATACTAACTTATAATAATCGGGTCGACATATTTAGTAGTTCATAATTATGTGATTAGTTCTCATGGTGCACTAAATTGCATACTAATTTATTATAATCGGGTCGCAATCTTTAGTAGTTCCTAATTATGTGATTAGTTCTCATAGTGCACTAAATTGTATACTAAGTTATAATAATCGGGTCGCAATCTTTAGTAGTTCCTAATTATGTGATTAGTTCTCATAGTGCACTAAATTCTATACTAACTTATAATAATCGGGTCGACATATTTAGTAGTTCATAATTATGTGATTAGTTCTCATGGTGCACTAAATTGTATACTAATTTATAATAATCGGGTCGCAATCTTTAGTAGTTCCTAATTATGTGATTAGTTCTCATAGTGCACTAAATTGTATACTAAGTTATAATAATCGGGTCGCAATCTTTAGTAGTTCCTAATTATGTGATTAGTTCTCATAGTGCACTAAATTCTATACTAACTTATAATAATCGGGTCGACATATTTAGTAGTTCATAATTATGTGATTAGTTCTCATGGTGCACTAAATTGTATACTAATTTATAATAATCGGGTCGCAATCTTTAGTAGTTCCTAATTATGTGATTAGTTCTCATAGTGCACTAAATTGTATACTAAGTTATAATAATCGGGTCGCAATCTTTAGTAGTTCCTAATTATGTGATTAGTTCTCATAGTGCACTAAATTGTATACTAACTTATAATAATCGGGTCGCAATCTGTAGTAGTTCCTAATTATGTGATTAGTTCTCATAGTGCACTAAATTGTATACTAAGTTGTAATAATCGGGTCGCAATATTTAGTAATTCCTAATTATGTGATTAGTTCTCATAGTGCACTAAATTGTATACTAACTTATAATAATCGGGTCGCAATCTTTAGTAGTTCCTAATTATGTGATTAGTTCTCATAGTGCACTAAATTGTATACTAAGTTATAATAATCGGGTCGCAATCTTTAGTAGTTCCTAATTATGTGATTAGTTCTCATAGTGCACTAAATTGTATACTAAGTTATAATAATCGGGTCGCAATCTTTAGTAGTTCCTAATTATGTGATTAGTTCTCATAGTGCACTAAATTGTATACTAAGTTATAATAATCGAGTCGCAATCTTTAGTAGTTCCTAATTATGTGATTAGTTCTCATAGTGCACTAAATTGTATACTAACTTATAATAATCGGGTCGCAATCTTTAGTAGTTCCTAATTATGTGATTAGTTCTCATAGTGCACTAAATTGTATACTAAGTTATAATAATCGGGTCGCAATCTTTAGTAGTTCCTAATTATGTGATTAGTTCTCATAGTGCACTAAATTGTATACTAACTTATAATAATCGGGTCGCAATCTTTAGTAGTTCCTAATTATGTGATTAGTTCTCATAGTGCACTAAATTGTATACTAACTTATAATAATCGGGTCGCAATCTTTAGTAGTTCCTAATTATGTGATTAGTTCTCATAGTGCACTAAATTGTATACTAACTTATAATAATCGGGTCGCAATCTTTAGTAGTTCCTAATTATGTGATTAGTTCTCATAGTGCACTAAATTGTATACTAACTTATAATAATCGGGTCGCAATCTTTAGTAGTTCCTAATTATGTGATTAGTTCTCATAGTGCACTAAATTGTATACTAAGTTATAATAATCGGGTCGCAATCTTTAGTAGTTCCTAATTATGTGATTAGTTCTCATAGTGCACTAAATTGTATACTAACTTATAATAATCGGGTCGCAATCTTTAGTAGTTCCTAATTATGTGATTAG
>OY744530.1:59042038-59062038 GCA_963556195.1 Sepiola atlantica
CCATGTATGAGTTCAAACATTGGCACAGCGACTCCGCAACTTCTGACAATATAAATAGAGCATTTAGAGATGGATCAACAAGCGTCGGACAGTAGGTGGTTCGAGATATTCCGTCTTTGAGATAAGAGCCTGTAAGATAAAGAAGGTAGAGGGCGGCCGTGTAATCCTGAAATGAACAATTGCAAGAAATTGTTGAGCAAAATGCACTTTAAATTGCCAATGAAATATCTCCAACACTTGCTGTCAGCACTGCAACAGTTTCACGTAATTTAGAGACTATTGGAAAGGTGGAAAATGGTTCGACTTAATACTTACAGAGAGGGCATCGTTAGGATGTTGAATAAAGGGTAAGTTTTATCTGGTTCAAAAGCTGTACCAACACTAATGTAGAATAGAGGATTAAATACAAAGCAACATTCAAATATAGAAGAAGAAAAAAATCAAAGACTGTAATTGTAGTATTGACCTTGGAGATATATCCTTTTTTTAATTAGATTTCTCCCCCAATTTTAATTCAAATTATTTATTGGTCTTAAATTAGACATTTTAAAATGGCGTTTTGTAACATAACAATGTTGGTTTAACACTGGACGAAATATAATGTATGGTCGGGAATTGTACGTTTAACATACATAACAAATTAAAACTCCAAATAAATTGAACAACTAATAAGGTGTAATCGCTTATCATACTCTGAAAATGGGGTTCTTAATCTATAACTAGCTGTACTTACCCAAGGTTGCCCGGGACTCGTTGTCATTTTACTGTGCTTCCAATTCTGTTAAACAGTGCTCATTTTTCTTAAGCGTATTATTATTCTTTAAATATGATTTTAAATGGTAAATTTAATTATCACGGTATTGTTTGATCATTAATTTATTAATTGTATTCAATGGTTATATAACGTGACTACTCTAATGTTGTTTTAATCTTTATTTATAACATTATTAGATATGAATATCTTCCAAAACTTTAAATCATTTAATAGATGATTATTAGCGAATAATTTTAAATGCTTTCCCGAGAAGCTTGTCTCCGGGAAAAATGGTATTTTTTTTACTTCCCTTTGATTATAATGAACGAAGGAAATGTATCATCCTTACACGAATAAGTATTTTCAAAAAGAAAGTGACGCCAAATATAATATATTCCTATAGTGGAAGGAAGATAGGCCAAATAAGATATTTAGAATCAAGTTTATATATGTGTGTGTGTGTGTGTTTATGCGTGCGTGTGCGTTGGTCTGACATTTAAAAATGTATAATATAATTTTATACGGTAGATCATTTGCCGATATACATAGAAAAGAAAATATTAATAACAAAACTATGTATTGGATTGTGAAAAGGTTTCGGAGACTCTTTCTAAAAATGTTTCTGGAATTCTCAGGTGAAAGTACAGAATAGTCAATCAACCCCCTCACCTCGCCATGTTTAGAATGGGTTTCTAAATTATAACGTTATTATTTCAGCTCGGTCCGTAAACTGCATACGCACCCATTTTTGTTACCATGTGTCCAAACTTAGATATATTTCCCTCTCTCACTCATATATTGGATTACAATTTGAGTGATTATATATAATTATTCCTACAATCAGATGTAATACCCGATTTCATAACGAACCAATACATCTCTTAACCGGACGAACGCAACTGATGTTATGCCATCCTATAATACACCCCGACACAACATTCGATATTTAGATCACCTGGATGCGAAACCTCAAGTCTTACATTGAACCAGCGAAATATAGAAAGGGAGATGGAGAAGGGCCGTTCTTACCCTTCTTTATAGACGACACGTAACCCATTACGTCTAGTATCAACAGGGTCGAGTGGGAGAAGATGTACGACATGAAAAGAAACTGGAATCTTAGGAAAATATCCATCATTCAAGTAATCACAAGTCAACTGGTCTCATGAATATATATTTTTTTAAATACATGACGAATATATCCAGTGAACCAAATGCAAGAGCGATACAAACAATGGAACTGAAAGAAACGGTTATAACCGTACAAAGATTTCTTGGTTACAATTTCTGAAATAGCGGGTGAATTTCTGGCATCCGGTAGGATGCCCCATCCGCAGCAAAAACCGGAGTATAAAAAATGAGAAATAATAGTGAAATACTAAAACTCTTTTTAAGCCGAATAAAACGAGAAGTGGTGAGAAGAAGGGAACAAAGCAAAGGGGGAAGTGGTAGAATGAGGTGAGTAATATAAATACAGAACAAGTGAGAAGAGAACTGGTGGGAGGAAGGGAATCACTTGAATAATTAAATAACGTAAATGAAGAGAAGATGAACTTTGAAAAGTCTTTAGATTGGGCGTGTCGAAGTAAATACCTTGTTTTTAATTCTGTTCGAGTTGCTTTAAATATCGGTACTATTAAGCTTAGCCTACGTTATGCATGCATCTCCCGTTTATACATCTAAATACCTAGGCATCCAATATATAGTGTATCAAAGTAAAATTGACGTAACAGGTCATCTAGTTTAAGAAAAAAAGTGCCAACTTTTCTATGAACCAGCAGTTCCAAGTTTTCCGACACTTTTCTATATATTTTTCACGACAATATCGTAAGTAAAGAGTTAATTTATTAGACTTAAGACGACCCCAGAGCGATGCTTAAGCAATTATTCCATCTTTTAACTAATGTGCTTCCTTCACCGAGATCAGAGTTGAAGAGTAGGTAGAGTTAACCCTATGTATACGCTTGAGTGGCCCCGTGTGTACGTATCTTATGTAGGTAGAAATGACAGCCTGTGTGTTAAAGCTACTTATAAAACTTCTCATATTAAAGACTTATAACAATATCTATTTCAGCTGAAGCTAATTTATCTTGCCAGCTATACGCATCCGCAGACTCACGAGAAACGAATAAACACGAAGGTGTATCACAAGCGGCCCCGTACATTCCTTTATGCCATGCTCATGTATGGAACAATAAAACCCTCCCTCCGGCTTTATTATCGGGTATTTAGCGACCTTTCTCTCGCTGGTGACAGATCCCGACTAAGATAAGACACCCGCCGATAGTTTATGAGTGTAAGTAATAGAAAGACAGCCCATTGTTAATGGTATTCGCGGGTGGGTAACTTCATTGATATATAGAGATATAAATTGTGTTTCGTTTATGAAAGACAGGCATTTTTTTTGGGGGGGGGGTGTTTGCCTGATTAAGGCTCTCGGTACGTTTGGCGGGTTAGTACTTCGTATTTTGTTAACTTTGCGTGGCCTGTGTTTCTATACGCGTGTGTGCGTCCACATCCAACCAAATCTACGATACAGACCGCCACTCGAAGACAACTAATTGCTAACACTGTAAACGTTAATGTTGACAGAATACAAAAACAGATTTCGAAATCTCATGGGATATGTGTTCTTTCTTACAGAAAAGAGGTTACCAGTCTTTCTCAACTCTATCGTTATTTTCATGGAAAGTACTCGACCAATTTCAATGTTAACCAAAGCCTATTACAGATTATTGATCCTAGACAATGTATCCTAAAAGTCTTAAGAAGTAATTTAAATTCAGTGAATCTTGCTTAATTGGTGTCTCATGATTATTGATTAACTAAATCGGAGCTTGTGGCCATATTATGCTCTCATAAACCGCTTTAATTTACTTCACAAAAACTGAAATATTCAGAAGATTTATTAATTGTCTACTACCTTTTGACACAATTTCACAAAAATCGAAGGTGTCTTTCATTCCCGTTTTACCCGCTTTTCACAAAACTAAAATAGCTCACATTACTTCACTTTACAACTAGCAGAATTACTCTTGATCGATTAATTAATTTAGGAATGGATCCTTGAGATACACATATATAAACATATAAACATAAATAGACATATTTGTATTGTCTCATCAATAAGTATCCTGTAGAGGTTAGTTCCGTTGAGAGAGAGAGAGAGAGAGAGAAAGAGAGAGAGAGAGAGAGAGTCTAATCATATAACATGCATTTATTGATAGATAAAAATAGGGGTTCACATCACTGCGACATGTATTTATAATTTCGCCGGTCTTAACAAGAAAACCAAATTTAAAAGTGAATATTATTATTATCGATGTCGGTACGGTACATTCGGTAATGTGACCGAAAATAATTTGAAAATCAATATGTCGCCTGTTTCGTCTAGACATGTCTGTTGTATAATTCTGCGAATCTCACAAAGACAGAGGATAAATTCACAGGGTAAAACTAAGAAATACGCTGGGGAGAGAAACGGTAATTAAGCGAGGTAATTGTCTACGAGTTAAGTGACGGTAGATGGGGGGCATTGGGTAAGTAAAAGAGCGTTGAAAACTTGTCTAATAAACGCGGTATAAGAAGAATTTGAATAGAGAATAAATGGAGCGCAATGTAAAGTTGTGTAAAAGAACGAGAGAGAGGGGATGCGAGAGATAGACGAGTTTAAAGGATAAATGATAAAGAGAGGAAATGAACAGTTGTGTGAAAAGAGAAAAAGAAGGAGAGAGGGTGACGCGATGAGTGCAACACGGAATTGGAGAAGTGATCTAGAGAAGAAAAACATTCTAGTCGAAGAAAAAGAAGGAGAATAGGGGAGAGATAAAGAGAGTTACACGTTGAGTAGAAGTGATGAATCGAGAAATAGAAAAAGTTTATTTCATTGAGAAAGAGAGAGAGAGAGAGAGAAAAAGAGAGAGAGAGAAAGAGTATAACCAGTTGAGTGTGATGAGAAATTAAAGGAGAATTGAAGTCCAAAGAGATAGACAAAGAGACAAAAAGAGATTGAGAGAGAGAGAGAAAGAGAGAGAGAGATAGAGTAAGACGTCTGCACGTTTAACATGGAGACTCAGGATACAGGCATAAAACGCATCCAGGTTGGAAAATAAACGTCATGAAAATACTTCGAGACGGAAATACAAATTGCAAAACTCTACAAAGAACGAAAACTGAACGAGATAATAGTCAGCCCCGAAGAAAAAACATGCGACATCGTATATGTCGCCATATCATCAGGTCATGGTGAATATAAATGAGAAAATACGTGGCGCCTTCAAGAGAACTGTGGGTAATACGGAACACAAGGAATACTACAATAATGCCAATAACTGTAGGAACACTAATAAACACCAGGAAACATAATTGTAACTTTGAATCAACGAGTAGATTGACAATATATAAACCATATGACGGTGAAAACAGACGGATTATTCAGAAACATCCATGGCTATTGAAGCCAATTCATATGGATAAATGACACTAACAAACTACGGGTAAGTTAAACTAGAATAAAGCTGCGTATACACAACTAAGAATACAGAATGAACATTAAACACATTCAAAGAAACTGAAACTACTAATGCCGTTATATAAGAAACTTTCTATATCTTGAACGCTCCTGATGGTCTAAACAACAACAAGAACAACAACAACACAACGCTGTGGCACAAACAGCGGTTGCTGTCAGAAAATATTTCTGAAAGATATGGGTGAAAAGAAAATATCGAGGAAGGAAAGCACCAACTAGACTGCGACTGTAAGGGCACAGTGAATCCTTAGGAGGTGTATTGTTTCTCAAATTCCAGAGAAAGGCAGCGGTTCAGAAAGTGTTAATTGCTAAACGACTGTCGCACACACGTAAAGTGATTTGTAATGCTGATTGAAAAGATCGAAGAGCACGGGAAATTGGTGTCTACTTTTTGTCACTCACTAAGCGATAACACCAAAAATGTTCAACATTCAAAACTGAAACGAGG
Organism: Sepiola atlantica; assembly: GCA_963556195.1. NCBI lineage: Eukaryota > Metazoa > Mollusca > Cephalopoda > Sepiida > Sepiolidae > Sepiola > Sepiola atlantica. Next base: position 59,047,772 of record OY744530.1, read on the forward strand.
TAGACAAGTCAGCCACGAAATGAAGCCTATTTGTAAGACATATGTTTTTTTATGGATCAAGGAGTCACCGCTTATCAAGGTTCAATAGCCACTTGAGGATACGGGTCAATGAGCGTGTCAGGAGGGCAGTCAAACAAAAACGTGATGATTTTTTAAGATAGTGTAAACTGGGGAAAAAATGATTATGTAAGAGGACGGCGCAAACGAGAATTTGTTAAGATTTGACTAGAAAACGACTGTTGTAATCAGCCTTGAAACAATTCCGTGTTATTGATTTTCCACAGACGGGTAGTTCTTGGGAAGTAACTTTGCTAATGTAAGTTCTGTTAGTTTTAGGTACACAGTGGGTAAAAGGACAATTATTTAGAACGGTTGTAACTAGACGAGTTATTCTGGTGAATGTTTTACATAAGTGAACAATAGATTGGAGCTCATTCGACCACTTACCGTTAAAATAACGATAATGTATAGAAAGCCATTCGTCTGTTAGAAATAGGTCACATGGAAGAGAAAACGACATCCGAACAAATTTCAAACTCGTTTTTGTACTCTGTCAAGGTTTATAAATTGTACTCCACTTTATAAGTATTTGATTCTTAGGGTAGTAGAGGATTGCGTCAGAAGTAAGATACATTCTAAGGCGGTATAATGTTCCAACTATTTTTACAACGACTTTAGAAACGTATTACCTATATATCTTCCATTTCAGGTCTTGGGTGAAAGTCACTATTAAAACATATAAAATTAGATGGTTTCAATTGAGGCAAAGTGAGGATCCGAGCGTCGTTGTGAAAGGAGATGAGTTTGGTTTTAAGCGTATTAAAAGAAACCGGCCACAATTTTCTCCATTGCACAACGTGCTCTAGATCGAACGAGAGAGAATCATAAAGATCTTGATCATTAATGTTCTTCGATGTGTTGTCATGGACGTCTGTATAGTCTGCATAAATATCAATGAATGATATCTCAATAGTTTGGGAGATCATGTATGAAGATCAAGAAGGAAATTGGGTCCAGGATGGATACTTGGGGAACGCCGGTGTTGATACTATTTGCTTCAGTCTTCTGCCCATCAACGACTACTTAACTAATCTATCCGAGATTAAGGATTGTATGGTTTAGAAGACATTTTCAGATATTCGATAGCTAGTTTGCTTTTGAAGTAAACCTTGGTCAGAAACACTATCAACTACTATTGATATATCAAGAGTCATTGCTCTTAGAACGAATCCCACGCCAATAGATTAACTGATCATGTGTGATATTACAGCCAGCACATCAGCTGTTGATCTTGTAGGACGAAATGAAAATGTTTTAATAAAAACAATTTCCTTCCGGAGTCTACACGGAGGTTACAGTAACCGAATCGTTGTAAGAACAACATGCAAGATGAGAACAATAGTCTGAATAATTCATAAAATATGAATTATTCCTCCTCATCTAAAACATTTTAAAACAGGAACGTTGGAATTTTCAGAGAGCACCAGCAGAATCCAAACTACACCGGACAATGTTATTAAATGCAGTGTTGAGAAACTCTAATTGAGAAAACGAAATGATGTTTCAAGCGCAGATCCGCATCCTTTATTAGAGAAAACTTCAAATAATTTATGAGAACCTCCGCACATATCATAGATGAAAGGAGATCTATTTTAGCGGTAACACATCAAGAAAAGTTTCAATTGACGACAAAAACGGCGCATTAAGAAAAATACTGAAAACTAGAAAAATATTAATTTTAGTTCTTACCATTAGGCTATTGCTCACGTTCTTTATAAAGATGGCGATTAGTTTTTTTGCTGGCCCGTTTCATCTCGGCGTTTGACATGAACTATAAAAATGTGCTATTAAATTATTGTTTTTTTAATATTATTCTTTTACTGAAAGATGGGTTAAGTAACAATACGTTGTCTAAGAGCAATGTCTAAATAACATGGGCAATTAAATTGAGAATGGACCAAATAAAACTTGTCTGTACTTAAACAAATCCGCGAAACTACGAATTGATAATAGATCGGTGTTTGTTCCTATGTAGTCTTGGTTTTACTTTAATTATCCAAAACTGAAACGTGAGGGGCTACTGTGAATTAATTAGCAGATTTACAAGGAAATGCGAAAAGGGGAGTCTGGCCTGCATAACCTTTAAAATTCTGCATGTTGGTACACACGGAGAAACCGAGAAAAAGAAGGCAATTCCAACGGCAAGTGAATCAGGGGAAAAGCTATTAAAAGAGAAAGCTTTCCGACATCTGGAGATTTCTACATTGAATTGAATGAGTTTTTGTCTTGCTAGTTGTGTTTGCCGGGAGTATTTACATTGAGAAGGCATATGTGCAGCAAGTTCTGCGAGTCACAATCTGTTGAAGTACTTGTAAAACAAGCACAGGGATGAAACACTCCGGTGATGGGACAGGGGCTATAGCTTGGTAGACAGTGTGATATCGATTAGGTAAGTGACTCTTTTGTGGACTCTGACCAAAAGAAGAGACATGCATAAACGAATGATTGCTTTTTAGAGATATAGGATACTGGAAGGTGTGCGAAGATTTTTAGTCTGGTCGTCAGATAAAATTTCAAACATGCACATTTATTTTTCATCTATAAAAGTTGATATTAAATAATCAGTAAATGATTATAGTTTAATGACGGTTCCTGGCGAAATTTAATTTGTATCTTTTATTCATTTCGAATTCATTTTAGTCATTGTTTATTGTTTATATATATATTATATCATTATTCTAGAGATCACTCTCCATGAACGATTTAGAAATCTTAAAATTACAAAAAACAGCTTAACAGCTGAGCTCGTTTTATCATGGAAATTACTTTCCAATTATTTAGACGGTTACAATCCATGGACATGCTGGTCTGTATTTTTGTAGTCTATTTTATAGCATAACAGTATTGTTTTGCATAAATCCATGTATTTAGTCTAACCAGCATGGTGAAATATATATTCTTTGTTTAAACCTATCTTCCAATTATACAACTAGAAAAAAACCCATAAACGTTTGGCTGTTTTCGAAATTTGTTCAAGTTAAACGAGTCGGATATAGATGCTGGTTCATATATAAACCGGATAAATAACGGTTTAACGTGTGAGAAAAGACAATGATTATGCAAAATATAATGACCTTTTGAATGAAAATGAGTTGGTAGCCATTAGGCAATTTATGGTCTCAATCCTCACATTTTGATGATGAGGTCACACCTACTTCCGGGTTACGACCCCAATCCTTGCATTTTCCAAGTAGCGACTACTTGAATTATAGGGGGTCGCTAAATTTATAATCTTAATACATAGCTTCGTATTTTCAACAATTAACTCGGGCGTACAGCTAGTATTAGAGTTATGAAAGAGCAGGGTCTTGTCCACATCCGCTTCAAATAAATCCTAGTGTTTACAAATAAATCCTAGTGTTTACTAATACTGTAGCTATATTAGAGACGAGTGTGCAAGTATAGGATTAGAACTGTTAATTTTTTGATAAATAAATATGTCGTGGAATTGTTGAATTCGCAGGAGACAACGTGTCTTGGCTGTGACGTAACGGGCACAGTAATCAGATGTGACAAATTGGTAGAAATAGTTTATCCCTTTCGTCTGAACTAGCAACAAGCGCCCTTGGGCTTTTGGATAGATGCCCGTTCACGAGGGAAGAGGTTTCGTTTGTGTTCATGCGCGCACATCTATACGTTGAAGAACAAATAAAAACAAAAGCTTTTTAAGCTCATTTGTATCTGCTGATGCTTCTTCAAGAAGAGACACTAGTTTAATACAAGAAGCCGGTTATTCGTCTTAATCTTCTTTTCTCTATCACTAACTAGTGTTGCGAGGGTCATACAAGAGAACTCAATAATTACTGTTTACCTGTATCTCATCCTGATATCTCTAAAATCACAACAACGTATATACGTCTAAGTGAACTGACAACTTCTCTCTCTCACTCTTTCGCATTTCATACTATATTAAGTAAATTTGACTCGTTAGTTACATCACTTCATCCGTCCATCTTGGCTGGTACATCAACCACTATCATTTTCGTATTGTGCCGGTTGCAACAAATACTTTCTTACCTAATATGCTCCGCACAGTTTGTCAATCACCGACTCCTGTCAAATAGCCGCAGTGTTGCATCACTGTCCTTGTTTTTAAAGCGCTTCCCAGTAAGGTTCAAATGAAATTACTGCACGTGTATCTCCTTAAAGAACATACCACCGACCCACCTGAATAGCAACAACATTCCTCCCCCCTTCACTGTAGATGCCACTTATACCGGAAGAGTTTCTACTTAAATGGCTTCTTTCCTCGGACAGCTAGCCGTTTAAATTCCTGTTCTCTGCCCACTTTTTCACCGAATGTACCTACGTGTAGAAATTATGCTGCATGTGAATAAATATCTTGCTGCCCAAATCCCCACCTAAAAACTCAGACCCTATCACAATGACCCCTTTTATTTTAGTGGCAATATGCCTTTCTTTGTTTTGGAGGGGTGAATAACATTGAAAAAATGAAATAACATTTTAACAAAGTTGATAATAAATAGGCAGTTAAGGAAAGATGAATAGTAGATTGAAACGTTGCAGTATCATCTCTTGGTAGCGCACAACTAAAGCAAAACCTATTTGGAACGTTGCAGAAACGTTCTGTGTAAACAGAGCAAAGTGAATGCTTATTATTAGCTAACAAATGTGCTGAGTTAAACGCTAAGATTCAGGAATGTCCCGTCAAACTAAGACAAAAGAACGCATGCCGAGTATATGAAAGCAATAACAATAAGTATGTCTTTAAACGAAGTATGAGAATCGGTGACCGTAAAGTGCGCCAAGAATGGCCATAGTGCATACATGGTTTGCTTTGCTTGAGATGATCTGGTGTATATGCTTTCTGCGTGTTCCGTGTTGGATTTATGGTTATAATCAATTATTAAACACGAACACACTTGTATCCTGAATATATGTAGTTCGTAATCATATCAGGATACATGTTTAGGGCAAAGATAGAGAGGTATATTTAGTTGTACGCTCCATAACAACTCTTAAATGTAAATGAGTTGTTGCAAATTCAACCAGCATGCTTATTATTTGGTCGCGTCTTCTGTTTAGATCTTTCATTTTGGCATTCACATAAGTTTTACATTTGAACTCGGATACCTGCTACAGACAAATTCAGCAGCTGCCGTTTTCGGTATCAGCTGTGTAAGATGTGTCTTGTACAATAAGCATTTATACTTCAACAAGAATGTTACTGTTAAAAAACAGATATGAGAAATATAATGCAGCCGGAAAACCTGCGTGAAGAAATTCATAAGCGAAACTTTCACTCATTCAACGTTCCTAAATAAACATACATTTTGCTTTATCCGTTCATTGTTTTTTCGTCACAGATAACATTGAGAAAAAAATAATGATAATAATCTTATTTTTTTAACCTGAACCATTCTTCTTCTATTATCAGACAATGCTGTGTTCAATATAATAAGACGTTTAAAAAGAAAGAAAAAATGACTCTAAATAAATGTTGAAACCGGGGGAGGGATGTCTGCCTCAGGTAATACATTCAAAAAGCAGGAATAAATAAAGAAAACCCGATTGAAAATAAATAAAGGAACGAAAGAAAGAATGAATAATCGAAGGCAGGAAATAACGTATTATGAGACAGCAATTAAAACAACCATATATAATAAAAAAGACGGTCATGCGAAGTAAGTAAATAAGAAGTCTGATAAGGGAAACAAACGAGTCGGGAAAGACAAACGTATTGCAGGGTCTCATAAATCTTCCTTAAGTACGAAACCTCCTCCAAACTTATACACTGCCATTCATCTTCGCGCAAACGACGTATATACGCGCGCCCTGAAGCGCCGTCAGAGAAACGCGTCTATATTAACATCATTACACTTTCGCTTACATAGCCACACAGACCATCCAGATACGATGACATTGCTTAACAGCAGGTAGCACAAAAATGCATCGACGCATACTTTAGCTAGTGTTTAATGTTTCTTGGTTCATATCATTTACGTTTTATCACGTTTCGGCTGTGGTATTCCCGGGTCTTCTTCAGGTACTATGATTTGTAGTATAATTTGACCCAACCCCGTAAATGCCTTCACAAATGTTAAATTTTGTATATGAAGTTAAGTACGTGTATATGTTTACATATTTCAATTACAGCATTATCTCCTAAAGTAATAAACCGATTAATACGAATTTTTGCACACACTACTTGAATTGGGTAATATGTGGGTTACATTTCAATTTTTTTAATGCAAACGAGTAAAAACTTGTGTAAAGTCATACGTGATATTTTATATACCTCTGATTTATTTTAAATTTCAACAATAGTTATTAAACATCAATTAATAGTGTTAGATAGTGTTGAGCGCAGAGAGTATAATGACTCTTTGAAATGAGGTAAGAGTAGCGGTGGAATTCGGAAGTGACGTCTTGTTGATGGGAGGTTTTACCGATCTTTTTTGTTCCTGAATCATGAACAGAGCAGATTGGGAGGAAATAATCGGGAGATGCCGGCGGGGTTGTCCTAAAATGGCTTGACAATATCTTTATCTAGTCTTTCTTTGAGTCTCTCTTTCTCTCCGTCTGTCTGTCTGTATGTATGTCTGTCCGTCTCTCTTTCTCTCTGTCTCTCTCTCTTTCTGACTCCCCGCCCGTGCTAAATAACTCCACAATCTGGGTGACTTTGTTTATGTTGAATAAACTTCTAAAACTAGACCAGCATCCCTTCTCGTTTCTCAGAAAACAAGATACACCAGCCGGCGCAGACAAAACTCAGGTACCCACGGGAATATAACCACGAATGCAGCAATACCTATTCCCAATATTTCAGTTTCTTTGGAGTATTTTAAAGGGCTTTAGGAGGTATAATATGGGTAACACTTTTGATCTGAAATTCTAATAATTAAGATTTGCATTGAATTTGATCCATAGTCATTAGATACCGATTAAACAAGATTCTTGACGAGAACATTCAAGCTTACGCGTTAAATTTGAGACAATTTTTTGGTTCAAAATCATGTAATAGATTTGGATCAACAATGGAATAAGAATTCCAGTCATAAGGCTTATCATTATATATTGATTTTAATCTTTGAAACAGGGCATTAAAATTGTGGCAAAACTGTTCGTTTCGAGGAATTCATTTTAGCCATCGTTGGACATGGTTTTCCTCTCGCTTTTACTAACATTCACATCTCTTTTCACAATCTAACAATATTTGGTAGAAATGAACTTTAGTCCATGTCTGATTGCCCATCAAGTTGCAGTTATGAATATCCATCAGTCTTCGTGTTTTACCGCTGTTCAATAATCTGCTGGAACATTTTAGTTATCGTCTCATCAGTAGAATACGTTTTACCTTCACGGGACCTTCACCACTCACATATTTATTACTGGGGTTATCTCAAATATAATGTCTATCTAAACAAAGAAAATACTATTCCTCCTCACAGTAAAAATCAGTTATATCCAGGTGTGCTTGCAATGGAAAACTACATATTTGGAACATTAAATTGTGATAAAACAATACTGTATAACATTCATGTTCGAAACTAGGGGAAAACGTTAGGTAGACTGAAGTTTATCTTTCCAAAATCTCATTGGCTTGAAGAAAACTTGTAAATTTTAATAACAATTTCAAAGGGTAGGTGGCATTTTACAGGTCGCTTATATGTGACCGTTGAATTTGAAACTGTAAATGGTTAATTGCATACAATTAGTTAAGCACAAATAACTACTTTATCCGTAGCTGGGGTATCGATTCCACCGTTTCTCAACAGCATCAGTGCATAATATATGAGATAGGCATTTAAATAATCATAGCCGATTCCAATTAAGTATGACTATAATCATAATCATCATGAAAATAAGCCCCATGCACAATATTTTTTAATCAGTTTTAACAGGTGAATACAATTTTAACGAGTTCTAATATGTCGATGGTAAAACTGTTTTTATTTATTGAGGTGTTATGTGATTGGCCTCGTGTATACCGTAGCGTACAACACAATGAGATAAATTGTGTTCAAAAACGCGATAATAACGTAAGCGAACAGGTGACACATAGTCTCTTATACAAAATACTTTTTCATTGATATTTTATTTTTATTGACATCCATTAATAGCAAATAATGCAATAAGGTTGAGGTTGGAATTCCTTGTGTTACTCTATCTCTGACAACTCCAAGACACGGGTTAGCTAGTTGGTTTAGAAATTTCTTACTACTGAAATTATTTCAAAATAATTCCACATATTTCTCAAATTTTGGGGCGTTTAATGAATTCGAAACTACTAGGTTTTGGAAAGTGGGCGTCGTGAAGTGGATCACGAACTGACAACCTGAGTGTGCCAAGTTCAAATCCAGTCGGTTTCGTAACACCACTTTTACTTATGGGTGTTGGTAAACTTTACCTAGTTGTTTCTGTAAGGATATGATTCTTTAAATCATTAAATAAACCACATACAACACCTGAAAAAAAGCCAATACAAATGTTGACCATGCTTATTAATATGAATTTACTTTAACTAGGTTTCTTGTCGTTTGTCAATATTCTCTATATATAATTTGTATGTTAATACATTTGTATGTTCTAACGATAACTAATTAAATGATAATTATGTACTTCGGAACAAATGTACTGAGCGTTCCCAAGGATTAAGGCATATACTCTATCTGTCCTAACTTTTATGTATGCATGATTGAACCTGGTAGTGCCCATATCCTCTCTTGGTCACATACAAACCCTGGTGTACCCAAATGGTAACACATTTAGTACTAGCCAGGCTCAACGTTGCTTAACTTCGCTGATTAAACGGGAACCGGTGTATACACGTGATTATGCCGTATATGTGCTAGGCGTTAAGGAGGCGTAATGTGGATTATATTTTGTTTAATATAGTTTTCTTACAAAATTGGTTAATTGGTAATGGAAGCTCCTATAAAAATTCAGATCACTCCGATTTTTTGTAGAATTTACAAAAAAATTATATCTAAAACACTAATAGACAAATATTCTTTAAATTTCAGTATCGTATATTTAAAAGGGGTTTTAGAGGCACAATATGGGCATAACAATCAATTTGAGAATTCAAATATTTCAGATGTCATTACATTTCATCGATAGTATTTAGACACTAGTTTATCAAGATTCTTTTGATTTCAATTACTTCTTAAGACTCCTAAAGATTCGTAAAATAAAACGCATGTAATGTAGTTTGATCATAATTTGAATAAATATTCTAGAGACCAGCTTTAGTGTTATTATATCTTGATTTTAATCATCGTAAGTGGACATAAAACTAGTGCGAAACTGTCTATTTCGGGAAATTAATTTTACCCGTCCTGGAGTGGGTATTATTCAAGTGAAATATGAGACCTAGTACGTATGTTGGTGCCTACACTCAATACACAGAAGAATTATTGAAGTTGCTACGTATATATGTAGCGAGAAAGTGAATTTGTTTGTTTGATTGCGACAGGTATATTCTGATTCATGAGTCAGAGCATATGTAAGCAGATTTTTTTTATGGAAGTCGTTTCAGACAGGGAATGGAACCAATTGTTGCAACGACCTAAAAGAACTAAAGATGATTGATGCAAAGACAGGGGCTACCTATTAATCTTAGTCTGGAAAAAACTAAGGCTATATGTAGAAAGAAAACAGTTAGAAGGAAAAAAGTTTCATAAGCCTACAGTTCTTGGAAAATGTATTATAATGAAGTATATGAATTGCGAATTAATGACTGCCACGAAATAAAGGCAACTATGTCAACGAGCCAAACGAGCTGGAACAAGGGAAGCGGTGAATAAATAAGACAATTCTGAAGAACACGTTTTAAAAGTACTTATGTAATATATATATATATATATATATATATATATATATATATATATATATATATATATATATATGAAAAGATTTTGAATACATCTTCAAGTATTCCCTTGTGGTCACCGAATAAGTACTGATAAGGCTGAAGGTAGCTTAACTTCGGTGACCCCAGTGTGTCAGCATGCTTACAGGCGGCGCATATGCCTTATACACGAATATATACGGTACTTAATCGACACAAAGTTTCCGCTTTCGACGTCTTGATATGAAAACCAGCTACCCGGGGTGCAGACAAACATCTTAACGATGTCTCTTAGTGAAGAAAATAAAAATATAAAACGGACGTTGCGAATATAGACATGCAACTCCGTCCACGTCGCTTGCACTCACTTTCACTGGCCAGATCTGAGATTGACCACACTCTAACTGACCCCCTCTTTCATGAAGAACATGACGATCAACGACAATGACCACCTTCCCCACACACCGCAGGTTTACGGATTTCTCTCACTCCTAACTCTCCCTTGACCTACAACACCTCTATCACCATTACCCCCCTCCCGACGGTAAATCGCCACCGTCGCGCCGCCCCGTCACCCCTTTTGCCGCCGCCTTCATTTTCGTCTCATCCATTTCCGATCAAACTCATAAAATAATCTGATACATTCGAGAGAGAGAGAGAGAGAGAGAGAGAGAGAGAGAGAGAGAGAGAGAGAGAGATTGTGTGAGAGATAGAGAGACAGAGATTGTGAGAGAGAGATAGAGTAAAGGAAAAAAGAACATAGGAAAGTATCAGCCTTGTTTTTTATTTTTGTTTTAAGTCTTTGTTGTTTTTAGTTGTTTTTGTTGCTGTGTTTGTTTGACGTTTGTGTTCTGTTGTTGTCCGAGTTATATGAAAAGAGCGTCGTCTGGGCTTCTGGTGGCCGTCAGTGATTTTTATTGGATATTAAATCGACGGGAGGGGGAGGAATAACCTTCCGGGCTGGCGTCGGAATGGAAACAGCCAGGCAGATTTACGGCACAGACAACTCGTCCCCTGTGCATATACATGAATATATATATGTACATTTTGGCGCGTATTCAATGTCTCCCACATACACACACATTCACATATATATATATATAGTTTATATTCTGTGTGTATAATATACGTATTTGCTTACATATAGTTGTGTATGTATGCACACACACATATCTATTATATAAAGCTGAGTTAATCAACGTTTCTTTTACTAGGGCCTTTTATGATACATTTTAATCACACAACATGAATGTTAAAATTGTCGTCCGTTTTCAGATATTTTGTTTAAAAAAACAACTTCTTTTTTAATTGCTTTAATTAGCGCTATTGGCTAATAACTCGTCAAGTGGTTAATCTAATTTTCTATCTATCATTTTTACCCTCTCGTAACGTATGTTATGCAAACCGCTCCCTAGTGTACGTCATCTATTACTATAGTATTTGTAACATATCTGCCTCTACCTCTTCCCTCACTACTTATTAACTGTCAAAGGTTATAAAGAAAATAAATAATTAAAAGTTTGGAATAATCCATTATAGACAAACACGAATATGACCGGATACTATTTAATCAATTCGTAAAGAGAGGGGATAGATAGACAGACAAAGAGAAAGATAGTCAGACAAAAAGAAAAATAGAGAAATAGATAGCGATATATAGCGAATCGGAAATGGCTAACATTGATTTCTGTCTAATTTATTTTGTCTATATTTGACTACCTTTGCAAACTCATAAATCCGAGCTTAATAGGCCATATTTCCTCAAATATATGTATATGTTTGCAGTTGTGTGTGAATATATGTAGGTATTTTCACATATATAGATATGCATATGCTACATTTATTCATCAATATGTTTACATTAGACTATACACTTTTTAATTGAAATCCAAACTTTAAATCTTCTCCGTGTTAAAAATGTTTTAAAATTATTGTTTAATACTAATGAAACCCCGCTTATCAACGTGCGAATGTATCTTGAGGATAAGGGTTAATGAGATTACCTGTTTGATAGCAACCAATAATATGAGGGTATTGGTATCGATTGTTTGTGTTAAAATGAGTGCATTTCTATTCTCGGTCTACAAAAAACAGGCACAAGAATTTCCCTATCGCTTATAGTAACGCGTGCATCGGCAAATAAGGAAATCTCGTAGAAGTGAGTAAACTTAAGTGCGTTTATTCGACGTTTGTCTTACCAAACAAGAGCACGAGAAAAACACAGAAACTAACAATTACTACAAGTCTTAAAACAATCAAATGCACATTATTATTACTCAAATAAAGAAGTTGTGTGAGCACACAAAGAATCTACTTACGATCGACGAATCGAGGCTTCCTGGAGGACCCGATAAAAAAATTTTGACTTCACTCCAAGAATGACAGCCAATAAGAAAAGTAAATCAAAGCGATTTCCTGAATCTCGCGAGAAACATGCACATATCACGTGTCTTGCGAGATCACGAGACTGACCTTTTTTTCCATCACCAAATTTCGCACCCTCTAAACAACAGCTGCACACCAAGCATTTTAGGCCTGTAAGAAAGCTGGTGACTCTCCGCTGATGTGCGGCTATTTTTGAATCGGTCGAAGCACTCCTTAATTTGTGTTACACACATTGCATCTTCTCCAAACACTTCCTGAATCTTACGAATTGTTTTACTTTAAGAATCACCAAGATTTTGACAAAATTTGATGCAGTACCTTTGCGCAACACGTTTAGTCATCTTTAAAGAATCGGTAATCCGACGAACACGTTGTGTAGCACGCCACTCAGCGACAAACAGGTAGTGACTAACGCGCAGGTAGGCGGTGATAAAATTCACGCATGCGCATGAAGATGTCTTTCTTCACTGTGTAGAGTGCTGCTGTCTTATCGTCTCTGTTTCGCACGATAAAAATAAAGGTCCGATATTTAAAAACATATTTAGCCTTAGATAGAGCCGAAAAATGTATTTATTCAAAAAAATCATCAGTATATCATTGTATAATCGTGTATGCTTAATGCAACATATCGGATCTACAACTGTTTCAAATCTATCTAGATTTTATTTTTATTATAATGTATAGTTCGGCAGCAAGTCATTTCTTATCACGTCTCGCCACGTCGGGAAATTGACAAGAACAATCGTGAAGAGAGAAAACTCCGTGGGCTTTAATGACGCTTTAATATATATATATATATATATATATATATATATATATATATATATATATATTTATTTATTCTGGTACAGAAAAATTAGTACAACATTCGTACCGTCGGTTTCAAGCACGGAAGGTCTTACCCATCCGGCTCTCTTCAGCTTCTGTTGTCATCTGTTTTGGAAATGTGAGGTCACATGACACTCTTGTTGGGACGCGTTATTTGCTCAGTGTGTTGTGTGTGTTTGTTTAAATTTAAATTTAGTGTAATAAGACCGTTGAGATTTAAAACACGAGGGAATTCAAGATTAAAGGGAATAAAAAAGGGGGATAAAAAATAAAAAAATATATATGAAAAAACATATATATAAATAAATATAAAAAAACATATATATATAAAAACATTTCAATACTAAGAATAAAAGAATAAATAAAGAGAAAGAGTATAAAAAAGTATAAAAAAGAATAAAAAAGAATTAAAAAAATAAAAAAATAAAAAAATATAGAGAATAAAAAATGTAGAGAATAAAAAAGATCGGATCGATGATGGCCTTTGAAATGTGGTATTTTTCAGCGTCACATTTCAAAGGCCATCATCGATCCGAATACAGCCTGTTTAAATATCCGCGATGAAATATTTAGGGGGTGTATCCACAAGAGACAAGCATTGCTTATAAACTGGTCTGACCGATTCACATAATGTCTAACTACCCCCCCTCTACTAATATAAACACAATAAAAACGAACAAATACCTCATCAACCTATATCCACTTAAACTTCAAGAGCAAAAACTCCGAGCTTCACAAAAATACAAAAATATTTAATTTATTTATCAGTCACTAGATTACTCTACAAATCCATTTAAACAAACTATATCCACTTAAATTCCAAGAGCAAAAACTTTGACTTTCACCAAAATACAAAAATGCAAAAATATTTAATTTATTTATCAGCCACTAGATTAATCTACAAACCCATTTTAACAAACTCAAATATTTCATATTTCCAACTAAGATACCTCCCTTAGATCCGAATTTCTTCATTAAAATCACTCCAATCTGGGAAAAAGATTTTTACACATTAACGGTTTTTTAGAACGCATACCTTCAAAAATATAACGGCTAATGATACAAATTCATAATTTGGCTCACGGGAATTTCAGAGAAACCCTTTCTTTATTTTTTTTTTTAATCTTTAAATTTTTAATTTTTAATTTTTAATTTTTAATTTTATTTTTTATTATTATTA
>OY744530.1:59067038-59074538 GCA_963556195.1 Sepiola atlantica
CTCATGGATTGGGGTGGCAATAAGCTTCCTCAATGTCCAAATAATATTCGCATCCTTTCAGTCGAGGTCTGGTTAGTGCATTCTCTACTCCTTCCTCGTTGACCCGTCATAACTATTTTTCGTGGTGTTAGCCAAGGCTGTTTCTATTACATTAGATGTTTTATAAAGAGGGTGAGTTCATGAAGCTTCTTGCAGTTTCATTTATATTGGGTTAATTAGGTGCTATTTTGATCTATCTTGGTTGGTTTCCGCATTTGAAGATTTCCCTTGAGATAACAGCTGTTTTCATCATTTCCATCCGTTGTATAGTCTCATATAATAATAATAATAATAATAATAAGAAGAAGAAGAAGAAGAAGAAGAAGAAGAAGAAATATACTGTTTGCAAAAAGCAAAAAGGAACTGGAACAGCTGATAAATACGACCAGAATCCCCAGTCAGTACATTCAAATGGAATTCGGAATGGAAACGTGTGCACAACAAGAAATGGAATGTGGAAAACTAGAGACGACAGAGGGCATCAAATTCCCCAACTAAGAGGATATAAGGGTGCGAGGTGAGCAAGATAGCTACAAATATTTGGGAGTTGTAGAAGCAGACACCATCAAATCTACAGAAATTAAAGAGGAGATTTGAAACAATATTTACGAAGAACATGAACACTCCTAGAAACCTAATTATACAGCAGGAATATAGTAAAAGAGATAAACACTTGGGCAGTACCGCTAATAAGATACTCTGGGTCATCTATAGGCTGGACTCAAAAAAGAACTCAGAGGACTAGAAAATGAATGCCCATGCACAACGCACTACACCCAAAATGACGATACATACCGACTCTACATGAACAGAACCGAAATAAAGTAAGTATAGAAGATTGTGTGGAAGACTCAAACAAAGAGCTGGAGAAATGCATAACTCAGAACACGGAAAGGCTAATCACCGCAGCAAGAAACACCGTTCCAACGAGTAACTCGGGAAGTACCGCCACCAGAAACAAAAAGGCAAGAGAAAAGTAGGAAAAACAACAACATAGACGCTTCATAAGACTGACAAGAGAAAAAAACAACGAAAAGTGATAGGCATGGCAAAGAAGATGCAACTTGAACAAAGAAACGGAATCTTTACTGATGGCTGCACAGAACAATACGATTAGGACAAACTACATTAACTGTAAAAAAGATAAAACCCAGGAAAACAGTAAATACAGACTGTGTAGACAAAGAGACGAAACAGTTAATGAAATAGTAAGTGAATGTTGGAAACTAGCCCAAAAATAATACAATAAAATAAATGGCTGTGTGGGGAAAGCAGTACACTGTGAACTGTGCAAACGATTGCATTTTTAATACGCAGACAAATGGAACTAACATAAACCAGAAACAGTACTGGAAAACGAATAACACAAACCCTTGTGAGGTATGATATACAAACAGATAAACTCATACAAGCAAGGAGATCGGAAAGTATTATAATCGACAAGAAGGAAAACTCTTCTAAAATCATAGACTTCGCCGTTCCAGCAAACCACAGAGTGAAGATCAAAGAGACAGAAAAACGAAGCAAATACACAGAACTAGCCAGAGAATTGAAATACATATGGAGCATGAGGAAAGGCAGTATAATACCAATAATCGTAAAAGCACTAAGAAAAATTCCACAAAACTTGGAAACAAGACTGGGAGGAATTGGAATACAAACGGACCATGGAAACCATACAAACGACGGCAATCAAAACAGCTGCAATCTTAAGGAAAATCCTCGAATGTGGAAACAAACCCGCATAAGCAACGAAGGGTAACCAGTCACATGGAATTTATAACAGGAAAAAAAACACACGACGAACACCACATCACGAACCAAAGAACAGAAACTGCAAGAAACATCACTTCATAAATTATACCGGCCTCAGCTGACACCACACAGAAATGGAGCATTGAACAGAAATTGCAAGAAACCCCATAAGCTCTCCCCCGTATTTTCCCTTCTTTCTTCCCAATTAAAAATAAATAAATAAATAAATAAAATAGTGCTGGCCTTGTCTGACAGCAGACAAAATATTTGTAGAGGGTCGAGGAGGATGAGAAGACCGAGGAGGGACAGTACAACTCAAACCTCCACTGGAAGAGTGCACACAATTGCTGGGACCTTGGGAGGGTTTATTGCCAGCCAATTCCTAGAGAAGACCAATTGTCCTTTCTAACGAGAAATAAATGGTAACGGCTGTTGCGATACCGCAAGGTTATTTGCGGTTGGTATCGAAAAGAGGTGAAGAATACTGGAAATCTGGGGAGGCTTTTTGTCGCTCAGACTCTAGGAAATACCACTGGTTCTTGTCGGTGTTCAATTACTGACGATGACTTGTGTGATAACTCCTATTGAGTACAAATACTACTACTACTATGACTACTACTACTACTATTTGTAATAGTAATAATAATAATAATAATAATAATAATAATAATTATTTTTATAATTATTATTATTATTATTATTATTATTATTATTATTATTATTATTATTATCAGACGGTATATAAATGGGAAAATTAAAAATAAAACCTTACGGTTCATAGGAAAAATGCTTAATTAAATCATACAGCATTTATTAGTATGTATTGGTATTTTAGATTAAACAGATTAACATATTACATTTTGATTTACTTTGATTTTATTTATTTAGAACAGTATGGATATTGTAATAAAAATATTTATTATTAAAGGTATTTCTACATATACGGTTATCAACTTACCAACTTATATTTTCAGGTAACATAATGACAGAATTCAAGTTTCTTTAAACCATTTAATTTATTTGCTCCACGAATACGAATCGTGATTCCACAAGATACCCTGTCAATCTTACGCTCACATGTTTGTTATTGGTCCTATGTACGTGTTGCTGTATGCGCTTTCTGCACAGACTGTGTGTGTACGCTCGTTGTGCTGGGGCCCGTCATTGCTCGATTCCGACATTGGTCGTAGTGTCAATGTGGTCTAAATAAGTGCTATTACAAAAGAATTACGCCTTCTAATATAATGTCAACTCCAGTTTATAACAAGTGACAAAAGTGTATTTTGTCTGGTGATTACGCTGATACTCTACAACAGACTTTAAAATGAAAATTATTAGCCCGACCAAATAAAAATACAAATCCAACATAGCATAAATACATCACCTGTTTCCGAGAGCCATACAAAACCAACTAAGTGTCAGGCCCCGATATACCAAATTCCTCTGAGATGCACAGAAGACAAAATGGCTCTTTCTCCATCTTGTGGAATAGCTATAGATACTGGTGTCATTTAGAGTGCACAGACTTGAAAACACTAATCTGTCTATAATTGGTAAACATAAAAAAGTATTATTTAGCCGGCAATTATTTTTGGAGAGAATTCAAGGGACTGATTACCATTGGAGGGAACCACATTACTTTTTTAGAGACTTCATCTCTCAGCATAAACCCACGTTCAAGGAGATAGTTAGTCTTTCCAAAGGTAAATCAAATTCTGGGTCGGCAAAACGCCAATTCACACATATTTCTAATTTCTTTGGCTGCTTTCTCTTTTTCTTAATCAAATATTTCTCACTAGCATCAAGTCTGATATTCGCCTTCATTGCAAACATGCAACTCACAAAACATGCAGACACGTTTATGTTTACAGTCCACCACCATTTTCATTAGCATAGAAATTGTTTTAGGAAGCTGATGTTCCCTAGTTGCTCTTCTGATCGATTTACGTGGCAGTTCTAACTCTTCAACTATATACTCTAAAGGTTTAGTGCGTACCGTTCTGTTAGCCAGACAATAGAAGCCATCCATGAATTTACCATTCCATCTTAAAATGGAATTCATTTCTGATGTTTTTCCTCTTGGAATTGTGTGTTAAACGCATATTGAATACGTGTCAGTGTTTTGCAAATTCAATGACGCGCAACGCCTTTTATTGTTGAGCAAAAGCAATTATTTGATCAGAAGAAATAAGTATAAATCATTAGTATTACAAAATAACTAATAGAATTCGATTTAAAATGATATCAGTTTCTTCTTACTACTTTTCATAGTTCAGCAGATATAAAAAACTTGAAATGTGACCAACACTTCTGAAACACTCTTATTATATAAGTGTAGGTAGATTTTTCACTTAAAAATATGTTAAATGAAATTTTATCATAGAATCTAGTGTGCTTGTGTAATAAATACTGCTACAAAAATAAATATTTTACTTGCATCATTTTTTTAGGAACTATATCTGTTCGTACGCATAAATTAATTCATAAAACCTAGAGTTGTAACAGTTGTCCTATGCATTGGTTAAAAAATTAGGCAATTCATATATTCAAACAATATAAGTTTGTTATTTGATGTAAATAAAATAAATCTAGCATAAAGCTTTTTAAGTATGCCTCTTTATCATCGAGAGCCCCGATATGCTGGTGTGCATCTCATTAATTAAACAGTGATACAGTTTCAAAGATTAAATGAACAGCTAATTCTATTTCGGTTATAAATAGAAAAATAGAAAATAAAAAGATATATCTATGCTGATAGGCTCTCAATTAGCGATCATTTGATATACAGAGTGATTCATAAGTCACTAAGCTATTCATTTATGAAATTCGAAAGTTAAAAAATACGGTAATACAAAACAGAAAGTCAACCTTCGTTCTGCATGCATAGCTCCATTCTTTTTTGCAAGGAATTTACGATGGGTTGTAGCATATTTGATTGATTATGGTGTTGTGCGAAGGAGGCTTTCTGTTCACATCACGTTTCCATTGCCTTTCAACAAGTGTGGGAGATTACTCAAATTTGGCCATATGAATAACAATAAAAATTCGCTCTTCAATTGTAAATGACATTTTAAATAGCTAAGTGAAGTGACTTATGAATAACCCTGTATATATATATATAACACTTTTATTTTAAACATCTTTTTGAAAAATAAATTAAGTAGATTTTAAAATAAAGACAAAACGAAAAAAAAAGTGTTTCTAGTCATAGACAGTTTTGAAGATGTACATTTTGTTCAATAACAAACTATAATAAATAATTATAATAATACGCCTAGGCATTTTATGCGTGTACGTACGTTATCACCTTTTACACATATTAAAAAATGCATAGTACGACCAGCAAAGATGTGTAATTAATCTGATATCGCTAATGTAAACAAATTATACATTACCTATTTTAATATTTTTTGCGAAATCAAAGTTATGTTGTCCCGTTGACTATCAGAGTGCACTTTAAAAAATACATTTCAAAATTGACATTTATTTTATAGATTGAAATAATATTAGGTTGGTGCAAATACAATAACGTTTTCTCACATATGTTATATTTATATATGTTTTCGGAATCAATTTATTGATTAATATAGCGTTGTTATAGGCCATTTTAAAGCGCGTCTGGCGCCCTATTGAATCGTGTTATTCGTTTCCATTTTAATCTCTTCATTTATTGTTTTACAGGCTTTTCGACAGCATGGCCAAAATTGAAATTTACACGATATTCTTGTTCCAGTTCAAACTAGGCCGAAAAGCTTCCGAAATAGCTCCTGACATCAATGAAGCGTTTGGCCTAAGAACCACTAACGAACTTACAGCACAAAGGTGGTTCAAGAAATTTCGCAATGGTGACGAGAGCCCTGAAGATGAAGACGGTCAAGGCTGGCCGACTGCGGTTGATAACGAACATCTGAAAGATTTAATTGAAGCCGATCCTCGCAAAACCAGACGAGAAGAGGCTGATGAACTCGAGACCGACCACTCAACAGTCGTTCGCCATTAGAAACAAATAGGGAAGTCAAAAAAGCTGAATAAATGGGTGCTGCACCAATTGAACGATACTCAAAAAATCGTCGTTTTTAGGTGTATTCTACGTTCTTGCTGCGCAACAGAAACTGCCCATTTCTCAAACGAATTGTGACGTGTGATTAGAAGTGGATCCTCTATGACAATCGGCGACGTTCAGCAGAGTGGTTGGATGCTGGCGAAGCTCCAAAACACTTCCTGAATCCGAAATTGCACCCAAAAAAGATTAGGGTGACTGTTTGGTCGTCTGCAACCTGTCTCATCTATCACAGCTTCTTGAATCCAGGCGAAACAATTACGGTGGAGGAGTACTGCAAACAAATTGACGAAATGCACCACATGATCAAACTTATTCGCCCGAGATTGGTCAATATGCAGGGACCAATTCTCCTCCATGACAACGCTCGCCCGCATGTTTCACAACTGACCCTGTAGAAGCTTAACCAATTAGGCTACGAGACTGTCTCATTCACCACATTCACCGGACCTCTCGCCCACTGATTATCACTTGTTCAAGCATCTCGACAACTTCCTGCGCGAGAAATGCTTCAAAAGCCGAGATGATGCCGAATCGGCCTTCAATGACTTCATCGCTTCCAGAACTCTGAATTTTTAAGATAATGGAATAACTAAACACGTTTCCCGTTGTCAAAAATGTATTGATTCTAATGGTTCCTATTTTGATTTATAACGTTTGGTATGAAATAAGTTATGGTCTTTTGAAGTTGAACGTTAAAAAACGCCAGTGTGTTTGCACCAACCCAATATGTTGCTAATACTTACTTTTATGCTAAAATGCAGATAATATTTTTCTTGATTTAACAAGAGTTAAATTGCTACAATTTTGAATAAATGAATATAAAAGATACATATTCGTTTATTTATTACAAGAATATAAAGATGACAATGCCAATTATTTTTACGGAAGAAAAAAAGGGTCATTTTCAATAGTATTGACGCTGACATACATTTATCATTTCAAGTGTAATAGTATTATAAACAGTAAATTATACTACTTTAGAAAGTACGGTATAATTTCCACGTGACCCTTTAGTAGCAAAAAAGTGTGCATCATATAGTGTTTAATTGTTCTATGTAAGATTTCTTAGAAGCAAAGTTAAGTTTTATTTTATGACCAAACACTTGCAATTATATGTTGCGTTGTCTTGTGTCAACACAATATGCTCATTGGAAAGGTGCTGTTGTTAATTCACATAGCATTTAAACACTTAAGAAAGTCAGAGAAATCTGACAACCCCATTGTTTTCGTACATAACCGGCTCCAACAGTTTATTTTCAGAAAATCTGTCCGTAAATGCATATTTGCAAATACCACGCTTCTATAAAATTTATTTGACTAGAACAATGCTTGGCTTGAAAATTGATTGTTTTTATTTTTTCAATATTTACCCTGGCAAGATACATGCCCCTAAAAGAATATAACATTGTATTTTTTGGTTTCATTTAAAATGGAAATCGACTTTATTTAAGTTTTATAATTAACACCGTTAAATGATTCTATATATCTTTCACTGTTTGATGATTGATGAGTCATTTCTGTCAATCTTTGCATCTTTATCTATATATTACTGCTTACATTTATGATACAACACGAAGTTTGAACAGACTAACGCCACGCCAAGTCTTATATCATGTTGACTCCGAGATTCGAAGAAACTGCTG
>OY744530.1:59079538-59089538 GCA_963556195.1 Sepiola atlantica
GGCATAGCATGATAGCAGGGTACATCACCACTTGTACGCTAAAATATTAAAGTAAATGTCACTGTATACAAGAATGTTTTAGAACCGTATGTTTTGCCGGTGTTGCACAATTCTAGTATCGAAAAGCCTGTTTTTATACAGGATAATTCTCCCTGCTATAAGGCAAAGCTGGTCATGAATTATCTGTCTAATCAAGAAGTAGAGGTAATGAACTGGTCTGCTCAGAGTTCTGACATGAACCCTATAGAAAACTGGTGGAAGATTCTAGGACAGAATGTTATAGCAAAGAATCCGGAAAAGATCGAGGACTTGTGGCTGAAACTGAAAGATAAATGGAACAAGATAACTGTGGCCCTATGCCAAGATTTAGTGAAATCCTGCAGTCGTAGATGCGCAGCAGTTATTGAAAACAAAAGTTGGAAGTACCAAATATTAAATCTCTTTTGCCTTTTAAATATGATTTACTTAACAATGATATTTAGTTGCTTAATTTCGGACACTTGAAACCTGTAAAATGGTTGATAGCTTTTAAAATATTATTTTAATTCATCTGAAAATCTCGGTAAAAGTCCAACTGCATAATGTATATACTCAATGAAATTCTCACAAAAATTAATGCACAATTTTTTTTTGATTCAGAAGATTTAATTTTTGCTCCTTAATTTTGACGGTACTGTAAATATATATAGTGAGAGAGGTTTGTATATATATATATATATATATATATATATATGTGTGTGTGTAGGTAGATGTATATTATTGTTGGATATAAATAGCGTAAACCTATTAACGGTTTAGACCATTCAAGCCGTCTAGTATGTCTTTGACTTTTAATGAAACATGATTAGTTTATCTAATAATAAAATCTCACCATTCACGAAAGTTTACGAAAAAGAAAAGGCGTCAATAAAGTCGAGATGCTACTGTTACTTGGCAACGTGTACAAGAGTTAAGTCGCAGTCGTTTAAAAAAATAGTCTCAACTGATTTATTTTCTTCTTTTTGCGTTGATTTTCTTTTACTACTGTAAATAACAATTTCCTTAAATATAATTTCTTAAAAATCTCAGCGATGAATGAAATAAATTAGTGTAAACAAATATTTACCTTCGTTTCTTATTATGCAGAATTGTCCCATGTGTTTTTATATAGTGTCTTAAATTGTTTATTTATTACAACAAGTTTATTAGCGTGCGATATCTCTCGGTACTCTGAATATTAAAATCAATCGTTGGACATTATCTACGGGTTGGTCGCAAGAAAAGCGGACAATTGGTAAGACGGTAATTTATTTTACAAAAAATAACTTTTATAACGTTTTTCAAAGACTAATATTGTAATACACTCACATATTCTCAAAATTTTGTCCGTGCAAATCGAAAGAAGTGAATACGTCCTGTGAAATAACATTTTTACAAAATTATATCTAAAAAAAATAACATTTACAGCCTCAAAATTCCCCCCCTTGCGAGCGCCATCGTGTATATTCAGATCGTCACCAAGATGTAAGCTGTTTTAGTTGGATTAGTCGAACTATTTTACGCCTTTTGGATTTCATTCTCAGAACGTTTCGGCCGATGCACCAAACTATCTTTTACAGGTACGTCTTGTTTAACTCCGTAAACTGTATTAAACTTCGAACGAGCCTCTTTATTTATACCACGTGGGTAGCTTGTATTCGTTCCGTCACCTATGTTCCTAATAACGTACAGATTCCCGAGTTCGACACAAAAAATGCACAAGTTCGGCAAGACGCACATGAAGAAGGTTGCAACTTATATTGACTGAAACGTTGTGAGAATAACAGCCACAGATGAGAACAGTAGTTCGAATAATCAAAGTAATACGAATTATCAATCATAATTTTTTAAAATCCGTAAGAAAATGTAATTTATTAAACTAAATTGACCTTTTACTGTATCTGTTTCTCTGTCTCTCGTTCTTTTTTATCTCTGTTCATTGCTCTGTCTGTCTGTATGTATGTCTGTATGTCTGTCTTTATTTTCCGTCGGTCTTTCTTTCTTTCTGTCTCTTTCGTGTCCTCTCTCTCTCTCTCTTCCTTTCTCTCTGACTTTTACTTTAACAAATCCTACTTTTCTAAAAAGAAAAGAAACACTATTATTTCATAAATTTATTTACAGACAAAACGACCTGGCTGAAAATATAACCTCGTTTCTGCGCCAAGAGTAATGATTGTAAGAATTGCTTAGAAGAAAAGGGAATACCGGAATACCAATCCTCAGGAGAATATAAGACGTATAAAAGAAATTAAAAATAACATAGAAAAATAAATAAAGTAAAAAAATAATAAAAAGGGAAAGCAAACAAAAAAAAAAAAGAAGAAAAACAACAGACACCTTTGTCTTTTTATTTGTACCTATCATCTGACAATCATTATGCCGAGTCGTTACACGCAGAACACGAGTCTCTAATCTAAATCGTATAGCTGGTATGGCGCGCCAAGTCCGGTAACTCTATATTGGCGGGAGCGAAACAGCGTTGCAGACGGCCAACAAAAGGCTCCGTCTTTCTGCGTAAGTCGATCGGTACAAGGCCCGAATAAAATGTTTCCTATTCTATTAAAACGGGAAATGATTATTGAACCGGATTTCTTCCTTTCTCTCGCTGTCTCCCTATATCTCTGTCTCTCCTTCTCCCTCTCTCTCTCTCTCATTAATTCGACGCTTACATATATATACATCCCAAATGCACCTAAACAAAGGGTGAGGAAACACCGTCGGTATGTCTCGAACAATGGCGATGTCCATACCAGTATATCGATAGTTGTTGAAATTACTAACTCTAAAGTGCTATTTCTATCTATCTATCTATCTATCTATGTCTTATTATACAAAATGTTAGCTAATCAACTTCTGATTCCCTAAGGATGTTTTTCCTCTATACTTTAATAACACAAAATACATAATAATATGTACCTTAGTTATGGGATTAAGTTATGTCTGCAAACAAGTGTGCTTGTTCTTATTAACCGTAATTCATAATTAACATCACAAATCACTAATCTCTCTTTTAGCTATTCATGTGTTTCTTTCATCCTCTCCCACTCTATGTCGATTCTATTACTCTCTAATATTTCTAAAATGTATATATATAGAGTATTAAAAGAAGGAGTTACTCTATCTTACCAGCTAGTTTGCGTAGTGTCTTATAACACACCATAAACACATATGTAAATTAAATATAAAACTAATACAACTCTACTATTATATTATCAATAAAGAGACTATACAAGTAAATATACTTATTGTTTTTAGATATGCAAGCATAACTTTATTAAGAGATATATCACAGCCTATGATGTTCCAATTTACTTGCCTCTCGACGAGGGCAGAGTTAGACACAAGGTCGGTTTTTAATGTTGAGAAAATAAAGCTCAGCTAAACAAGGGAACTCTGGATTGGAACACAAATGTAAATAATGTCTAAGTCTAGAAGGACTCCTCATTCACCGATACCGATCGAAGACAAAAAATATGAAGTGTGAAGTGCAGTATGAGAACCGATACTACACCCTATGATGTTGATTGGTGTGTTATTTTAGCGAATCCGACTTTTGCACACAACCGACGAAGATGGTGCATAAAGATTGTCTTGTCTGCATGACATCCCTTTGCTGGCCGTAACCATTCGTTAGACCTTCAAGATTGTATGTTTTTATCCCCTGGCACCGAGAGCTACACTTAGTGGTTGTACATGTGCTGAAGCTACGTAGTTATCATCACTTCATGGATGTGCGCTTCTGCGCTTGAAACATCTTCCTTGCCAGACACAGAAGCAGAGACGACCAGAGAATGACGGATGCTGGTGCTGAACCCACTTTTAACCAGAGCTCTGTTTACCGATTTGGGGCCCTAATACTGCTGGATGCTAGACCTGTTCGCCATGGGTAACCCTGTCATACACTGAGGGTTAATACGTCATAACTCTGAGATAAGAATGTTGAAACCCCGGCTACCCCAGTGAAGAAAAGTTGGGTTTAAAAGAGGAATTGCTGTAGAAGTTAACGTCTCGTTTTCTTTAAAGATATGTGCAAGACTGCACCCTTTAAATGTTGAGTCGTTTAGTTTTTCGCTATGCTATGAAAACGCTAGCATAACTCATTAATACAGCATTCGATCAATATAGACATGTAATAAGTTTGTAAACAGCATAATTGACGCACTAGAAATAACGACTCCAACCTCATTGATGGATTTTTACTGTTACACTCAAGTGCATAATTAGTGGGTTGAGGTGCAAATTACTTGCTGGCCACACGTCACTTAATATTTCGGCTGATTGAACAGGAATCTAAGAGCCTCTTATACATTTAAGAATCGATCTTACTTGAATACGATTTTAGTTTCTAATATATATGAATACAATCTATAAAACAACTGCCAAATGATATGTGGCATTCTTATACGAATGCTAGTTGATGTTTTCGGTATATTTTGTTTGTGTGAAGTCTAGCGTCTACATCGCTTGGAAAGCCGTCGCAAAATTTGGTCAAATATCGTTCATAGTCAAACTTAAAACTGATTTAATCTTTAGATATTCAGTTAAAATATCAAGGTCATAGTCACGTAAACAATTAAAATAACACTTTTGAAGATTATTTAGGTCCTGTTTATCGTAAACACTCAAGATCTGGCCCATATGATTTCTGCGATATTAAATGATGTTGACACTGGCCTTGAACTTTTACATTTACTAGCTCCTTCAACGTCGCACATTTGATGTAATTTAACCTTTTGATGTTTTAAAATTTGATGCATTGATCTCGTGTATTTTGAAAACAGTTACACCCATGCATAATTTCAACCCAATCAGATAAACCTTTTTTGAGTAATCAACCTTTCGGTAGAATCACTTTGAGAATACCATATACACTATGAAAAAGTAAGTCCCAGATAAGACTGGCCTATTCTTACGTTGTCAAGCAGAGACATGCAATCTTACGACTGACACATGTTTTATTTGATTTGGTTGGTTATTTTCTGTTCAACATAAATCTCGCTGTACCCTGTTTTGTTTTTTATTCCTGACATTCTCTGAGCGTTGTACGTAGCAAAGTGAAGATGTATTGCTCCCATGTTGTTTTTAGAGGATGGTATGTGAATGTTTTTAATCTTATCATAGTATTCATGATGAAATAAGGGTTAATAAGATTAAATATCTTATTAACCCTTATTTATTTAACCGTGATAACTGATGAGAAAAAATATATCCAGTTCTTTAGTAAAATATGCTTAACGTATTTACATAGTTATGCTTGTTGTAACTTCCTGTTCGTTTTTTACAGCATGTACACACATTTTTCGTTATTTTCTTGCCGAGACTAGTTTAGTTTACACGTTTTTAAAAGTGTAATATGCATAAAATTCTACAAATCTATTATAGATTCTAATTTGTACGTATATATTGTGTAAATAAGTAGTTAATATTTGATAAATTCTATCTAACCGTAAGGTTAAACTGTGGCGGGTACTAGCACTTTGAGTCAGAGTTAACCAGGAGCAAAGACAACTATAGGCTTCTTCCATATTTACCAAAGCTCTGATCGCATTCTACGAGTAGGGCAGGTTGATTTATCACTTTTTTTAATAAAATCAATGTTGTTGTGCTGTGGAAAGCTGGGGTTTGATATGATGAGAACTAAGATAAAAAAAGTTAGATTCCTAACTTTAACTGAGCATTTAGTTTAAAAGATCAGGTACAAAAATGTTCAGACATCACTAATCTCTGCAGAATTTTTATGACAAACTGACTGAACATTTGTACTATTTCACTAATAAATCCAGATAAAATAGATATTTTTGTTAGATACAATGAATGGAAAATATAGTACAACCAGAATTCTAAGTATGAATCACCACTAGTAAAATATGCAATTTTAAAACTGTATTCAATAAATGAAAACTATAAAAATTGTACAAAATTACAAAAAAGACTAAGCACTTTCCCTTTAGAAATGCCTTCAGCTTATTCCAAAAGTAGTCGCTGTCCATCACTTAAATCATTCATTACCTCTGCAGAAAGATACAAATTATCCAGAAGACCACTAATACTATGCAATGCTTCCTGTGGCAAATCCTGTTAATTTGTTCCATAAAGCCTATTACGATCGACACGAAAGTAATCAACTTCATACTATTTTATATTTGTTAATATTACCGATGGTTATAGCAGGCCTGTTCACTGGAAAATGGCGTCATGTTCTAAAGTAACAAACGAGAGCTGTCGAACATTTCAGATTCTGGGCATTTTGACCCCTCCTTTCACTTAAAAAAATAACCAAAATTCAGGAAGTCAACCAATTTTAATGAAAGTTTCAGTGCTTGTTAACTAACGACCATTGAATATAATTAACACATTACTACATAAAACATCTGAGTACAAATGTATTATTTCATGTAATTTGTGTGGGCTAGACAGCAATCATTGAATTAATACTTAATAATAAAATGGTGTTGTCATAAGTTTTTTATTTTTAAAACATAAAACTTTCTCTTGGAAAAGTAATTGGTCTTATTTTATATTCATTCTTTAAATATTTTATTCTTTAAATAAGTTCATTTTTTCTGATTACTTTTAAAGATTGAGTTGATTGTTATGACCACCTGGTCTACATCGAATAAAAATACAAGTATGAGATTATATCTTGGTTTATAAACACAAGAATACAAAAGTAGTATATTAGAGAATTGTATTATTATTGATGAACGTTTTATCATAATTAGTTTTAGCTAAATAATATGAGTTGCTCTCATTTCGCAAAAAAGGTAAATGATGTTTCATATTTTTTTAACAAACACACACCTTTACTAAAGTTATATGACAGGGTACTAAAAATTATATTTATTTAATGAAAATAAAACATCGTAGATAACAATAAACCAAATCTTTGAAAATATAGCTCTCATATATTACGAAGATAATACCCTGAATTCCGTATTAATAACGACAAAATAGACTATAAAACATAATAATTGTATTCATTTAATAGAATATAGTTTCTGAAAGAAACACTTTTAAGTTTATTCTCAATAAAGTGACGTTTTGTACAACAGATTATAATGAATATAGTTACAGTGATTATATTTTATAATTTAAATTGTTGTAAAACGAACATGATGATAGAACTGTATTTTATTACAGTGTTATAATACATGTCTAAATAAACAAATTGAAGATTAATCAAACATGAAATATTATTAATTCATTAAAATAACACAAAATCAATAATTCAATATGCTAGAACATTTATTCAAATAAATGAAAATATGTGTATTTTTTGTTGTTTGCAAAACGAAGATTTGATACAATATACTAAAAAATTGTAATAAATTAAAACAGTCATGTTTTTTGGGGTGATGGATGAATTTTGTTAATTAGTCTAAAATTGTATATTTTATCTCGAAATAAAATTCTAATTTATTTTTTTAAAACTTGAAATTCGAACTTCAATCACGGCCGTCGTAATATAATGCAACGTCTTATCTTTGAACGTCATGATGGATTAAAAAATGTCTTTCGCTTAAAACAAGGAAACACGTTTGAAAAAATGAACAAGGTAACAATGATTTTCAAGTGAATGAATAATCCTTAGGAGGGTGGCCGTGTTCTTAGTAGTGAATAACATCACAATAGCAGACACAATTTGTTTCCAAGTGAATAGAACATGTCATGCTGTATATGCATCTTGATTAAAGACGCATGCATGAACATTAGTGCACGGCTAACTTCCGGTCCTGATTGATCGTGACAAATGACATAACCAGACAATCTCGATTCAGTCGCTAGGCGTACTATAACGACGGTCACGAGAGAGCTCAATACTTTGTACAATGAGCAGTATCTTACGCTCAGTTGACACCGCTAGCTTCTTTACTAGAAAGCTGAACGACAAATGGGAATCAAATGTAGTCATCAACAGATAACTGTTTCGCCGTATCACGGCTCACCTTGTGAGTAATTTAGGCTGACATTGAACACCCGACCGCTTGAATAGCTGTCAAATATTTTATCCGTACGCAATCACACCCGTCACGAAAGAAGTGTAATTCTCTTTTTTATTTATTTGCATTACCTACTGCCAAGTGAGCTCAATTATTTTTTTTAAATAGCAGTATTTTACCTTAAATGGCAGATGTTCGTTTCGTTACTAGAAAGCTCAACACATGATTGTGGAGGAAATGCTACTAATGAATATTCTCACAGGCATGAACTTCAATCTTTTTTTAAGGTGGTGTATTTATTCTCGTAAACTCTGACTTTAAAGAATACAGCGAACAATAACCCTAACCTTAACCCTAACCCTAACTTTTGCTAACGAGTGATACGACACATATTTTTAATAAAATCCACTTTTTTCTTCGTTTCCTCTTATCGTTGTCTCAGACATTTCCTTTTCTCAACAAGAGCTGTTTAATTTGGGCGGAACTTTGCGCGTTCATCCCATTGGATGGGGGTTTGCATTGTTGTACAATATATCTCAATACAGTCGCTAACGACCTGTCGTCGAAGCCCTTTGAACTTCTCTCCTAAATACCACGGAGACGAGAGGCAGCTAATGGGGCCCATGCTGTAATCAAGGCAGCTGATAACAAAGGGGCATTCCTCCTTTTTCTACGAATAAAACCTTGTGGGAAAACATCAACTGCATTTTTTGATGCGACACTTGTATGCATTTGATATTTAAGTTCACCGGTGTTCATAGACTTATCGGAATCTGTGACAAGTAATAACTCGTCTTTAAACAAGACACCCAGATATATTTTCCCATAGTCTTCCCCGTCCGATGCAACGCGATGACACGGAACACGCCCAAAAGGAAGCTCATGACATACATAATTGGATATGCATAAACACTTGCCCTACTACTGATATGTACATATCTAAAAGGTCTCCTTTCATTTCCGAAAGAGAGTTGATATCTTCTGTAAATGATGCATTCCCCGACCGCTTATAGTGTAGCAAGAGTTGCTCAATCTGAAACCGCAGATCTCTTGCACCGGCATTTCTTAAGGCTAGTTGCAAAGAGACGTCTAGGACGGCGGGAAACAATACCGAGAAGAGAAAAGAAAAACTGATACTTACCAAACTATGGAAAAAAGAGATTGAAATTGAGAGAAAAGAGAGAGATAGAGAGAGGGAGAGAGGGAGAGAGAGAGAGAGATGGGAAAAGCGGATAAACATATTTCTGAAGTTAACGACGAAATTACTCTGCGTTATTTAAGAAAATCCGTTACTTTTTTGTCAATCTGCACACATATAAAAGAAAACGAAAACTACATAAATAATTGAAACCTTTGAATCATACATGATGCATATCTTGATGATGACAAAGTTTAGTTGAATATTTGACTTGTAATAAATAAGCACATTAGGTTTGATTCTCTTCAATATTGAGTGTCCCATTCCTACAAAAAGCAAATAGAAAAGAAAATTGGAAAAAAGGATCAGATCTATCTTTTATTCTATATTTAAAAAAATGAGGAAAACCTTGTTTAATTTGTTTAAATGTGATAAAATACGCAACTGTTATGAGGCGACCGTTTCGTTAACAAACCGTTGTTTTAATGAATAGTTGCCTTTGCAAACTGTGGGAATCCGTATAACTTTCCTCCATGATTAGGGTAAATGGTAGGGTATACTAAACTCACATTTTGGTTGTGGAACTTGTTGAGGGGAAGAAAACTTCGAACTGACATCATTTTTTTTCTCTGATTATCTCGGCATTGTCTATTGATTTCCTAAATTTCTCTTTGCCACTGTGCCATTTTATTATGGTTTAATGCTCAGCACAATTTGAGGAAGAAGAAACATGTAATAGGGTTGTTCCAGACTCGCTTATTCAAACATTTATGAGAATAATATATTAATGCGCACTTTACAAAAAATGTGAAATAATAAGAACGTTTCACCAAAAGTCATATAACTTAATGTGTACATCCTTCTTTTATTTCTCTTTACTTTCTTTCATTACTTTTTTTTATCA
>OY744530.1:59094538-59112038 GCA_963556195.1 Sepiola atlantica
CTCACCCTTATAATAGTAGTTCTTGTTTTTAAATAGAAACAAAATTCAATCAATTTCATCGATCGTAATACTAAATGCGGCTCAATATTTTTTTCATTATTCATGAATAGCATACGGCGGCGGAGTAACGTACATGTTACTCCGCCGCCGTATGCTATTGACTGCCACCTATAACACCAAGTTATAATTTAACAAAATTAAATTCAGCTATATACATAGTTTCGTTGTTTATAAGTTTCCATATTCTCTGACTCTAGAGAAAGAGATAGATGTGAGGATATAGGTATCAAAAGTAGAACGAATGTGGTTTCTACATTAAACAACCTTAAGTTTCCGTCCTTATTTTCGTGGGGCAATGGATAAATGCGTTGAACCTGTAGACAGAAGTTGTCAGTTCGACCCTCTCCTATGCTATAGTAATGTTAACGTTTATTTTTAACAAAACATTTATATTACAATATGAAGATAATTGTTTAGTTTTACTTTATTTGTAATCTACATTATTTACAAAACCTAGATCTCCCGACGTCGTCTAATCTGCTAGTATATCTATCTATTACGTTTTTTCAGTTAGTTCTTAGGGTTTTTCGTAACGTAGCATACACCCCTAAGAACTAGTCGAAAAGCAGCAGCAGCGGTGTCATTTCATTTCGAAACCACACATATGTTTGCATACGATCAATTTTTAGATTTATTTGATTTGCAGACATATATTTTATAATTCAATAGTCTGTGAAAGACACTTTCTATTTAAGGCAGAGATGAGTCCCTACCAGTTGTTTTACTTTTTAAACAGATAACGGTTTTCTCTGCTATTTGATGGCCAGACGTCGGTTGGATTGACTAGCACGTTGATACATAGAATGAATGCTGAACACAGTTTAACATGTCCAATTTCCGCAACTGTTTCATATATATTCATGTTTTTTTTATCAAATAATACATGTTTGATGAAGAGCGAAGAACCGCTAAAAACTTAAAATTCTCATGAAATCTATAATTTTACATGCTTTTCTGTTTTCAATAAGGCTATGTTTTTATTTGCCAAATGTGAATAAATGCATTAGTTTTAGCCGAAACACCTTCACTACCTTACAACAAAGCATACGGAGATTTATTTTATCACAATCAATAACGAAGATGAGATGTCTGTATTTCTGAAACCGAAACAATACTATTTAGGAAGTAGCGTACAACAGTCTGAAATAGTATAGAAATATAAATTCCTTCAAACTATGCTAACTGTAATGTATGTACGAAAATAATATTAATTATATAAATCATTGAGGTGGTGTAGTATCGGTTCTGTTGTTATTATACCATCCTGCCAGACATTACTCTCTTCTTGAGTGTTAATGTAGAATATGTACATCATCCCAAGCTAGCAAAGAAATACAATGTGCGGAAACTTATATTTCAAAGTGTATATATATATATATATATATATGTATATATACATACATATATATATACATATAGATATACATATATATATATATATATACATATATATACATATATACATATACATATATATACATATACATATATATACATATACATATATACATATATATATTGTTGTGGTTGCAAGGTTGAACAATAATTAGTGAGGAATACAATGAAGACGCAAACAACAAGGAGAATTCAATAATAAATGTATTAAAGAAAAGGTATAGTTACAGTATGTACAAATGAAGGTGTCGAGTCAGAGAGTCTTGGTGGAAGGACATGTACGCTCTTCGGCGTCACTTCCGGTTGCATTTAGGTAACACACACTAAGGCCAACCTAGGCTTGCCATTTATAGTGTAACGTTATTCGTATATGCAAATTAGTGTTTGCCACCACAACATCCCCCTCCCAAGATTTGAAGTCACACAGATTTCAATATCTTTTTCTTTTTGGGTTTACCATCAATGGTTCATTAAATTTTCTTTTCCTACCTTATCTTCGCGGTTCAGGTGTATATTGAGGCGGTTCCAAATTAAAAGATTCGTATATGATATCTATGGTTTCCTCCTCTTCGACTGTTGTCGTATAATCATCATCTTGGATATGACGTTTTTTTATCTGATTTAGGTGCCTTTTATGTATACTCTGTGGACCTTTAATCATATATGTACAATCACCAATGCGTTTATCCACTACTCCACATTCCCAGTAAGATGTGTTATTCTTGTAGCACTTAAAATATACTCGATCTCCCGAGTTATATTTCTTTCTTCTCGTGTGTGTAGTGTTTCGGATAATTGCCTGTCTTGGCAACAGTTTATCAAACGCTGATTTTACCTTTCTGGCAAACATTAGATCAGCTGGTGATATGTTTGATGGTGTACTAGGATGTGGTGTGATCCTATAAACTTGCAAGAATTGTTGCAAAGCTTTTTCTGTTGGTGTTCCAATGGATTTCTTTAACGCTCGTTTTAGCGTGTCCACGAACCTTTCCGCAAGGCCGTTCGACCTTGGATGATACGGCGGAGTCGTGATGTTCTTCACTCGGAACGTGTCGCAAAATTCCTTAAACTCTGCGGATGTGAACTGCGTTCCGTTGTCAGTGACCAGTGTGTCTGGTACACCGAATCTTGCAAACAACTCGTGTAGGAACCCTACTGAGTTGTTCGTGGTTGGATTCCTGCAACGCATTACCTCCGGTCATTTTGTGTAACTATCCACTACAATTAAATAATAGTTTTCTCCTACTGGACCAGCGAAGTCCATGTGGATTCTCGACCATGGTTGGTCGGTTTTCGGCCAAGGTTTGTGTACTATAGGTGGGGATTTTGCTGCTAACTGGCATCCTTTACATTTATTCATTGTTGCTGCTATGTCTGTGTCCATGTTACGCCAGTACCCGTAGCTTCTCATTAACGACTTCATTCGATTTATCCCCGGATGTCCCGTATGGAAATCTCTTAAAACCCTATACTGCAATGTTTTGGGTATTACCACTCTCTCACTGTACAGTAACACATCGTTACATATGGAGAAAACTTCCTGCACCTTTGTGTCCGTTTTAATTTTCTCTTTTATGTCCTTTATGTATTCGTCTTTCTCGGCTTCCCTTTTAATGTCCGACAAAGTTACGGGTAGTTCCTTAATGATGTTTGCTACCATATTTTTTACTTCAACATTTGTCCGAATTGCTGCAATGACTTATTCTTCCAGATTGTGTTTCTGTGGTATCAGTCTTGACAGTCCATCCGCATGGCAAATCTTTTTTGATGCTAGATGTTGTAGCTAAAAATCGTAATTAAGTAAGATTGTACCCCAGCGCAGCAATCTATTTGCGGTGTATACCGGCAATCCTTTTTTTGATCCATAGATCGTGACTAACGGTTTATGGTCGGTTTCAAGTAAGAATTGTCTACCATATAAATATCGGTGAAATTTAGTCACGGAAAAGATTATGCTCAATGCTTCTTTTTCGATTTGTGAATATGCCCTCTCGGCTGGTATCAGCGTTCTCGAAGCGTGCGTTATTGGTTTTCTAGACCCATCCGGCATAATATGTTGAATGCATGCTCCTAAGCCGTAGGAACTAGCGTCACTAGCGACGACTATTTTTAATTTTGTGTCAAAGTGCGTTAAGAATAATTCGGATGTTAGTGCGCTCTTTATTTTGTCAAAAACGGTTTGACATTCTTGCGTCCAGTTCCAAGGTGTATCCTTTTTAAGCAGATTATTTAAGGGGGCTCGCAAGTTATGCATTCCTTCAATAAAAGATTGATAATAATTTGCGAGTCCTAAGAAACTCTGCAAGGTTGTTACGTTATCAGGTGCTGGCATATTTTTTATTGCCGCAGATCTGTCTGGGTCTGGACGTCGTCCATGTTTGTTTATTATGTGTCCAAGATACTTAATCTCGCTCATACAAATGTCACATTTACTTGCTTTTACTTTAAAGCCGAATTCTTGTATTCGAGTAAATACTTGTTTCAAATGTTCCTTATGTTCTTGTAGGGATTTGCTCCTGACAACAATGTCGTCCAGGTATGCACATGCGCACTCAATACCACTTAGCATGGTGTCCATCGCTTGCTGAAAAATGGCAGGCGCTACTTTGATGCCAAAGGGCAATCGGTTATATTTGTATAATCCCTTATGCGTATTGATGCATAGTATTTTTGAGCAATTTTCCTCGACCGGTATTTGCAAATATGCGTCGCTCAAGTCTATCTTAGAGAAGATATTACCACCATTTAACTTCGTGAATATTTCCTCTGGGCTTGGTAGAGGGTAATGGTGATCTTTTAATAGGGAGTTGACCCCGGTCGAAAAATCTGCGCACACTCTAACTTCGTCATTTGTTTTCTTTACGTATACGGTGGGGGCTGCCCACTCGCTGTGTTCTATTTTTGATAGAATTCCTGTCTGTTCCAATCTATCTAATTCTTTATTAATCTTTTCCAACCCAGCGAACGGAACGTTTCGCTTTTTTCTAAAAATTGGGCTGGCGTTTTCTTTAAGTTCAAACGAGGCCTTGAATTTATTACAGCGACCTAAGTTAGTCGTGAATGCTTCAGGAAATAATTCTTTTAAATCGTCTTTTATATTTACTGTTGTTGGAGAAGAACATTTTATTTTTTTACAGAATGTATTGATTGGCTTATCCCATAGTCCAAATTTCCTAATTAAATCTATTCCAAACAGATTTTCACTATTTTTCAGTACGAATATTTTTAATTTCTTCGTATTCCCTTTTAATTTTATCGGAAGGACAACTTCTCCTTCAAATTTTATACCACCACCAGTTACCGTCCGGACTGATTTACTCGTTTTCATCATGGTTGTTTTCCCAACTTTTTCCATGTATTCAGGTTTATAATAGAAATATCGGAGCCGGATCGAGTTGTAACTTTATTGGTGTTTTAAATATTTCCACTTTTACGTATTTTCGCCGATCTTTGTCTAATTTTGTATTTGATTTTTTTTGCTGTACTCTCTTTCTGGTGTAATCTTTATATCTGCAGCAATCGCTTTTGTGTCCCACCTTCTTACAAATGTAGCATTTTTTCTTTTTATAAGGACAATCTGATTCCCAATGCTTTTCTGCACATCTCTTACAGTTATATCTAGGAAGAGGATTGTTATATTCTGTCCTATATTTATGGTTATTAAGATTGTAATATCCCGTTCCATTTCGATTGCTTTTCTTTGTAAAGTTCTTGGTTGGTGTGTATGGTTTTCTAACTTTTCTTACATATGCCACTCCGGATTCTTCTATATTTTTTGAATCCTTTTTTAGTGTAATGGCCCTTTCACAGTCCTCTGCTAGTTTCTGGAGGGTTAAATCTTGCTCAGATTCCAGCTTAGACAACACTCGTCTGCGTATTTCTGCATTTTTCGTGGAAACTAACCCTTGTGCGAAGATTAGACATTTAAAATCTTCTACCGTTAGTTCCGCAAGCTTAAAATTATCGCAGTTTTTATTGACAACTGATGCGTATGTCAAATAATCTGGGTTGTCCATCTTTCTTTGATTCATGCACAGCCATCTTTTATGAAAAAGAGATATATTTGGATTAAATAATTCTTTTAGTAATTTCACAGCTTCCATGAACTCTAATTCCGCAGTTTTTTAGGTAATATGTAATCTATGAATTTGCTGTGTTCTGATGTTCCCAATTCCCTGAGTAAGAGGCTCACTTTCTGGCTATTTGGCCAATTTTTGAAGTCCAGTTGAAAGACATCCTCTTATCTTGTATAGTATGCTTCAAAAGTCTTTCCTTCCTCCGGCACATAATTAAATGTGTCCATACTATTAAAGATAGTTGTATGGGAGAAATTAACACTGTCGACATTTTCTCGATTACTCTTTAGTAGTTCCAGTGTTTTAGCAAAACGTTCATTTTGTCTTTCCTCGCGGTCAGCTTGTGCCTGATTTTGTCTTTCCTCGCGGTCAGCTTGTGCCTGTAAAAATTGAATGAACATTTTTGAT
Source organism: Sepiola atlantica (assembly GCA_963556195.1). NCBI lineage: Eukaryota > Metazoa > Mollusca > Cephalopoda > Sepiida > Sepiolidae > Sepiola > Sepiola atlantica. The sequence goes on from OY744530.1 coordinate 59,100,478, forward strand.
AAGTCTTCCATTTTTTTTTTCGAGTCACAATTGAAAAAAATGTATGCAGTACATTTAGTTCTTTGGAGTTTTTTTTTTCTTCTAGTATTCTAGTAATTAAAATACTCTTAAATTGAGATTACCCTTTTTTTTTTTTTTCGTGACGTTTTACTGTATTATCCGTTATCCAGTGACAACTGTAAAAAAAAAATCCTTTCCTTGAGCTTTAATTTCTAGCTATGGTATTTCCTTTTAGTACCGCCGCCAAACAAATTATCAATTAAAAGATTCCTTTAGTTGTTGTTTTGCTAACGGGGAGCAGTAATTAGAATCTACTGGTGAACTTTTTATTTTCGTAGGTTACTTCCTTGCTTTTCGTAATACGAGTCTGACCTGTCGTTTTGCGACAGAACAAAATCCGCTTTTCGTTTGCAAGTTGGTCCTTTAGTAATACAAAACAGATTTGTCGTTTAGCGACAAAACAAAAATTCACTTTTACATTCGTTTGCAAGTCGGATTCCCAGAAAACGGCGTAAATTGTCGCTTTTGCCACGTTCGAGTTTTTTTTTTTTTCACTTAAGTTGAAACTTTTCTTTAGCGTAAAATCCGTTTGCTCGTCAACACTTTGCATTGTACTTTTTTAATTAATAGTTCTTCGTCAAACTGTTATATTTGACGCTTCATATCTCGTCGCCAACTGTTGTGGTTGCAAGGTTGAACAATAATTAGTGAGGAATACAATGAAGACGCAAACAACAAGGAGAATGCAATAATAAATGTATTAAAGAAAAGGTATAGTTACAGTATGTACAAATGAAGGTGTCGAGTCAGAGAGTCTTATTGGGAGGACATGTACGCTCTTCGGCGTCACTTCCGGTGGCATTTAGGTAACACACACTAAGGCCAACCTAGGCTTGCCATTTATAGTGTAACGTTATTCGTATATGCAAATGAGTGGTTGCCACCACAACATATATATACATATATATACACACATATGTATATATACATATATCTCTCTCTATATATATATATATATACATATACATATATATATCATATATATATATATACATATACATATATATATATATAGAGAGAGAGATATACATACACACATATATATACATATTATATATATATATATATATACATATTGTTGTACATGGTATTAAGAGAAAGTACGAGGAGGACCCACCTTTGCGAAAAATATGTAAAATGAGAATAAAAATCTACGTGAATTGATAAATTACAAAACTCACAACTCCCGCGTGTAAATCACCATATCAACAAGTGATGTGATTGGATGACGTAAATGTAGTTATTTTTTCCGATATTTCCGACATTTGCGATATGACAGTCGGTCTGTTTGTCTTTTGTCATAACTGCTATTCAATATATTTATTCGTAGAAATCAAGCTAATTTACTTCAAATTGAAAGTGTAAAATATATATTTATTTACTATTACAAACAGTACATTTATAGACTAATGTAATTGGGTAAGAACTATGACCCAAAAGGTTATAGGTTATCTACAGATAATATAAAATTAAATCTCTCACTTAAATACGTTCGGAGACCAATTATGAGACAACATCGATTCAATAGAGCAGACTTGTGTACGGAAAATGTGCTCAACTCATATTTCTATCGAGCTTAATGAATGTATTGGTCGATTCATAAAAAAATATTATTTTGGTGATACAATTTAGAATCATTTCATTGGTCAATTTCAAACAACTTAAATGTTGGTTTACAAGTCAAAGTTTTAATAAAACACCTCTTTCTATTTTTCAGAGCTGTTTCATAACTTGTATTGCAGTACCATTATGAATTTATAACCCTTAATATGGAATGACTGAAAGTACATATTCACCCTGTGACATTCTGGGAGTTTAAACAAGAAAGTATTGTTGCAGAGGGATCGGAATAAATATGGTACGTATATGGCCAAGATGTTATAATATATCGACAAGTAAGAAATTGGTTTACGAAGTTTATTTTCCGGAGCTTGGAGCTTGGAGCTTGGTGCTTGGGAGATAGGCTTACGTGCCAGCGGAATTCGACGAGTATCTTTTACACACGTTATTGGAGAATGACCCGCGTCTAAGCACTTGTGAATTAGCAAAAGTATTCAGTTCTTCACAACCAACCATATGCCACCGCTAAGAAAAGATGGGTAAAGTTAGTAGACTAGGCGTTAGTGTTCCTTATTACTGCAGTGAGGAAAGTAAGGCTACTATCTTTCCATCGCAACAAGTCATCTTCTCGTGCAGGGGAAGAAGTCCTTTCTTGTTCGTGTCATATCAGGTGATGACTAATGGGTTTCCCATGACGATATTTAACGCAAAGGTAGCGGGATGATTAAAGTACATCTCAATACCGCACTCCAAAATCGAAATCAATGGAGGAAAGCTTTTTCATGTCGTTTGGTGGGATACTCGTGGCATGATCTATAATGAGTTTTTAGGACGCAAACAAACACTCAATGTAAACTTCATGTTAAGCAATGGCAGCATGTGGAAAAAAATCACAGAAAAAACGCATGGTAATGATAAACAGTAAAAAGCTTGCCCCCATCAATAACGCCGCAAAACCACACACTTTAAAAGTGAAGCAGTAAGAGAAAGTATAACTTAGCTCGTCTGTTCTACCCGATCCGCCATATTCCTCTAACCTTGTCCCGACTGATTTCACTTTTTTAGGTATTTACAAAAGGCACTTCATGGAAGAAAATTCACTGAAGACGAAAAGTTGAAAGAGCACAACCTCAGTTATTTTGTGATCAAAACCTCGTTCATTTTATTTGGATGCCATGAAAAAGTGAATTAGTAAATGGGGAAATGTCGTTGAAATCAATGGCGAATATACAATTGATTAAAATCTGTTAATTTAGTTTATATCATTAACTGAATTAATGATCATAAAACAGAAATACTTGATGAATTGGCCAAATATATATAATGTAATCAAAATATTTTAAAACTGTACATGTCATTTCAAATATCATTTATATTTCACTTGTACTTTTGAAAAGTTTGGTGGATTGGAATGAAATCTGGCAGATACGCTCGTAGCAAACGTTTAAATTACAGTCAGTTCAGTATAACGAAAGAAGGCGAAATAGCTTCGTGGTGTGATAGGAGCAAGTCTTTTTTCTATTTTTAATCCTAAATATCGGATCCAAGGGAAATAATCCAATACACTTTCTCGTTTCTAAAAATTGCTTCTCTGTTAGTATCAAGGACCAAGACAAAGTTATTGTTCTAAAAAAGAATGCTTTTATTTACTTTTTGATGTCGTTGACAAATGTAAAAATTAGTCTTTGACCTGTATAGGTTGTGTCACGCTGACTCTCCTTTCTTATCCACGAGTATGTCTGCCAGAATTATTTCTTTCTCACGGTATCAAATATGGTACATAATCTTTGTTTACGTCATCCGACATCTGCGATGTGATCAAATTCACGATCTCAGATTACATGAAAAATGGCATTCTTTTGTTCAACTTTCTTTTTGCTTTTTTCCAAAGTAATTCTTTGTGCTTTGGTTACTTTTCTTTTGACCACAAATCCGTCTGCTAACGACCTGTATGATAAAAATTTAAGAAGTATATCTATCATAATATTATATATATATATATATATATATATATATATATATATATATATATGCGTGTGTGTGTATGTGTGTGTGTTGGAATTTTTAGGAAACATTGACAATTCCACGCACAAAATGAACATAAGCAATAGTCAAAGATTTCATGCTGATTCTAAGCCAAAAAAACATGTAGATTCCTTGAGAGAGAGAGATAGAGAGAGAGAGAAAGAGAGCGAGAGCGAGATAGAGAGACAGGGAGACAGCCAGACATACATACAGAGATAGAGAGAGAGAGAACTACAGAAAAACAGACAGACACAGATACAGACAAATAAAGAGGCAGACAGAGGCAGAGACACAAAAAGGTGGGACGGGATGAAAGGGTTGATGTTAGAGAAATATATATATATATATATGCATATTATATTTATGGAGTAGAGTTAGCAAACCTACCTGCGATGTAGCCTTATGAACCTTTCTTGGAGTGAAGCATAAGCGTATGTGTAGCTAAGTTACTTCCCATACAAATAGTTTTTACTACTTCACATATCACTCATTCATTTTACACTGTTAGAAAATAATCAAATACACATATTTACACAATATTTCATATATATATATATATATATATATATATATATATATATAGTTAGTTATTAAAATATATGTATGCCAATTCAGCTACACAGAGGCTTCTACGTTTCATCCCCCTGGGGAGTCGTCAGACTAAAATGTATTTTATCCTGGCGATTTCCCACGGGGATAAAACGTGGACGCCTCTGTGTAGCTTAATTACCAAAACATATTTTTTATAACTTACTACCTCGCTCTACTCACGTATTGAGCATTGCTGAAGTAAACACTGAAAATGTATACATAAAAGATTATATCTCTTAATAGCAGTTCATGTATGATAACTGCAAAAAGTAAATTGACTTACAAAAGTGATTTTCCACCGAACGACTTGGGAATAAAATGTCGTTTTATTTTTGTTTTTTTATATAGTTTTAATGGTTGAGAAACTTCCGAGACTCTCTCTCTCTCTCTCTCTCTCTCTTATATATATATATATATATATATATATATATATATATATATAAAGATGAAATACATAATTTATATATACAGGGTGGGCAAAAATAAGGGTCTTATTTTTAAAAATTCATAACTTTTTTATTTATTGATTTAAAAAAATTTTTTTTTTAGAATAAGTAAAGGATCCCTTCCGAAGCAAGCATGAGCCGTATTAGCCCTAAGGAACGTACCCTCATTTAGAAAACATTATTTTTGCTTAAAAAACTCAAAACAGTGTAAAAAACAATACTTTAGTTTTTGTAAGTTTTAAGAAGTGTTTTTCGGCTAAAATTTGTTTTGTTTATTTCAAAAAATCTCGGAAGGGTCAGTCTACACACACATAAAGTTTGGTGAGTTTAACTTTTATTTTGTGGAAGTTATTCAAATTCAAGTTATTAAAATTTCAAGATAGGACCCTTATTTTGGCCCACCCTGTATATATATATATATATATATATATATATATATATATATATATATATATATATATATAAATATATAAAAAGATAGTATACATAATTTATCTTAGAATAGACAGTTGTGGAGACATAAATATATGAAACACAGAATGGAAAAACGAGTAAACACATGAAGAAGAAAAAGAAAACAAACACACATATATCGGCTTACCTTTTGCAATCGCTCTATTTTCTATCGTATTTACATACCCTTTCTATCTCTACCATTCTTTATATCTCACTCTTTTCTGTTTCTCTATCGCTCTATATTGAGAAGCAGAGAAAGAGGGGGAAGGGTGAGTGTAGGGGTTTAAAGATAGATAAATATAGATATAGTAAGAAAGAAACGGAGGCGGAAAATAGTTAGAGAAAAAGGGAAGAGAGAAAAAGAGGCAGACCAAGAAAAGAGGAGAGAGAAGGAGAAAAAAGGCAGTCATCTTCTCTCTTTTTTATACATTAGCATGACCCATGTCAACACGAGGCAGCGATATAGTCCGTTTGAGACAGAGAGGTGCGACATTTTGTCTTATGTTATTTGTTATTTTATACCCTTCTTCATCGTTGCTCTCCTTTCTCACCTTTAACCGTCCCTAACTCTGTACTCTCTGCAACCACAATCTTCTTTCCTTGGCGTCACTCCCACTGAATTGATTCAGCGCTAGGAGGATGGCGTACCTTGTGACACGGCGGTGAGTGACTAGACACAATTGTATAGAGCACATATATCCATCAAGCAGGACTTACTAGACAGATACGCGCACAACAAAAATAAGTACTTTTACAAACGTATTTGTGTGTATGCGTCACAATTGCTCACGATATTAACTCAAGGGATGCACTAGTGTGTGTGTGTGTGGGGGGGGGTAGGTGTATGTTAGAGAGAGAGAGAGAGAGAGAGAGAATATATATATCCAAAATAACTAGAAGAATACAGATGAAATGAAATCCCTGAACAGAAAAAAATTAGACCACATCTATCTAAACTTACGAAGGAGAAAAACAAAAAATGAATGCTACTCAACCTAATGTCTAGAATTCTTATTCAGATTTTGATCAAAATCTGATACATAATAATAATAATAATAATAATAATAATAATAAACCGGGGAAAATACAACTGCACGAGAGAGGCGCAAGCATAGGCTGACGCCACGAAAATTATGGACAGAGGGTCGAGGAGGGAAAGCGCAAAACCAGACCTCCACTGGAAGAGCGTGGACAGCTCTGGGACCTTGGGAAGGCTTGTTGCCAGTCGGGCCCCAGAGGGGACCAATGGCCCTTATCAGCGGGAAATCGTTGGTAGGTGGCTGTTGCGATTACCGCAAGGTCATCAGCGGTGATGAACGAAAAGCGGTGGAGCATACTGGAGGCCTGAGGAGACTTGTTGTCACTCAGATTCCAGGTAATACCACAGGTTGTCGGCAGTGGGTGACCACTGCTGATGACCAGTGTGATAACTCCTAGTGAGTAAATAATAATAATAAAAATAGTAATAATAATAATAATTACACTGATGATGATGATGATGAGCATCATCATCATCATTTAAAATTCAACTGTAAAGTCATGACAGCATAACATCGCTGAAATAACAAAAATAAATTATGTATTTTAGTTATATATTAGAATACCCGTCCCAGAACTGGTAAAATAAATCACCCGGACAGAACAGATTTGCACCACTTTGGTGTTCCTTAATGCTACTACATCTCATGCCTAGCAACGTCATTCAATTATTATCAAAATCCATCACATGATTCTAGAAAATGTCTCAAATTTAAGGCTCAAGCTTAAGGCGTCTTACGAATAAGTTGAAATTCAGGTAATCTTGCTGACTTGATATTTAATGACTATGGATCAAATTCAATAAAAATCTGACATATTTGTATTTTCAAATTTTAAGTTTTGCCTATATTATTTCACTTAAAATCTTTTAAAATACTCCAAATGATTTGAATTTAGGGAATATTAATAAATTGATGTCTAATACCTAAATCAGATGATATCTGAATTTTCATTTAGGCGTAAATAGGTTATAAAGAAGCATATAAACGTATACACCTACCTAACTTTGTGTTAATATAGATATATTTGAAAGACAAACTAGTGGGAAAAACGAGAGAACGTGAAAGTGTGTGCGCCTGTTGCGTATCGTTCTATTCAAAACTTCATCAAAACATACGAGGAGACATCGTATTCGGCAAACGTAAAAATGTTGTCACCTTTACTATTGTTCTCCTATGCAGTTGCATTTTAAAGTATTTCTTATTACTTAGAGTGAGCTATCTTTGAACCACAGCATGATTTGATTGTTCGCGTTATCCGTTATTAATAATTGGATGAAAAATCACACATATTCCCCGCTCTCTCTCTCTTTCTTTTAGCTATTTATTGAATTTTGTTCACTCCCTCTAGTTCATTCCAATCACTCTCTAATGTTTCTGTGCGCATTCAAAAATGTCTTCCAGTGTCGCTATCTAATTTACATACGCGTGTCTTTTACCACACGTGTGTAAATTATATTGCAAAGTTTTAATAAAAAATAATGGTACTGCTATGTAATAATAATGATAATAATGCGAATATTGTCGTGAAATGGCAATGAGGAGTAGAGACAGATGGGGAGGGCACTAAATCATTTTTAATGCTAACCGAAAGATGAGAGAGTACAGCCCATCTGGGGGGAAACAGAAAACAGCATTGTTTATTGTCAGTGAGCTATCACTGCTGCTGCTGCTGCTGATGCTGATGAAAAGAACTATACATATGTCACAGTCTATCAATTTTCAGATGATATCAAAAAGAACAATTAGTGATATTGGTTCTGACGACACGAGCACAACTTATATCCTCCAATTAATAACAGAAACCCCATAAGCATAAAATAATATATATATATATATATATATATATATATATATATATATAAATTAAAAAATAATACATCCGATACGGTATCACCATCATAAAGAGATTTAATATTACAACTTTTAAACGACGTATTCAAACTACCCCCTTTGAATTTTTACCTTTCAAGACACCGCTAATCTCGTACGATCTACAAACAACACTTTCAATAAAAATAAAAATAACGAACTACAAAAGAATAAATAAATAAAACCCTTCTTATGACAACAAAATCTGTAAATAATAAATAATATAAAACTCAATTAATTCTCAATCAATATATTTTTCTAGAGGGACTTTCCAGGTATGCGCCGGGTTTTTTTTATCGAAATAACGCCATTTCTCATCGTGGTTTGACCTCATTCAGAATGGTGACGATTCCACTGATCATAGATTTTAAAAATGTTAATAGTCAGACAATCTGGATGAAACCGTGCTACGTTTCTGAAATATGTAACATATAGATTTAAAAAAAAAATTATATTAGCTCTCACTCCTCTGAGATCGAGTACTTTGTTGAGTTCTGTTCAATGTAAACTGACACTACATATATATATAAATATATATATATATATATATATATAGTATATTTTTATTCATACAACATAATTTTTTAGATATATGTATACATGTTTAAACGGCGACTTTATCTACAATTATTTTATAATAAGGCTATTATACATTTACTTTAGTAAATGTATAATAGCCTTATTATGTACAATGATGTTAGCATAAATAAAAGTAATCATACTCTAATGCAGCTTTATCTATTATTTAACACTATATCATAAACAATGGAGTTTCATTTGTATAACATCTAGAACACAACAACCATACACACACACATATATATATATGTATATATATAAATATATATGTATATATATATATGTATATATATATATATACATATGTATATATATATGTATATATATATGTATATATATTATAGTATATATATATATATATATATATATATATGTATATATATTATAGTATATATATTTTTAAATCTATATGCTCTCTTCTGAGCCTGCCTGCCTGCACTTATTGGACATTTTACCCTTTGGATTTTCTATTTTCTCCGCACCTGAAGTTGTGGCTTCTTTGAATTTAACTTTGATTCCTCTCTCACAACCTTTCGGGCCTTTTAACGACCTACCTATCTACATCTCATTCTCTCCGTGTTTCTTCCCCCTACAACTTTTATTTTATTTTTTCAAATTTTAAATCTTGGCCTTTGCCAACTTATCTATCCCAGCGACTTCCTCTGATGATAAGATTTTGATCTTTGAAAAGCCTGGCTTAAGGAAAATTTAACTTGAATAAATTGCCTTTTTTGCGGAATATACCTTGCTCTGAGCAATTGAATTGAATTATGATTTGACTTTTGCTTCTCTAATTCCTTTCCATTCTTCTTCATTCTACCTGCTCTATCCTGGATATTGAGCTATATACTCTTCACAATAAGTTTCACTTTTCCTAAAAGTTCGCTTTTAGTACACCACTTTATATATATGTATATATATATATATATATTCCGATTGTATTTGATGTTATTTTTCGGCCTGATTGTACACTGTTCCAATCAAGTGTAAACAAATGTTGGTTATGCTCTCCCCATTTTTTTGTTCGAATTTGATTGTTGTTTACTCAAAAATAGTAAATGAGTTACAATAATAATGGATTTAAAGGCAGAGAACTTGTAGATCTCAAGATAAACGATATCAGTTTAAATACATGGAAAACAATCGCTTCAGGCCACTGGTTAGTGCTGGATGGAGAGACAGTATAATAGTTTATAAAAGTAAATAATAATAATAATAATAATAATAATAATAATAATAATAATCTATTACTATGGAGAGTTTGTATCTGTTTGTCAGATGCTGAAACTATTCTCTTACTTTTAATGTTTTCTATACTATTGCAGACTAGTTAAGTATCTTTCAATATATATATATATATATATATATATATATATATATATATATACTAGCAGAAAAAACACCCGCCCCTCGGACAACCATTACTCTATCTGTAACATTATCTACAGAGAAACATAGAAACAATTTTATTTTAACATTTTGGTAATTTGAACAAAAATAACAAAAACGTGATTGGTATAGTGTTATTTGATATATATCAATGTTAATATTTAGTTTTGTATGAGCATAACAATTAATCCTATATAATGAAAGGAATGAACGGAAAATCAAGGTGATTATCAAGAATAACCAACAGAAAAAGATAAATCAATAACTGTTACCAAAAGCAATAAAATTACTTTTCAACCTATTTTCTTATTATTTGTGTTTCAAAGAATTTTAAGGCGTTTTTGTTACATTTTAATAATTCGTCCCAATCCGATCTCATTACAGTTCCATAGCATAATCGAAGTTTGTTAATGAGTTGTTCGTCTTTTGAGGTTAAAATCAAACAAATAATCAACAAATAACTGTTCAAAATGCTTCAAAATTTACTTTCTACCTAATTGAAAGGAGAAAAGCACAAACACATCATCGGACTTCGTTAACAGTCGGCGATCAACTGTCAGCCATTTTTGTTTTTCAGTCTAACGTAATATATTTGAACGAATATTTTAATAGAAATAATAAAAACGCTTTAAAATACTTTAAAACCAAAAAAATAAGCAGGTGGCTTGAAAAATAAATGTTATTACCTTTGTTACAAGTTATTCGTTGAATATTGTTTTGTTGGTCCCCCTTTCTTTCTGTTGATTATTCTTGACAATTGCCAAAAGCGGAACGTATATTTGCCAAATAAAAGAATTATATATTCCCGAATGATTTAAAATAGTTCATTTGCGTTTTTCGCTTAAAGACAAAATATAATAAAGAAAACTTAATGACGATTTTTTAAAAAATATGAACTTAGTATTTTTTTTGTAATTTAAAAATTAACAACACACTTTGTTGAATATGTAGATTAACACCGTGAGATAAATTATCCATCCCTTTAAAAATGAGATTCTACTTTTTAGGGTATTTCTAACTTATTCGGCACAACACTAATATATATTTTTAACACTAACCCTAAGTTCGACTGGCAATCTGGTACAACTACACGTAATCGCCTAAAAAGTAGATCCCCTAAAAAATTAACGCACATAATTTATCTCTGATAGCAAAATAATATTGTTCCAGCTCGCTATTTCTTCGTAAAGTAAGTATGGATTAAGTCATAGAGTGACTGCAGTATTTTGGTAAGATTGTCTAGCGTAGAGTAATTCCAGGGTGTTTTGGACAAAAGGTATGACTATTGACCCCACAAACACAGATTTGCTGTTAAAATTATATGACCGTGGCCCCCTCCATCACCCCCCCCCCAAAAAAAAACGATTTGGGCTTCATGCCTAAGTTTAAAGAATTTCATTCATAAGTGTCTTGTAAACGTGAGCCAACAAGTTTCGCATTTATTCATGAAATGCATAAATATTGACATTTTAGTAATTTTGATACAAATTTATTAACTTTTGAAATAAGAGATAAATGTATGAAAACATGAATTTCAATTCGCTTG
>OY744530.1:59117038-59122038 GCA_963556195.1 Sepiola atlantica
GATTTTCAAGTTAAATTCAATTTTTGCGGTATTTCTTGTTTATTTGATTTTAGGTGACAATACAGAATATCTAACAAAGCTCTTCTTCCCCATGTTAAGACTGGGTTTCTAAATAATAACGTTATTATCATCAGTACGGCCCCTAAATTGCAGAAGTCCTTAATTTTTTATCAGGGGATTTTAAAAATTATATCGCCCGTGAACGCTAGCATCGGACATCCATAAACAACACAGATTACTTTATATATATATAAACAAACATAAAATAAACAATGTGGTTTTAATTCCAAAATGTAATTTGTACAGTTCAGCATGTTCTTAGTATACATGTCGGTAGATAATTAAACTATAGAGCGGTTGGTATATTTAATTTGTTGTTTTTGCTTTGTTTTATTTATTTACGATTTCTCAAATTCATGCACTTTTATCAGTTTTGTATTTCTATATAAAACAAAAAATAATTATTTGATTTGAAGTTTTGGTAAAAGTACAAAATATTTTTTTGGGCAAAAAATATTTTAAAGCAATTAAAAATATGTTTGAAATGAATAGAAGATGTCTATTTAAAATAATTAAAGTATTAATTTCATAAATACTTCAATGTATCTTTTATATACTCGATAACATGTAAGTTCTGAAGAATTTTTTAAACTTTACGTTTAAATCGCATATAATGAACTATATTTCTTTCTACAAAATAAATAATGTATTCTGGTTAATCGGGTATTTTGGTGCATCGTTGCACCATGTTATTAAAAACAATGTAATGCTATTTAATTCCTATCAGAAAATACTTTTAATTAGTCTGACACCGTTTCACACAAAAAAATAACTCCGTATTGGTTAATTCATAATTACTTACATTTGTTTGGAACAAAAAAAATAATATTTCAGATAAGACTATACTTTACAGAACAAATCAAGTAACATACTACCGGGCCGTATAGTTATAGCCATTACTTCATTTTTTTTTTAAACGGTAGTGCGCGTTTAGAGAGTAACATTCTATTTGAACCTTTAGCGTGACCGACAGGCGGAAAAAGGCATCTTTAATGATGCGTAGACACATCTAAAATGCTGTGTAAATCTTAAAGATGTTAGCTCAACATGTTTTAAGTGTTAGTCAGCCCAACCCCGACATGATATTAAGCACCTTAATGTAACACATAGAGTAACGACCAGACACAAGCTATTATACAGTCCTTGACTCATCTAACAAATAAAACAATTAAAAATATGATATAATACAAACCATAATATATATGGTATAAAACGTTGACCCACTAGTTCCCGTAAGATGACCTAAGTTAAGCGAAGGTGAGCCTGTTCACTAATAAATAGGTGACTATTTAGAAATATCAGGTACTGTATGGGCTCTTCGCTTATCTTAGCATTGTTGCCAGTCGTCCCTGACTTCTCTTTACTAATGGAATCAAGCAGTGTCGATGCAGGAAATGTATGATTGAGGATGGTTACTCCCTTTGCAATCAAACTCGCAGTCATCCTTACATGGACTATCCATTGTCTCTCTAGACTGAAAGGAGGTCAATCTTGAAAGTCTACCTTGATGCGTACAAGAACTATCAGCTAACAAGGTATGCATAATAATAACATCATTTCTGAATAATGAATGCAGCTTGGTTTTCTGTATAGATGACAAAGGGTTGAAACGAAACATTGCTATGAAATACAACATAATAAACATATAACTTATAAAGTATCCTTAGAAAAAAAGAATTACATTTAAATAACACAATATATTAAAGAGTTTGTTTTGTTGAAAATGATAAAAAAAACAACAGTAAAAATAAGTAATTAACTAAACGTATAACATGAATATGTTTAAAATATAAAAAGTAATTGTGGAATTATTATTGTAATAGAATCATTAGGTTTAAGTAGTTAAAAACATAGACACCGTTACTAGATTTTTGGTCAAAATTGAAAAAAATACGAGTTTAATATATATATATATATATATATATATATATATATATATATATACAATTAAGGGTATGACTACATACCAACCAAACCATTTCATTATCACATCACTACGGTATAAATCTCTATGCATGAGTGGAGTAAGTGTATTAGGTGCGCTGAAGAAAAATTCCTACCAGAAAATACATAGCCCTGTTGTGCTCCCATACCCTTAATGACAATAAAAGTGTTAACATTTTCCGTGCTTTTGTACATTTAGTGTATATGAATTTTCATCTTTACCCTATTAAGGGCATATGATTTCAGTATACTGGTTTATTATGGAATGGAACTACTGTTGTAAAGGCTAAGCCTCAATACAATGGTCATTTTAAAGGTTTTTTTTTTAATTTTCTGGAAAACTAATGTTATATAGGTAAACTGAAATCTAAATGGCATCAACTAGACCCTAGAACCTCTATCTCTGCCAAAAATCAGTTGAATCCATGAAATAGTTGCTGAGATACAGGGTGACACATACGTACGTATGTACACACGGATAACATGATTTCATGATTGAACTTTCTGGATCTCTGGGTTGCCTTGACTAATGATGCTGAAATTCTACACACTTAAAGAACCGATCAAATAATGTTTTTTTTGCGAAGTTTTAACTAATTTGGTTTATTGGTTTTTGAGTCATGATTGATCAAAGAAATGAGATTTCCAGCATAGGCCATTCTTGAAGTCTATTAAGGGATAGAGCGCTCTCGCGCCTCCCTTGATATATATATATATATATATATATATATATATATATATATTTAAAAAGAGGTTATTTAATTGTGCAGATGAATATAAAAATTAAAGAAAAATAAGAAAGAGAATCATTTCAAAATTCACTTTAACAAATTAAAAAAATAACTTGAAATTAAAACAGATATCCTAAAATTTACAGAAATATATTAAAAATGATAAAATTAAGATAAATACTTCAGGATAAAAATACAATTTAAAAATTGAAAAGTTTAAATTACAAAAATAACTTTTAAGATAAAATATATCTTTAACATTTAGAAAAAATAACTTTAAAATTAAAATACCCTTAACATTAAAATAACAACTTCTTAATTAAATAACAACTGGAAAATTAAAAGAAAATACTCTATATATAAGCCTCTTTTCGGCATTTTTCATTAACTATGTATGCATTATATTTTATTTGTGAATTAAGTATTGATATTTAAAACAACTATATTACGTTTTTTCTCATCCTTAAGGCAATACATATCAGAACGATTTTTAACCGAGTTTATAAGAACCTGATTAATACTTCTTTTGAAATTAGTATCCGATTTCAGATAAGGTTGAAAATCATTTAAACGCAGTCCAGCGACTGAAGTAAATGAGAAGCTTCATCATCAATATCGACTCCTGCACATCATCTCAGGAAGAGACAAGACTACACATACTAACAAGGGTGTTAGAGAATAGCCCCTACTACTGACAATATAATCCTTCCTTTTGAATCCATTTCTCCTGGCTCAGTAGCACCTTTAATCCAGTTGAAAACTTTATACTGCCAGAGAATAGGAATGGCTAAGTGGGTTACAAACCGATTAACCCATGTGTGAATGTGGAGAGGATAACCACATGATGCAACACTACATGTTTGCCTTCTTTTACACAACCAGTGTCGTTTGAAAGATCTTACAGGGTTCATCGATAATTCAAATAACCACGTAGAAAAGTTAGAAACTGTTGTATGACCACATACTTCAAATAAACGCAAAGGTGATGCACTTTAAAATTGCGTAATAAGATATGTTGAAAATCTATCATTTCTTTGAAAAGCTATCGGGAGTTAAAATATTAGTTTTTTCAATAGATCAAAAAGTATTTGATATTGCATAGATATGCCACGCAGATGAAAAATTATATATACATTAGAAAAAATGTGATCCGTAGGACCACCAATTGGGTTACATAAAAGACGCGAGTGATGGATACAGTATAAAACAAAATCAGGAGTTGAAAGTATACAATAGAAGAGAAATAGAGTTATAGGTACACAGAGAGTAAGATATGGTCACTTGGTGGAATAATTGTAATTGACGGCTAATTAACACGATTGAAATGGATTTTGTTAAAAAAAGTAACTCAATCCGTATATTAAGATATGTATTTAGCACGCATTTTTTGTGATTAACACATATATTAAAAATACATCAGAGAAACAAGCGTTCACAATCTCAGCTATAGTATGAGAAACGGTATTTAAAAAATATCGCTTTATTGGTAGGTTTGATTGTTTTGCTGTAGATCAATATTTATTAATTTATTAGTTAATGTCGAAACATGACACATGGTAGGCACTCTGTTGTATTCGATTAATGATGATTAATTATAGTTTGGGTAAACATACGTGTTCATACCATTTCAAAATAATATAAGTAAATAAATGACTAGACTATTTGCGTAATGGTTAGAAGTTACCATAGCGATGGCGTAAGGCCAATAATTAATCCTTTTATTGAAAAAATACTCACAGATAACATATTATTTACCTTCTTGCCAGACCGTTAGACACAAGGTCAAGTGTGGGTTTGAGAAGCCAGCGCATTAAGATACACTCACTCTAGCTTACAAAGATGCTGTAGTAGCACCGTCAACATTCTCCAGTAGAGTCGCCTCAGACGATTAGCAATAAACTAACCCCTTCTCAGAGAGGAGGTAAAGCCTAGGAGGGTACTCTCCTAAAACATAATAGATCCATACCTCAGCCCGACAGCAACGACGCCACTATCGGACTGATTTGTATTATAATTCTTTTGAAACACTATCCCTCCATTTGTAGACTACTCGTGAGAAAATATGAAATTAGCTAAAAGCATTCATTTAAGTGATTGTACAACCCTCGCCTTACTTGTTACATTTACTATAAGTAGTATCTAATCTGAAAACTCAATGTGAAAATGGCAGCCACTCTTGCTTCAAACGGTGTCTTTAAAGACCGCACCCTGGGTCACTATAAAACTGCTGGGACAATATTTGTTTGTTCTCCTTTATTTTAACTA
>OY744530.1:59129538-59154538 GCA_963556195.1 Sepiola atlantica
AGAGGAACGTTTATTAGTGTGGTTGTAACTAGACGATTTCTTGCTGTGAATATTTCATAGAAAGTACCATTGATTGGGGCTGAGTTAAGCCTCTACCTTCAACATAACGATAGAGTAGAGAGAGACTGGCAACATATATTCTGCGTGAGAGATGAAGTAGGAACGAAAATATATCATCTGCCTACGAGGTCGCAGTCAGTGAATGTAAGGGTTATAGAACCAAACATCAAATGTAATTTAATACAATCTCTTCCTTTAAAGATTGGCATGACTAAATATGTTTAATGCATTTGAATGGATCGGCTGAGAATTAAAGCAAATATTCTGAACCATTGTCTTATATTTCTTATTAAATCTTACGCCTGAATGTCTTCAGTAAATCAAAACTCAACAGACCGCTGTTTCGTTGTATCACAGTGTGCTGTTAAACATTGTGTATGTCTCAATATAAGAGCCGTAAACAAATCGCTAGGTCAACAGTACATGATACTTGTCCATCTTCGCTATGGTATTAATGTTTTACACTACATTGAACGCTCTATATTCTCTGTAAAAACCGTTTATTTACTAAAACTAGAGAGCAAATATATATATATATATATATATATATATATATATATATATATATATATATAGAGAGAGAGAGAGAGAGAGAGAGAGAGAAAGAGTGTGAGAGAGAAGTTAGAAACATATGTTTATGCATATACTATATTTATAGACGAACCTTGTCAATCGTAAAAGCTGGATAGTTGCTACCATATAACAACAGATCATATAAAAATAGACAATATTCGGCTAAATTCCAGTGAGTAAGATTTCATTCATTTTATTGTGAATTGTTTTTGAATTAAAACCTTCGATCCATTTTTTACAGACAGTTTTGCTCATTGTCGACTAATCGAAATTAGTATATCAATTCTGGATCTTTTGATTATAGACTCTTTCGAATATCGAATATATTATATATTATAGTTGGAACAAATAAATTAATGACATATTATTGATATCAGTTCAAGGAATTAAACATGAACAATATTTTAGGCATACACTCGCTTCTAAAACGAAAAGATGTTTTACTGATTATTTCCAAAAATTCATGTAGATGTTACCAAACTAAAATACGAAAATAACAAACAATGATAATACATACTTGACGACCTATAGTAATACAATGCATCGGTGCAAACGCTTATACATAGTTCTTATAATACTAATGATAGAGTAATACTACTATTAATACAACCATTCCACCCAATAGCTCTAGTAAACTATTCAAATGATACGGTCTTTGTTTTATACGACATCTCAAATAATGGTTCTAAAGAAAACCGAAAATTTAGGGAAAACAATCACCATCAGGAATTATAAAGACAGTTTATAAGATAGCTTTAGAGGCTCGAACGGAAGATATCTAGCTATAATTTTCTCGTATTATTCAACGAAGTATATTTGCATATATATATAATATATATATATATATATATATATATATATATATATACGAAGCTTTTCAAAACAAACAATGGACCAGTATTCAACAACTTGCTTCAATTGCTTAAAATAATATTATTAAATATTTAAGACTACAAGTACTGTTTGCTTCTATACGTTTAAAACACTATCTAACTCTACATGGTGGGTCTTTTCACCTATTAATATTGATACTAATTTGTAACTATAAGTAACTTACCTAATTTTATCTCCAAATTCAATCTTGATACATTTAAATTCAATATATTTTTTCAAACTTTAACACATGGCCTCTACGTACCCTCTTATTTAATGCCATATACCTTACCCTCCCCCTCATTCTTAACATTTCACACTTATTCATCCGTTAAGTGTGCTACCCTAATAAACCTTAATTTTAAAACTTTCCCATGGTCTTGGTATCCCTAATCTTTATTCTGAAATATTCTTCCTTTATTTCTGTTAGGAATCTATGTACTTTACTCTTTCCTCTAACGGTTTCTCCTGTCTTCTTTCTCAAAGCATACTCTACGGATTTTAAAGTTTTAATATTTGTAACCGACCGCCAACTTTTTAGTAGCTCTATTTGTAACTGTATCTTCCTCTAAACTCATGTATCACTGATAAAGTTCAGTTTATTTAATTGTAAGTTTAAATTTTCTTTTTTTACACAGTTACTTCCAATTATCCTAACATTTGTATATTGATCTCCCTAAAATCGTGAGACTAAACACCTCCCACTAGACATCAGAAATATTTTTAAATAGTCTTATTTGCCCTTTATCTCTTACGACTAATTTTCCTTATTGGGATGTTATTTTCTTTATTCATTTTCATTTATTTAAATATTCGACAATAATTTAATTTTTACTTTCTATTTTTACTTTTAATTCCTTACACTGTAATTATATTTGCATTTATATTTGGCCTTTCGTTTTTACTTTCTTTTCTCTCACTCCTGTACCCAACATTAACCCTTTTTTCAATCCAAACATTAATTCATTAATAATTATCTTATACTCTACTCTTTCATAAAACCTCCGTGGCCTTTAATCTATCATTATATAGCAGTCACTTTATTGTCCTACTTTTTCACTTCCCGCTTTAAAATCTATTTTTACACCCATAGCTGACCTGTATCCAGGAAGCTTCCCACCCAAACATTGTTTACATCACTCGTGACACACTCTCACTACTCCCTCTTTGCTACCTCTTACTTCTTTAAACGCAACCTGTTGAATTTTAATTTCAATTCATGCAACGGCTTAGTCAACTTTTTGACTTCTGTCGAGACACTAGGTTTTACTCGTACTTTGCCTGGATTGAAACTACTTCTTATTATCTAACTTTGAATTCAACTCCATAAAATATATATATGATAAGCCCATAGGAGTCCTTATAATGGCTTTTACTACACAACTTGCATCCAACACTTTTACATTTTACCTGCTCTAACCGGATTACACGGGACTTTAATGGGTTGAATCTTACAACTTAAACGGATTTTATAACTTTTAAGCCAACCTTTCCTGGATTTACCGCTTTTGAAACTGCTGCTAATATTTTTATGAAGCCTCCAATAGTGAACATGTTCCTATAGTTTACCCCTCTTCTCTTTGTATGGAATATCTTTTATACTTTCTATGGTTGTATTTATCTTTTATTTATATCTTTTCAAATAATTATCGTAGGTAATTCACCCACCAACTCATCTCTTTATGTGTCTCTAGTGATACTATTTCATTCTTTGAAAAGACATGGTTTAAGGAGGGAACATTAATCTTTTTTATTTGAAACACCATATTTCGAGCAACTGGAGATGTAATAGATATTCCATTTTTACAATCTTTATTCTCATCTTTTACTTGTCTATATATATATATATATATGTATATATATATGTGTGTGTGTGTGTGTGTATTCATTCCAATGATAATAGAACCATAAATCTATAGCCATACTTTTCATTTGTTTTTTTAAATTTCTTCATATGTCGCCAAATACCACAATCATACTTTACCTCTGTAATGTTAATATCCTGGAATAACTGTAATTCATCTCTGCCTTACCGACATACATAAAGGATTATATTAAAATATGTTAAAAACTGTAATTTTTATGTTCATCTTTTTCTAAATACACTGGTATTATCATTTCCTACGCGCGTTTCCCGGCAGAAATTAAGATGGATACGTAGTCTTTTTACCCACTGTTGCTCATCAGGGAACTGTCCATTCATTATAAACTGTAAAAATGATAAGAAAGTTAAAAAATGAGCTCCTGACAAAAGTTACGGCAACTCAGAATACACGAGAAAATGCATGAAAATAACTCACATGAGAATTTGTGACGACGTCCAGTAACCTCCGGCTCACACACACACAAACAAGAGAATACCTACTTATAAAATGTTGACACGATACGTTACATGAGTGAAAAAAGTCTCGATAGACGAAATCTCTGCAAATAATTTGCCAATCGTTTTTTGTCAGGTTTATCATTTTTGAAAATGATAATAAAATAATAAAAATAATAATAAAAAAACTATTTAAAACGTATATTTAAAACACAGCTAAATACGAAACTACTCTTCCGCACAAAACATAATTTTGCAAAAGTGCATATAAAAAATCTAAAATATGAGAATTAGACTTCATATTTATATAATTTGAAAAAATAATGTTGAAAACTATAAATATTTCGATTTAATTCCCATATATTTCCTTAAATAAATTTGATTATTTAAATTAAGTGAACCGTGAAAAGAAAGATTCACTCAATCAAAAACAAAATAGTATTGCCATCATAATATGACGCCAAAAGAACTATCTTCTATGAAAAATAAACGTAGTTATTTCGCCTCAAACCAAATATTTTATACTCCGTCAAAGAATAAACTATAAAAAAATGAAAAATTACTGATTAAAGATAATTAATAGTGATTGAAGTTAAAAGTAAAATAAAGGTGAAAATAAATACCCCCAGAACAAAAAACTATATTCTCCCCGTAAAGCTTCAATACTAAACACATTGAGATGTAGGAAGAAGATCAGAGCTCCCGCTATCAAGTTCATCAAACCCCCAGCAACCGTTACCTCTTAAAGTCTACCCAGAAGAAACCCTACAAAACAAATTCTGTATCGCCATGAAATATTTGTAAATGCTGAAAATTCACTATTAACGTTTGTACTTATGACACAATAACAATGATTGCCCGAGATGGTAATAACGAATAAATTGTATCATACAAGCATCTTAGTTAATTAAAACTGTTTCGAAAGCCAGTGTACATATCTTAAATAAAACAACACTTGCTTTGTTTATTAATATAAAAATCGCAAATTTATAGAAAAATTAATGAGTTCACCCATATTCCACTTTTATTTATCCAATTCACAAATAAAGTTATTCATTATTTGTATTGGTAGGAACACTTTTATTATTTATAAAACCCAAACTATTACTTAGAAATGTTTACTTATGCGTAATGTTTCAATCATTACACGTTATATATGTATTACTAAAGGGCCTAAAATTTAAATATATATTTGTTCAATACTCTATCCTCTTAATTCACAAGAACTAATGCAATTTAGCTAACTACTCATCAATATTACGGTTGCTAAAACCAAAAAGGGAAACCATTACATAGTTTAGAAACTAAGTGACTGGTTCTGATGTTTAATAGAACTATATATAGGCCAATTGAAATCATCCCATTGACCCCAACATCTATTATTTAGACCTTAAACAAGATAGTAAATTCCTATTTCAATGTAAACAGTTCTGTAGTATATCTTGACTTACATTTAAAGTTAATCCCTAGACGTCATTTTATGGTATTATTCCAGTGCGCACAACTGACATTTTCCTTTTTAGTTAGGTATATATTTATTTGCCCTACTTAGTATTGACCATTTCAACTCAAAACTAATGTTCTTATAAACGGGAGTAGAAAGTGGACTAAGGAGAGTAGAAAGCGGACCTTCGGTTTTCTTTGGACAGCGTCGTAACTCTCGCTTCTCTTATTTTGTCCTTTAGCCATCACATTTAATGAGCGATATTTCTGACAAAGACGGAATAATTGTGGTTTTTAGGTCGGAATCAATCTATCTAACACTTATCGAAGTTGTAATATTTTTGTAGCTCCTTACATGAAGTGGCTTATCTAAAGCGATTTCCATAAACAAAATCAAATCCCTCACATATGTACACATTAATGTTCTAAATTTCTTGGAATTTGTATTAACCTCAGTATTAAAAAAGCACATATTGTTTCTATGTTTCTTTGAATCTTCTCACCGTAGAACCGGCATAACTACATATATTGTTCCCAGTCACTACATGACATTTGTAAACCACGCTTGAAACAATGCATCTTCTCCCCAAAGGGACAACAGTTACCAGTTTTATAATTGAATGTCCTTGCTGCCTTTTGCAATTCTGTTCTCGTCGTAAGCTTTTGTGTTCATTTGTTTCACCTGACGATGAGTCGACGTAGAATCATTAAAGTTCGTGATACATTTAAAACGAACCTTATTTTTAAAATGTAATACTAAAAATATGATTAGACAATTAAAAAAAATTATAAAAATATAAAATTAAGCCGAGAATTCTGTATTTTAACAATGTTTCCTTGAATTAAAAATGCTGCCTAATACGCGCAATATATATATATATATATATATATATAGTAAGCAATGAACATATATATGGGAATCGTCAGGCTAAATGAATTTAGTCTGACGATCCCCCCCCCCGGGGATGAAACACGGGAGCCTCTGTGTAGCTTGATTGCCATATATATTTTCATTGCTTACTACCTAGCTTTACTTACGTATCGAGCACTGTTGAAGTAAATACTGAAAACTGACACATAAAAATGATATCTCCTTATAATATTTTATGTGGATACATGAAGTACTATATATATATATATATATATATATATATATATATATATATATATGAATATATATATATATAAATATAAATAAATATATATATATATAAATATATATATAAATATATATATATATATAAATATATAAATAAATATATAAATAAATATATATATATAAATATATATATAAATAAATATATATATATAAATATATATATAAATATATATATATATATAAATATATATATATAAATATATATATAAATAAATATATATATATAAATATATATATATAAATATATATATAAATATATATATATATATAAATATATATATAAATATATATATATATACATATATATAAATAAATATATATGCATATATATATAAATAAATATATATATATAAATATATAAATATATATATATAAATATATATATATACATATATATAAATAAATATATATACAAATATATAAATAAATATATATATATAAATATATATAACCATATATATATAAATCTATATATATATATATATATATATAAATGTATATATAAATCTATATATATAAATATATATATATAAATGTATATATAAATCTATATATATAAATATATATATATAAATGTATATATAAATCTATATATATAAATATATATATATAAATGTATATATAAATCTATATATATAAATATATATATATAAATGTATATATATATATAAATATATATATATATATATATATATATATAAATATAAATATATATATGTATATATAAATATATATATGTATATATAAATATATAAATATATATATAAATATATAAATATATATATAAATATATATATAAATATATAAATATATATATAAATATATAAATATATATATAAATATATATATGTATATATAAATATATAAATATATATATAAATATATAAATATATATATAAATATATATATAAATATATATATAAATATATATATAAATATATATATAAATAAATATAAATATATATATAAATATAAATATAAATATATATATAAATATATATATAAATATATATATAAATATATATATAAATATAAATATATATAAATATAAATATATATATAAATATAAATATATATATAAATATAAATATATATATAAATATATAAATATATAAATATATATATATATAAATATATATAACTTCCTTGTAAAATAGTAGGAAAATACCAGCAGAGTGCTCGATTAATTCAGAATTAAAGTTAACAATTAAGAGCATAATATTTATTTATTTTGGTACAGAAAAAGTAGTAAAACATTCGTACTGTCGGTTTAAAACACGGAAAGACTTAGCCATCCGGCTCCGTTCAGCTTCTGTTGTCCTCTGTTTCGGAAATGTGAAGTCACGTGACACGCTCGTTGGGACGCATTATTTGCTCAACGTGTTGTGTATGTTTGTGTTAATTTAAATTTAGTGTGGGGAAACGGTTGAGATTTAAAACCGAAGGAGATTTGAAGAGATATTAGAATATAAAAAAGAAAAGAAAAATAATAAGAAAAAAATATTTTAAAAATAATAACAAAATATATATAAAATATAAGAGAAAAATATGATAAAAAAGAAAAGAAATAAAAAATGTATGTTATATAAAACGTTTTCCATATAATTCCCGTGAGTAAATTTTATGAATTTGTATATTTGGCCGATACTGTTTTCGGGGTTTTATGATATGCGTTCTAAAGGGATAGAGATAAAGGAAGAGAGAAAAGAATTAACCGGAAAACCGTTACTTAATTTCCTTATTAAATTCTTTTAGACAACCCGAAGGGATTTGAATAAAGACATCGCTCGGTCTAAGGAAGATAACTCTGTTGCAGTTTTAAATGGTTTGAAGTCATTTAATTAGGTTTGTTTGTCAGATTAGTCTAATAACCGAGAAATAAATTGTGAAATAGGGTGTTATCCTCATAATGACTGGAGGAATATTTTTGGGAAAGTCGAAGTTTTTCTTCTTGACAATGATATCCGCATATAGGTTGATAAGGTGTTTGTTCGTATTTTTTTAAAAAAATATTTATATTAGTAATAGTTAGAAGCAGAGGGGGAGTAGCTAGGCTTATGTGAATCGGTCAGTCCAGTTTATGAGTAGTGCTTGTCTCTTGTGGATACATGCTTTAAAGATTTCATCGCGAATATTAAAACAGGCTATATTCGAATCGATGATGGCCCTTGGAATGTGATATTTTTCAGGGCATCTGTTTAGTGCTGGAGAGAAGGATGGTTTTCTCAATTACTTTCTATTTTATGGTAAAGGGTGTTTTTGCTTCTTTGAGTTTCCATATTCGGGTAGCGAGTGCCGTATTTACCTTGTTTTTGTATCTGAAAGAGTTTCAGTGTGCGTATAATCTTTGTTTGAAGTTTCACTGCGTCATCCAAATGTATTTTTCTGCACTACCAGTATTCTGGTTTGTGACGGTTACTTCATATATGAGCGAATCGATTTTGCAATTCCCCTCTAGGTGCAGTTGTTTTTGTCTTACCATGAGCAGCCTGCGTTTGCAATTGCTTTGGGTTCCGCAGAGATGATTTTTTTCTTATTGAAGGGGCAGTGGAATAGCTGACCTTAACAGAATTTCTGTTAAACAGTTTGTGTAGGTTATTTGTGGGTGGGAAATGTTTGTCGAGTAATTTGAGGAAAAGGTGGCCTACCTTTGTCTTAGTATTGGTGGAATCGGGTGGGGAAAACCAGATCACCGATCTCCTTCTATTGCGGGTCCCCCGTGGTTGGTTTCGGGTGGAGTGTATTAGATCTCTTCTCTGAACCTTTTGTCGCGGAGCGCTTTGTTGTAATCTGGTGTTGCTTGGTTTAAAATTTCGGGACTGAATGAGAGGTTTGAAATTCTTTGGCTAATATTATTGACTTAATTTTTAAAGATAGAAGGGGTGGATGGATCCCTTGTGTATGTATTGGAGTGTTTCATTGGGTTTGTGGAAAAGTTTGTGTGTATTGTTTTTATGGTTCAGTGTGTTATATAGGAAATTTACTTGGTCTAAATTTGTTTTAATGGTGATTTTGAAACCGTGATTATGGAAGGTGCTTGTTAATTCTATTCGAAATCTATATAATGTGGTTCCATTGTGGTTACGTGACAGGAAGAGTCCGTCATCTCTGTAAAGACCAAACAAATAGTCTGAGAATTTATTTTGGAGCGTATCTAATATAAGCAAGCCGACTAAGTCGCAAATGTCTGCACTGTCGTAGGACCCCATTGCAATATTAAATGGGGGATCTGGGTTTGATTTTTTTACCTAAGCCCTTCGGTCGAAGAAAAGAAGGGGTTGTCTTGCTTGTAGTGTTGTGTCCCTTGTAGTTGACTGATGTTTGTGCGTGAAAGTGCAAAAGGTAGCATTACCCACAACCTAGAATTTACGAACGAACAACATCTCAAGTCGAAGTTGGTTTAAGATAACAGGTGTATTTACATAAAAGGTACAAGTTAAGGAAACTGACTGGCAGTTGGCTAGACAGTTACACGTCTGTCCTTTTTCTCTCTCCTGTGACTCTAGTAACTCGCACTATTCATAGTGAGAACCGGTGTAGTTTATCTTCTGTTAGAACGGCCGGTGTAGCATCCCCCTTTGAAAATATCCCATCTGGGGATTAATAACGTGTTGTTTGGGACCACCATCATCAACTCAGTCGATTTCCGTTTTCTTTTTGATCTCCTTATCTCAGGAGCAGTCTCTGGTATGGCCACCTGAAAAGTATCAAACACGGTGTCCATGATGTCCTCCTCGGACGATCTGGTCACCTCACTGTTCGAGTATCTTTTCCGGATTTGGTTAGTGTGCACGAAATCTGGTCCCTTAATCATATAGACCATGTAGCCTATGTGTGTATCCACAGTGCCGGACTCCCAGAAAGTCCTATTGTTTCTGTAAATCTTATAAAAAACTTTTTCGCCAAATTCATACCGTTTTTTTGTTATCGTTTCTTTTAGGTTTGCCCTATTCTGGTTTGGTAACAACTTGTGGAAAATCGATCTAACCTTGCGTCCGAACATGACCTCAGCAGGTGACTTCGACGTTTCGATGTTTGCATTCGGAGTGACTCTGTAAACTTGCAGAAACTGGTGGATTGACTTATCTGTCGGTGATTCACTAGCTTTTTTCAGAGATCTCTTGAATGTGTAACCGAATCTCTCTGCCCGTCCATTGCTTCTTGGATGGTATGGAGGGATTGTTATATGCGCGATGAGATGATCCTCGCAAAGGTGTTTAAATTCAGTAGACGTTTATTAAGTACCATTGTCGGTGACAATGCAGTCTACTACTTCAAACCTAGCGAATAGTTCGTATAGGGATTTGATAGCTGCCTCGGATGTGGCGTTCTTGCATCTTAGTACTTCCGGCTACTTAGCTAGGCTGTCTACAACAATGAGATAGTAGAACCGATCCAGTGGTCTCGCAAAGTCTAAGTAAATTCTAGACAAAGGTCGGTCCGGTTTAGTCGACGATCCGAATTGAGTCGGAGGAGCTTTCATAGCTAAGGCGCATCCTCTACACTCCCTGACTTTTTCTTCGATATGCTTATCCATGTTTGTCCAGTAAACGAAAGAGCGCACAAGGCTTTTCATTCTCGATATGCCTGGATATCCTACATGGAATTCCTTAAGCATTCTTTTCTGTAACGTCAGGAATTACAACCCTGTCGCTATATAACAGGACGTGGTCGCAAATGGAATAGATTCCCTCATCTAGTTCGTTATT
Organism: Sepiola atlantica; assembly: GCA_963556195.1. Classification (NCBI taxonomy): domain Eukaryota; kingdom Metazoa; phylum Mollusca; class Cephalopoda; order Sepiida; family Sepiolidae; genus Sepiola; species Sepiola atlantica. The sequence continues at coordinate 59,140,676 of OY744530.1, forward strand.
GTTGATTTTTTCTTTCGTGCTTATAAATTCGTCCACCTCTGCCTTACTCTTAATCTCATCAAACGTTACTGGAAGTTCTCGCCTCTAGATACAAAAACAAGGCAAATACGGCACTCGCGACCCGAATATGGAAACTCAAAGAAGAAAATACACCCTTCACATTCAAATGGCAAGTAATTGAGAGACAACCATCCTTCTCTCCAGCACTAAACAGATGCCTTCTATGTGACGCTGAAAAATACCACATTCTAAGGGCCATCATTGATCCGAATATAGCCTGTTTGAATACTCGCGATGAAATCTGTAAAGCATGTATCCACAAGAGACAAGCACTACTCATACACTGGACTGACCGATTCACATAAGCCTAGCTACTCCCCCTCTGCTTCCAACTATTACTCATATAAATAAATTTAAAAAATACGAACACACATCTTATCAACCTATATCCACATTAACTGTCAAGAAGAAAAACTTCGACTTTCACAAAAATATTCCTCCAGTCATTATGAGGATAACACCCTATTTCACAATTTATTTCTCGGTTATTAGACTAATCTGACAAACAAACCAAATTAAACGACTTCAAACCATTTAAAATTCCAACAGACCGAGCGATTTCTTTATTCAAATCCCTTCGGGCTGTCTAAAAGAATTTAAACACGAAATTAAGTAACGGGTTTCCCTTTAATATTTTTTCTCTCTTCCTTTATCTCTCTCCCTTTAAACGCATATCATCAAACCCCAAAACAGTAACGGCCAAATATAGAAATTCATAAAATTGACTCACGGGAATTATATAGAAAACTTTTTAATTTTCTTATTTTTCATATTATATATTTTTTTCATTTATTTTCTTTTTTTATTATATTTTTCTCTTATTTTTTTATATATATATTTTGTTATTATTTTAAAAATAATTTTTCTTATTATTTTTCTTTTTTTTATATTCTTATATCTCAGCCGTTTCCCCACACTAAATTTAGATCTAAACAAACATACACAACACGCTGAGGAAATAACGCGTCCCAACGAGCGTGTCACGTGCCTTCACATTTCCGAAACAGATGACAACAAAAGCTGAACAGAGCCGGATGGCTAAGTCTTTCCGTGCTTGAAACCGACAGTACGAATTTTGTACTAATTTTTCTGTACCAAAATAAATAAAATATATATATATATATATATATACATATATATATATATATAGAGAGAGAGAGAGCGAGCGAGAAGGATACACACTTTATAAAGCAACACTAATGCGTATGTAGAAGACGAAACGCGTGTATTTTGACGATTATATGAATATAATATAATATTAAATAATATTTATATATATATATATATATATATATATATATATATATATATATATATAAATGTATGTGGGGTGCGTGTGTTCCTATATACGTTGTGTACATATATCGTTATATATGCGTTAGAGTGTTTGGTGTATACGTGCGGTATGTATGTTTTTTCTATTTGTTAATTTGTGTAAGTGTACGTATTTAAGTATGTATGTATATATCTATATATGTATAAATATTTGCATATGTATATATGAAGAGTTCGAATGCAAAACGTTAAAATGGATACATTAAATAACAAAAGAGCGAATCATTTAAATATAGACTTTGAAAGAAAAAAAATGTTAATTGAACACAACAATAAATCATGCCGTTATCATATTATGTAAAACAAAATTCAGTAGTTTGGTCGAGTCTTAGAATGCAATACTCTTTGTAGCGATACATTTGTAATGTTGGAAATGGCGTTTAACGCGTTTTGCATTCGAACTCTTAATATATACATATATATATATATATATACATACACATTTATACATATATATACACACACACATATATATACACACACACACATATATATACACACGCACACACATATACACACACACATATATATATACACACACCCACATATATATACACCCCTAACACACACACACACATATATATATATATATATGTATATATACATATCTCTATATCTAACATATAAATTGGACATAGACCTTAAGCTAAGACTGTAGATAAAAATCTAACTGAAAATGTCAAACATTTGCCTCACCATTCATCATTCCCTACATACCCCACCTTTATTATCGATAGCCACCCCCAACGGGGGCAATTCACCACCAGTTACAATTACTTTTGTGCCACTGAGATAGTTTTTTTTCTTTTCTTCTAAACAAAAAAAAACTAAAACAAGAAGTGTCTACTAAATTACTAAAGGCACGAGTCCCCGTTTAATGAGGACGCACATGCCGAACTTGAAACCAATAGTCTTTCACAATCGACACCATCCCCACCATAAACCCATACTTCTATAATGGCTTCATTTGACAATGGTCATTAAGTAAATATAAAAGGTTTGTTATAATGAAAACCATTGATGCCAATACAACCTCGGCATTCAGTTTCGCACAAAAAAAACTGGTTACTTTTATACGTAATGTTCTTTATATGTTCTTTGTAAACGTACTAGCTGCGGCAGCATAGCGTTTCCTAGTATAATACATACATCAAAGTGACAATGAAAGGATAACATAAATCCGACGCTATGAGTTAACATGGAAAACGGAACACTTAAAATTCAACGTTGCGCCTAGCTGTTTACCGAGAAAAAAAAGTTTAAATTATCAAAAAAACGTGTTTGCCATTCTTAGTGTTTTCTCTCTTGACAAAGTCTACGCACCAGCTTGCCGAAACGTTGAGTTTTAGGTCTTCCGTTTTCAATTTTTTACTCATATAATAGTGTATGCATTAGGGGAAAGTAATTAAAAAATATGATCATTATTTATGTTTTTAAATAGGATGGTTTTTAATTTCTTTTAGTGTTCGCTTATGTAACCTTTTCTTTGAATACATAGTTAATTAATTAAAAATAATACAATGCGTATTTATTCAGGAAAGACAAAAGACGTGGTCTTAAATCCCTACGTTATCCTCCGTATGCTGAATATCTACGTGTCTTTACCTCTAAGTGACCCAGAGTGACAGAGATGTATATACTATTTTATTAAATTTTAACCATATGTATAAGACACTAATTCAGTGAGCTTTCTAACATGTCAGCTTCTTGTGGGGGTCAAATCGCGAGGAGGAACCAATAACAACAAATAAAGTAATATAATGTAAAAAAAAAAATGAAAATAACACAATACGTATTCATCAAAGTTCCATATAGAGGTGCAAGCTAGACACACATGCACCAAATATAGTCTGATAGGTTCATCAATATAAGTGAAAACTTGTTTTGAAAATACTAGCTAGTATAAAACTAGTGGATCCCGTACAAAGGGGTTGCCCGGATAGGTATAACGATATAATTAAAACCCTGACATCTCATTTAGGCAATTTACATCTGGTGTTTTTTATGCTAAAAAATACGTAATAACATAGTAAAAATTATATAAATTTTCCTCGAAACTCACTTTAATGTAAGTTATACATTGACTTATAGCTGACCCGTAACGACTTACTCGCCCCCCCCTATTTAGAGACCGTTCAGGCCCGTAGATGGATGAACATTAGAGTCTGGTTATATTGAAGTTGTGGTCATTTTCAGTTGAATTTCTTAGAGATATTCTTCCTCATTCTAATTTCTATAAATATTTTTGCATTGATTATTTTACACTCAGATTTTACACTATTTGCAATTATTCTTAAAAAGAGGTACAAGAGATCACCCAACGCTCGAAAAAGAGACGCAATTTATTTGTTTATAAGAACCTTTTCGTTACATGTCCTTCCTAAACAATAACGTGTTCGTAATTCGATGATAAATACTATTTGGTTGCTCTGAAGTGTGCACTAATTTTATATTGAAATTATTTGCGGTATTGATCCACACTTGAAATCATGAAATATATTTTATATTAATAATATTAACATCAAGTCTTAGACTGATTACAATTGTTCTTCACCCCTCCCCCCACCGAAAAATACAAAGCGTCTAATCTAACTGAACACATACACACTAACGCATATTATATATACTTTTTGTTAAAGAAATATTTGGTCATATATCCCTGAAGTATTGGATATTTTAAGTTAAATTAATTAGCGATAATAATTCCCATTCTGAATTTTAGAATAATACTTTATAATTTTTTATCGCCAAGTTTCAGTCTGTATACAATAGTTACTTTAAAATACTGAAATACCAAGTGTAAGCCAAATGTATATGCTTATTTGCAGAAAGAGATTGTCAAAACACGACCGACGTCTACTATGGCGGATACATTTTTTATGTCTAAATAATGTGTTGCAACATATGTCGTAATCATGGCAACAAAAGCAGCTAATTGGTAGGCGAATTGGATAACAATGAACATCAATTGTAAGCAGTTATTCCGAGCATGTTGAATGGTGTCTGATTTTATTTCAGAATTGCTATGCATAGGTCTTTAACCCCCGAAAGACGACATGTGTCGTTAAATTTGACCGATTTTGTTCGGATTAAGATTATATTGTAAACATAACCGAAGCTACAATTTATTAGACATTGTGTAAATCACACCGAAGTTAGGGTGAGTTAAAAAAAAATGCAAATTCTCCTACTCCGTCAAACTCTTAATCCGAATACTATATTTTACTGCGAATTTCTTAAGCACATTATAATTATGAACTGAAGAGAGAAAATGTGACTTACATTAATAGCTTAATGTACTCAGCAATACAGAGGATTTCATGTTTTGGTTACTCAAATAATATGATTAACAATATTGAAGGGAATGAATCAAAATAAATGAATAGTTATAAGTATGAATAATGTAAGTTAATGTTGACTCACAATTGTTATATTGAATCCAATTTACTCGTCTGTGTTTTTTGAATGCCACTTTGCTACTCGTTTGCTACTATTCTGCCAATCAGGAATGCGAAATAAATTATTTTGAATATGCAGTTACAATACACCTACCCCCTCCAAAATGAACGAAAGTTAAAGCAGTGTTCTCTGTTTATATTAAAAATATAGTGTAGCAAACAAACAATATCAAGAGTGAACAATGAAATCAGAACGGTGCTACGAAGAAAGAGTTACCCTATGAAACAGATTCCTTTGTGTAAGTTGGCTGCAGTTGTATTAGATATACGCGTGAGAGGTAAAACAATCCAACGTCCTGTGTTGATGGTAATATTTGGAAAAATGTTGAGCCGTGAAACTTTTGATCATAACTGAATGCGAACAAAAGAAATGCATAGTTTCTAGAAACATCCAGTAAGTGATGGCCTAAATGTCTGTCGAATCAGATTCGCAAATGCCGGTTTTATGCTAGAAATTAATTCAAAAAATACTCCTTAATCTATAATCAAAAAATACTTTAACATTTTTTTCTTTAATTGAAAAGAAATAATAATAATAATAATAATAATAATAATAATAATAATAATAATAATAATAATAATAATAATTAATCATATATTAAAATTAAAATTACCGACGAATTTCTATGATTTGACATGGATATTTTATTATATATTTAATACATCTTGGTAGTAACATGGAAAGGCAGGATGTTCAACACTGTTTTTTCTATGCCATGTCTTCCCAGCCCGTTAACACTGCTAAAACAGCGCAGAATATTTGGGTTGGCTTAATTCAACCGTATGTCAGTTGCCTGCATCGTCAAAAATGTCTTGTATGAAGAGCTGGCATCTGGAAAGAGATCCAGAGAGCGGCTACAGCTGCGATACCCCGATGACGTAAAGCGTAATATGATAGCTCTTGACATCACCACGATGCCCCAGGGAAACCTGGGAACCAACCGATCCACATGGAGGGGACCCTGATACAAAACCCTCAAGTTAGGAGATGAGTAACGACAAAAGTGCCTACAGAGAGGCGGGCTCGCAGAAAGCGGACCAGAGACAGAGAAAACATGCGAAATCTCCTGCAAATACTTCCGCACTAGTGTGTGCATCCATAGATGCAGCCCATAGATTGGTATTGTCTTGGCCTTCGGGGCTTTATTTACGCCTGTCTATGGGTCTGTTCTGTGCAGTTTTAGGAGGTCCACCCTCCCAGGCTTCACCTCCCCTCTTTGGGGAGGAATAAGTTTATTGCTTACTGCCTGAGGCGCCCCTACCGGGGAATACCGACGAGGCTGCCCAGGCAATTTTTAAACCCCACTTTCCCGACCCGACCATGGGTCACATCTTACTTGTGGGAGTAAGATAAAAACTGGCCTTGTGCCTAACTCTTGGAGAGGAGTAAATCAATACTCATTATTAACTTTTGTCGATGAAGAACTACTACTATATCTAGATGAATAGCGAATGTGTACACTCATGACTCGAGATGTAGGACCACACGTGTTAACGGTCGTGCCAACGTAGGAACAGGCGAGTATACAAATCAAACAGTTATGGAAATCAATCTAAAATTATTTTCGATTAAGCTGTTTTTTTTTGTTTTTTTTTAATCATATACACTGGTTCTTTCTTAGCTCATATCAATTATTTGTTGAGTTGTGCCAAACCTCAAATAGACACCTTAATTGAGATGATCTTATTTTTCATTATTGACGATATATGATTTTTACTCATTCTTTTCAGCATTGGACGATGAATATAAACCCATAAAATGGGTTGACTGATTTGGAAACAAAATGTCTTAATAGGAAATCGAAACACAAAAGGTTCGTATTTAGGCATTACTTCATCTGAAAGAGAATTAATGCGAGATAAATAAAAGACATTACACAAAAATAGATTAGCGTGGACGACGGCCAAGCAAATTATGGCGAGAAAAATGACAAATAATCCCGTGATCAGATGACTTGGATTATTATGTTTTGGGCTCTGTGGGAACGTAAACCACAGCTACTGCCGAATCGTTGAAATGCATTATCACTCACATTTTCGATTCTAGATTAAAATTATTAATTTATTTTATTTAACAAATTATCATTTACAACCGATGTGTATAGCTGCAAGGTGTAATATGAATAAATATAATATATTCGTTCCATCGCAGAAAAGTAAGCGAGTAAAACACATGCCGCGAGACGAAATCATTTCAAGTAGTGAATAGAAGCGAGCAAACATTTAATAGTCAGGTAATTACGACTTTTTGTAATAAATTCGAAAATAATTATCCGCTAAAATAAGTCCGCGGTAAGTGTCTTCTATTCCGGTCATCACAAATGATAATAATAATTTATATATGAAAAGTAAAATTTATGACGTAATAGTATGATTTCATATTAATAGTAGTGCGTACACTCTCAAAGCATAATTTTTCTGTCATTCCTGACACTATACAAGTTTTTATATATACCAATATAATATATTTGTTTTTTCATAATAAAGTTAGCGAGTAAAACACGTGCTTTTTTTAGACTTCGCCCGAAACAATTTGAGGTAAGATGTAAACTTGTTGAATGCCTAAAATGTGTCACCACAGTTTAAACATTACATATAACGAATTTAAATGACAAATGTAAGTTCTTACAATTCAAAGAGTTTCTTATCTATTTCCTGGATAAATCATTGGAAAATGGTGTGAATTTTCCTAAACTCTTCTAAACATTCCAGTGATAAAAAAATGATTTTGCTGTTATTTCGGTTTAGTATTTGTATACTTCCAACCTTTACATATTTCCATGAATTTTATAAAACTATTTACATAATGTATGTGTAAAATAGAATCTTATTAATAAAGTTATGAGTCAATTGCGCTGATACGTTATAAGGAGTCCGACAGAGATTGCATATGTAATATTACGTGGTAATTGGTAGAGACGATATGGGGAATCTAAAAACGAATGATATTGAACGTAACGTTTTTTTTATGGAAATTACTCCCAACAAGGTATGGATCCACTTGAAGTAAGGAGATCAAAAATACCTTTTCACGGTCAAACACTAGTCATCCATAAGTGTTAGATGGATACATTTCGACTCAGAAACAGCAATTCTCCCCCTTTTGTCAGAAACATCGCTCATAGAGTGTGAGGACTAAACGACAACATCAGGGAAGCGATAGTTACGAGTCTAACGAAAGTAAACCTAACGTCTACTTTCTACTTTACTTTACGTTGCTGACACGCTATCCGCAGTAAAAAACGGAATGCTAATCTAACGTTACGAATTAACTCTGCGTTTACGTTATGGGAGTCAAAAACAGATTGATATTCTAACGTTTAGCGTATACAGTGCGGAAACGATAGAGGTTGTTTAAAAAGAAAGTTAACGTAAGGTTACGTTTTTACGATTTGACAGAGTGTAGAAAATCTTTAAAAAAATGTTAATAACACTTTATGAGTTAACATCACAAACACGTTTTGATGAATCTAATAAGGGACGTTATTGTAACGTTACAAGTTAATATTGTGAACTCCTTGTGAGTTTAGTAAACGGAGTATTAATGTAAAGTTACGAGTTACTTTCATTTCACTTTTGACTAGTCTAAAACAGAATTGTAGGCTAACGTTACAAGTTTACATTGCTGACACAATGTGGGGAGTCTAAAAAATGTTACCGTAACGTTAGGATTTAACGTTGTGGGGGGTCTAAAATGAATCTTAATTTCACGTTACTAGTAATTCTTATAAAGGATGCTGATAGAAAGTAACGAATAACGTTGATGACATGATGTGGGTAATTAAAAACGAGATGTTAATCTAACGTGACGAGTTTAGTTTACGGACGCCTTGTATCTTATCTACAAAGTTTGTTAACGTAACGCTATGAGTTACGTTGACACGACGTGGCTATTCTAAAAGCGGATGTTAATGAAACGATATCAGCAAAGGTTGCACGTTCTGATGAATCTTAGAAGGTACGTTCTTGGCACATCTGAATTTAACATTGGGGACACGTTCTGATGAATCTTAGAAGGTACGTTCTTGGCACATCTGAATTTAACATTGGGAACACGTTATAATGAATCTTAGCAGGTACGTTCTTGGCACATCTGAATTTAACATTGGGGACACGTTCTGATGAATCTTAGAAGAAACGTTCTTGGCACATCTGAATTTAACATTGGGGACACGTTCTGATGAATCTTAGAAGGTACGTTCTTGGCACATCTGAATTTAACATTGGGGACACGTTCTAATGAATCTGAGAAGGTACGTTCTTGGCACATCTGAATTTAACATTGGGGACACGTTCTGATGAATCTTAGAAGGTACGTTCTTGGCACATCTGAATTTAACATTGGGGACACGTTCTAATGAATCTTAGAAGGTACGTTCTTGGCACATCTGAATTTTACATTGGGGACACGTTCTGATGAATCTTAGAAGGTACGTTCTAAGCACATCTGAATTTAAGATTGGGGACACGTTCTGATGAATCTTAGAAGGTACGTTCTTGGCACACTTAATTTAACATGCGGGACACGTTCTGATGAATCTTAGAAGGTACGTTCTTGGCACATCTGAATTTAACTTTGGGGGGCACGTTCTGATGAATCTTAAAAAGTACGTTCTTGGCACATCTGAATTTTACATTGGGGACACGTTCTGATGAATCTTAGAAGGTACGTTCTTGGCACATCTGAATTTAACTTTGGGGGGCACGTTCTGATGAATCTTAAAAAGTACGTTCTTGGCACATCTGAATTTTACATTGGGGACACGTTCTGAGGAATCTTAGAAGGTACGTTCCTGGCACATCTTAATTTTACATTGGGGACACGTTCTGATGAATCTTAGAAGGTACGTTCTTAGCACATCTAAATTTAACATTGGGGGCACGTTCTGATGAATCTTAGAAGGTACGTTCCTGGCACATCTGAATTTTACATTGGGGACACGTTCTAATGAATCTTAGAAGGTACGTTCTTGGCACATCTGAATTTAACATTGGGGACACGTTCTGATGAATCTTAGAAGGTACGTTCTTGGCACATCTGAATTTAACATTGGGGACACGTTCTAATGAATCTTAGAAGGTACGTTCTTGGCACATCTGAATTTAACATTGGGGACACGTTTTGATGAATCTTAGAAGGTACGTTCTTGGCACATCTGAATTTAACTTTGGGGGGCACGTTCTGATGAATCTTAGAAAGTACGTTCTTGGCACATCTGAATTTTACATTGGGGACACGTTCTGATGAATCTTAGAAGATACGTTCTTGGCACATCTGAATTTAACATTGGGGACACGTTCTGAGGAATCTTAGAAGGTACGTTCCTGGCACATCTTAATTTTACATTGGGGACACGTTCTGATGAATCTTAGAAGGTACGTTCTTAGCACATCTAAATTTAACATTGGGGGCACGTTCTGATGAATCTTAGAAGGTACGTTCCTGGCACATCTGAATTTAACATTGGGGACACGTTCTGAATAATCTTAGAAGGTACGTTCTTAGCACATCTAAATTTAACATTCGGTACACGTTCTGATGAATCTTAGAAGGTACGTTCTTGGCACATATGAATTTTACATTGGGGACACGTTCTGATGAATCTTAGAAGGTACGTTCTTGGCACATCTGAATTTAACATTGGGGACACGTTCTGATGAATCTTAGAAGGTACGTTCTTGGCACATCTGAATTTAACATTGGGGACACGTTATGGGGGCGTTTAAAATAATATTAATATAACGTTACGAGTTACACTTTGTTGGCAGCTTTTCGGCAGTGTAAAACGACAGTCATTGTTACGATAAAAGTTAGAGTAAGCGGACAGGTTGTAGGGCGTCTATAAAGAATGTTGCGGGCACATTATGTTAGATCATATACTCTACTGTATGCGGATCCATAATTTGTTCCTGTAGTGTTCATTGTGCTAGGCTTGAGTTTCCCAACCAGCCAACGTAGAGGATTTACATCACAATCACCCATCACATTCAGTCAAATATAGAAACTCGTAACGTACATACCCCACTGACCAGTTACTGTATGATGGAAAGAGAAACATGTGTTTCGGCTTTTTGTTATGTACACAGTTTGAAAACACAAACAAAAAGGAATATAGGTTGTTTAATAAGATCTTTGCCGAAGTTCTGGGACTGGCTCACCGAACAACTAAGTTTGGCCCAACACGGCTTATGAACAACTTCTCTCGTCGGACAGGTTCTCTAATTTCCTCTATTAGTTGCTCCTATTTACTTGTCTCCCCACGAAGGCAAAGTAACGCGCAAGGTCGTTTTTTGATGTGAAAATATCTCCCTCCCAAAATGGGGCACTCTAGATAGTAATAAGATAAACATTGCGTTAGTTGTCTTGTTACTTTTTTACGAAGGGTTACTGTTTGTGTATCATTTAATGCCGAATTCTCTTATCTTAACAAAAGTTTTTGTTTATGCTTCAAGTCTTTAATATTTGCCAATATTTATACATTCAGTTATATATTAATTTAGTTCCCAGGATATATATATATATATATATATATATATATATATATATATATATATAAAACCATTAGAATTAATACATGGTCAGAGCCCTGCAGCTTCTAACAATCCGAGACAGAGTGCGTGTTATAACACAGTGGGTTAACAAGTAACAGAAAGTAAATGAAATAAGAAAAGCGAGGTCAGTTAAAACTCTAACAAATAAAATATTACTTCTCATTAAATGTATTTTGAAGAACATATAAAACATATCACAACATACTAAACGATGAAGCTGAATTGAAATACAAAAATCAACAACTAAACAACGTTAAACGAACGGGTATATGAAATCAGTGTTTATTGTGTTCAATTAATGGAATGGTAATTAGTACTCAATTCTATTCTCGTAAATCATTTTTTAATGGAAATCGCTCCTGACAAAGAATGAAGCCACTCGAAGTAAAAAGCTAACAAGTACGAAATATGATTATCGCAAAAACAGGAGATGCATATTAGCCTTAATCTTGAAAAGACTAAGGCTATAAGTAGGAGAAAAACAGTAATCAGGAAAAGAGTGGCAGAAGCCTGTAGTTCTTGGAAATAAGCTACTTGAATGGGAAGCTGTATTACAATGAAGTACAAAACAATGAATTGATGGAGACCACTGAACCTAAGAGCCAAACGAGCTGGAACAAAGAAAGCAGGGAATAAATCACATAATACCGAAGAACACATGTCATAATAGTATTTATATAAAAGATTGAGACTAGCAACATCATGTCTGTGATGAAAGGGTGCAGAGAAGAAATAAAGGTGGAATCAATCAAATTATAAATACGTTTCTGCACCTTATCAAGAACCTCCAAATGGCACATATATTCAGTGGCTCAAATACGACAACAGTACTCCATACAGGGTTTGATAGTAGATTTGCAGAGATATGGAAAATAGTTTTATGTGTGAGAAAGTGTTTGGAGCAATAGAGAGAACCGACTTGACGAGAAGCAGAAAACGCGATAGATTTAATGAATGACCCCCAAGAAAGATTTCATGAGAGATAAATACATACGTTTCAGAGTGGATTTCTTCTCAAGAGCAGATCCATTAATGAGAATATCAGGAAAAAAAGGGGAACGCCCTCGATTAAATAACACGAGCTTAGTCTTAACAGGATTAAAGGAAACAAGCTATTTATAATTATATTTAAAACATGAAGATGATTCTTAATCATAAGTTTGTTAAATAAATTGCATGAAAAATTGTTCAGTTTCTTATATGGGTGTAATGACATATATAAATACAAACTCTCAATGAAACCAACTAATTTAATTACCTACAATAAAAGAAGTAAACTCATTAAACAAATATAGTGAACAATTCTACCAGAATGACACGTGACTTCCTAGGTCTTAAATCATGACTGGATACAGTCTCTGACAGTTTCTTGTTTATTGTTATAGGCAACCCCAGCGAAATATTAGATGCCGTTTTTAGGGAACCGCCCCTGGCTAGAGAACGATGGCAGCATGCTGATTTGACATGGTCTTTAATAAATAAATGTTTTCTCTTATTATAAAATAATCGAGTACTTTGTCTGATTCATTTCTGCCAAACTAAACCAAATATTATATATATATATATATATATATATATATAGAGAGAGAGAGAGAGAGAGAGAGAGAGAGAGAGAGAGAGAGAAAGAGAGAGAGAGAGACAGACAGACAGAGAGAGACAGACAGACAGAGAGAGAGACAGAGAGAGAGAGAGAGAGAGACAGATAGATAGATAGATAGATAGATAGATAGATAGATAGATAGATAGATAGATAGATAGATAGATAGATAGATAGATAGATAGATAGATAGATAGATAGATAGATAGATAGATAAAATGCCGAGTGCATACCGCTAGTAATATATATTAGTAGATTTTGAGTACAGGGCATCGCGCATGGGTGATTATTCAAGTACATGCATTTATGCGAGTTAAGTGTTTGGGTGTACGTCTGTTTCGTGTGTGTTCGTACGGCTGTGTTTTTTGTGAATTTGTTATGTGCTAGTTCTACCTGTGTGCGAAGTATGTATGTGAGTGCTCTTTCTGCGTCGTACATGTGCACGTGGGGTATCATTAAATCAGCTTATCGCCTTAATAATCCAAGGGGAAAATGTTCTTTATGATTATTCACGAACGACCCCCACCCCAAGTAAAAAGTCCAAAGCATAACATGTCGATACGAATACAACAATACATGAACATATCACCATATTCAAATGTAGCCTTAACACTTCTGATTGTTCAAAGATCCGTTTCTATCCCTTGCACCAGTTAGAACACCGAATAAGCGATCAAAGGTTTACACCGAGATAACACAAGGTTTCGGAATTTGTTAGATGACGATTGATAAGTTGTATTATTTCAATTATTAGCACGACACTTCTTACTGTGGATGTCATTCTCAAAACATTTAGGTCGATATAACATCCGAAGTAGCTCAATGGATAAAAGTGGTAAGTATAATCAGTAAACATTAACG
>OY744530.1:59159538-59172038 GCA_963556195.1 Sepiola atlantica
ATATACATCCATATATATACACATATATATATATATGTATATACATCCATATATATACACACATATATATATGTATATACATCCATATATATACACACATATATATATGTATATACATCCATATATATACACACATATATATATGTATATACATACATATATATACACACATATATATATGTATATACATACATATATATACACACATATATATATGTATATACATACATATATATACACACATATATATGTATATACATACATATATATACACACATATATATGTATATACATACATATATATACACACATATATATGTATATACATACATATATATACACACATATATATGTATATACATACATATATATACACACATATATATGTATATACATACATATATATACACACATATATATGTATATACATACATATATATACACACATATATATGTATATACATACATATATATACACACATATATATGTATATACATACATATATATACACACATATATATGTATATACACACATATATATACACACATATATATGTATATACACACATATATATACACACATCTATATGTATATACATACATATATATACACACATATATATGTATATACATACATATATATACACACATCTATATGTATATACATACATATATATACACACATCTATATGTATATACATACATATATATACACACATATATATGTATATACATACATATATATACACACATATATATGTATATACATATATATACACACATATATATGTATATACATACATATATATACACACATATATATGTATATACATACATATATATACACACATATATATGTATATACATACATATATATACACACATATATATGTATATACATACATATATATACACACATATATATGTATATACATACATATATATACACACATATATATGTATATACATACATATATATACACACATATATATGTATATACATACATATATATACACACATATATATGTATATACATACATATATATACACATATATATATGTATATACATACATATATATACACATATATATATGTATATACATACATATATATACACATATATATATGTATATACATACATATATATACACATATATATATGTATATACATACATATATATACACATATATATATGTATATACATACATATATATATATGTATATACATACATATATATACACATATATATATATATACACATATATATATGTATATACATACATATATATACACATATATATATGTATATACATACATATATATATATGTATATACATACATATATATACACATATATATATGTATATACATACATATATATACACATATATATATGTATATACATACATATATACATACATATATATATGTATATACATACATATATATACACATATATATATGTATATACATACATATACACATATATATATGTATATACATACATATATATATGTATATACATACATATATATACACATATATATATGTATATACATACATATATATACACATATATATATGTATATACATACATATATATACACATATATATATGTATATACATACATATATATACACATATATATATGTATATACATACATATATATACACATATATATATGTATATACATACATATATATACACATATATATATGTATATACATACATATATATACACATATATATATGTATATACATACATATATATACACATATATATATGTATATACATACATATATATACACATATATATATGTATATACATACATATATATACACATATATATATGTATATACATACATATATATACACATATATATATGTATATACATACATATATATACACATATATATATGTATATACATACATATATATACACATATATATATGTATATACATACATATATATACACATATATATATGTATATACATACATATATATACACATATATATATGTATATACATACATTTATATACACATATATATATGTATATACATACATATATATACACATATATATATGTATATACATACATATATATACACATATATATATGTATATACATACATTTATATACACATATATATATGTATATACATATATATATATATGCATACATATATATATACACATATATATATGCATATACATACATATATATATGCATACATATATATACACACATATATATATGCATATACATACATATATATATGCATATACATACATATATATACACATATATATATGCATATACATACATATATATACACATATATATATGCATATACATACATATATATACACATATATATATGCATATACATACATATATATACACATATATATATGCATATACATACATATATATACACATATATATATGCATATACATACATATATATACACATATATATATATGCATATACATATATATATTTATATATATATATATATATATATATATATATATATATATATATATATATATACATATGTTAGACCCGTAAGACCCTGTAAGGCTATCCATCTTAGAGCAGGGAAATCTCTGACAAAAAAGCTTACTACCAGCTACTTACGCCGTGGAAGTTAACCGTTGGGGAAACAGGTATCCTTAGTCCTGAACGACAACCTTCCTAGGGTTAGAATCTCGAACAAAATATCCGGTTTGCAAACCTACAATTGTGTAAGGAGTAGATAGATCCTTCCTATCGCCGGCCCTCGCACTCCTTCTTTGTTTATTAGTCAGGCGTAGTAGTAACAGCATTGGGACGCCTCTAAACACTCAGTGCCTGGCCTTGTTTCCTTACAAGGACAACAAACACCGTTCTCTTTCTGTCGATTTGGGCAACTTGGGGAAAGTTTTTTCGTCACTAAGTCTTACATGACCAATCTGGGTTTCTCTTGTTCCGACAGGTTGAGGGTACAGGTGAGACTGCTTGGCTGGCTGCTGTTTCCGACTGAAGGCAAGGAGCCCAAACTCTTGGGTAGTGCCAAGAACGGCTGCTCCATCATCAGTTGCATAATACCGTTGGTAGTTGTACGTGCGTGTCGCGCATAGAAAGGGACCTTGCAATTATCTCCGGTGGGCTTTCGAGAGGCCACAACCCCCATGGACCAGGTTGTTACTAATGGACTTTTTGTGTGAGCTTATTTGCACTAAGCAAGTACCTACCTTGGCCAACCCACTCTATAATCATATACTCATGTTATTACAAAGAAATAAAAGCAAACCTAAACCAGACACACAACAAAAAACACTTTCGCCTCCGCCCTTGACGCTCTCCTTCACAAATATCCGGAGACATAAACGACGTAGAAACCTTTCTCGTGACAAACTCCCCGGGTATCCTAGCTCTAAGTGAACTTAAGTTTCAATCCTCAATCTCCTCTCACCCCTTGGGCATGACTGACTACCTCCCACTCTACCGTAAAGACTCTGACAAACATATGAACGGACTAAGAGTTTATGTTCGGAACACCCTCCCCCTGACTACAGAACATAGGTTAGAATCGGATGACCAAGACTACATGTGCTTTAGATTGACTTTACATCACAGCGTCAGTTACATACATTTCTTATACCGCTCCCTGTCGACCCAGGACTGTACTCTGCTAAACTCTCTCTCTGAAAGCATAGATAGAGCACTCTTAATTGACTCGAATTCCCAGATACATGTATTTGGGGATTTTAATGCCCACGACCGCGACTGGTGTAGATTCTTCAGCCTTACTGATGTAGCTAGCAACTCTACGTATAATTTCTCCTTAGCTCACTCCCTCTCTCAGACTGTCGATTTTCCGACCCGCATCCGCGATCGAGTAGACCAACAATCCTCACTTCTAGACCTTTTCTTGACCTCAATGCCAGAGGCTTGTGTGCCGAAAGCTCATAGCCCACTCGGGAATGCTGATCACATTGTGCTAATGATACATATAACCCTGAAAAGTTGTCCAAAAGCTGATGAACCGTTGCTCAAAACAACAAGATACTACGAGCAGGCTGAGTTCGAGTCAATCAGAGATCACATCAGTGACGCCCCATGGAAGGAAACCTTCTCACTCCCTGCCGATCAGTGTGCAAACAAATTAAAATGGATCAAAGCAGGCATTGAAGCCTATGTCCCCTTGCGAAAATTATTTAGCAAGCCCCACTCTCCTCAATGGTTCACCTCGGAATGTGCAGCTGCCATTTCTGAGAGGAACAATCATTCCGTAAATTAGGCCGCCATAAGTCAGCTACTAATAGACATACATTTATAGAGTCAAGAAATAAATGCAAGGCCGTGATAGGTGAAGCGACGAGAAAGTATAATGAGTTAACAAAAAAACGCATCCAGTCACAGAAACTAGGTACTCGTGATTTCTGGAAAATCTACAATAGTGTGGTGAATAATGGTCAATCAACGGTTTTCCCCACTATCAAACCACAATAATGTCGTATGCACGACCACTGATAAGGCTAAACTACTTGCCCAGCGCTTCGCTTCTAACTCTACTTTAGACTCAGATAACCACCTCTCCCCAAATTCCCATTGCGGACAGAAGCCACACTTGATAACCTGGTCATCATTCCATCCCAGGTCAGAGACATCATAAAGAACTTTGACACCTCCAAAACTTGTGGGCCTGATCTTATACCAGTAATAGTAATAAGGAAATGCTATGCTGAACTGGCTCGTGTCCTCTCCAAACTCTACAATAAATGCCTAGCTGAATCTTGCTTCCCCGATAGCTTGAAAATTGCCTCTGTGGTACCAGTCTACAATAGTTATGGGAATAGAACCGATCCTCACAACTATCGCCCAATCAGTCTGCTGCCGATCTTTGCTAAAATCTTGTAATACTTAATCAATCTAGCCATAGTAAAGCACTTAGTTACTGCTAAACTTCTATCTGACCGTCAGAATGGATTTAGACAAGCACGATCTACTGCGGACATCCTAACGGTCATCTCTGAACGCATGTATCATACACTTGACACGGCAGGAGACGCTAGGGCAGTAGCGCTTAATATATCCAAGGTATGGCATAAAGGGATTCTTCTGAAAAGTCGCTTATACTGTATTACTGGGCACTTACTTGATATAATCAGATCCTTCCTAAACAAAAGAAAAATCCAGGTTGTTCTCGATGACCGTTCATCTAAGCAACATGACATAAATGCTGGTGTACCTCAGGGATTAATCCTTAAACCTTTGTTGTTCCTGATCTATATAAACGATCTCCCTGATGACATAGTGTCTGAGATTGGTTTATTTGCTGACGACACCACGCTTTACTCTCGTCATGTTGGCAAAACCGACGCGATCATATCCGAGGCATTAGCTGAATCTTTAGAAAATGACCTCCAGGCTGTAGTGGATTGGGGTAATAAATGGTTGGTAATTGTTAATGTCGCTAAGACAAAGCTTCTTTTCTTCAATAACTACAAGGAACCTCTCCAATCACCAATTGGCATGGAAAATAACAACCTACCTGAGAGTTCATCATTCAAACCCTCGGCCTAACCTTCACAGGTAACATGAATTGGAACAAATACATTGTCTGCCGCAAAGAAGGTTGGCTCTCTCTACCGTGCTAGGTAACTCCTCAACCCTGACATTATTATGTTATCCATACATTATCCTGTATCTCTAAAAAGCCACCATCCGCCCATGCATGGAGTATTGTTGTCACATCTGGGCTGGTGCATCATCTACAAGTCTCTCCCTCCTTGACAAGGTCCAAAAAAGAATCGCCAACCTGATAGGTCCCGCACTGTCAACCAAGTTCCAATCCCTGTCCCATCGCCGCAATATAGCATCCTTGTGCTTGTTTTACAAATACTTCAATGGATTATGCTCCTATGAATTAACTACTCTGGTGCCAACTCGACGTAAATTCACTAGACTAACTCGACAATCAACTAAATCTCATTCATTCACTGTGGAGGCACCCAGATGTCGGAGAGACTTCCCCTCAAATGGCTTCTTTCCTCGTGCTGCTGGCCTCTGGAACTCCCTCCCTGCCCCCTGTTTCCTCGACAGTACAGACATGCAGAAATTTAAAACTAATGTAAACAGACATCTCGCTGCGCAGATCCCAATTTAAGTTGACCCCCCAACATCCTCCCCTTTTCTTTTCTCTCAATAGCTCCTTACGTCTACATAAAAAAACAACATATATATTAGATAATCACGACTAAAACAACACCTACTGCTTATTCTACTGTGAAATATGATTTAATAATCCTACATCAACATCTTCCTTTTAATTATTATTATTATTATTATTATTATTTAATAGGAGTCATAACTTTTGGATGATTTTGTTGGATTTCCTTTCTGAACATCATGTCATTTCCCTTGACGTGATGCATTCAAGCTTAATACTTTCGCTTTTTCTAACAAGCAAACCTTTTGCAGAATTGTTTAACCCCCTCTCTTATTTTTAACCTCAGTTCTTAGTATTTCCTCTCTTTTTACTATTATTATTAATTACTAATTATTGTTATTATTATTATTATTATTATTATTATATGAGAGTATCATTACTTTTAAGTATTATTATATAGAAGAGTACGTTTAGTTATTGTTTTGCTATTTAATTTACATACTGAATGAATACAGTAACTTTGTTCTTAATTCTCCATTTTGTAAAGTGTTATCAATATTTTCTATAAAAGTGTTTTCAAGCCAGAATGATTTATTGGCATGTATATAACTTCTTTTTGATTTTGTAAAAAAATCAAAGTACAACAGATTAAGGTAGTTGCTTTGACCCTTATTCTACTGTGAAATATGATTTAATAATCCTACATCAACATCTTCCTTTTAATTATTATTATTATTATTATTATTATTTAATAGGAGTCATAACTTTTGGATGATTTTGTTGGATTTCCTTTCTGAACATCATGTCATTTCCCTTGACGTGATGCATTCAAGCTTAATACTTTCGCTTTTTCTAACAAGCAAACCTTTTGCAGAATTGTTTAACCCCCTCTCTTATTTTTAACCTCAGTTCTTAGTATTTCCTCTCTTTTTACTATTATTATTAATTACTAATTATTGTTATTATTATTATTATTATTATATGAGAGTATCATTACTTTTAAGTATTATTATATAGAAGAGTACGTTTAGTTATTGTTTTGCTATTTAATTTACATACTGAATGAATACAGTAACTTTGTTCTTAATTCTCCATTTTGTAAAGTGTTATCAATATTTTCTATAAAAGTGTTTTCAAGCCAGAATGATTTATTGGCATGTATATAACTTCTTTTTGATTTTGTAAAAAAATCAAAGTACAACAGATTAAGGTAGTTGCTTTGACCCAAAGGGTCAAGGGTTATTTAGTGCATAGTAAAAACGAAAATAAATACATATGGAGACGAACAAACTCTTTTATCACTATCGCTGATTCTATTTTCAGAAACGCACCCCCACACAGATTATATATATATATATATATATATATATATATAAGAGAGTTTGAATTATTTACTGGAGAGTTTAAGTTACCTGGTGTCGAGTTTGAATTACCTACCATACACTATCCTTGGGTGTATTCGGTTTCTCTGTACAAGGGGTTGTCAGGACAACCTGACATTAAGGTTACTGCATCCTACAAGTAAACTCTGATAAAATATTAAAAATAACATGATATTCTCAGCCCAAATATAATCCACTCAACACAGCTATACACTAGCTTATACAAGGAATGGTGCACTTCCTCCAAGTGATATTGCCTAAAGTAACATCACATAGCTAGATACTCCACCAGACCAGATACATTCTGTTCCTGAAACCAGATAAGTCCAAGAGACCATAATAACGATATACTCTAACATTGTAAACTTGTAAATTGGGGAGAATGAAATTAATGTTCTTAACTTCGTGACTAACTCAACGGTTGACAGGTTTAAATATACAGATGAAATATTCGAATACCTATGTATCTCATATGGAGATAGTTTTGGCCTCAGGAACGGGCAACTTGATTTTTTAGAACTTCAAATGAAGTAAACTGAAACCAAAAACTATTTATATATATATATATATATATATATATATACATCTTTGTAAGATTAGTGAGAGAAAACGTCGGCTGATTAGAAAACGTCAGTACCGTCGGTTTCAAATCAAACAAGATGAAAAAACATGTGAGCACCATTTTATGGAGCCTCTCACATACCACTACAGAGGTTGACGAAGTACACTACAGATCGGTCACGTTATTTTCCAACTTGTTGGATTTGAAACAGAGGTTCCGAAGTTGTTCGTATCTTGAAAAATATATACATACATAAAATATATAAATGTACACACACACATACATACATATATATATATATATATATATATATATATATAAATATATATCGCATGCGTAGCCTTTGGCTATATCATACTTTCTCCGACGCCCAAGTGGTTAGTTTTCCAGTCGAGCTGTGCTTGTATCTCCCTTAATACAAAGAAATAACCACCCCACAAGTTCGACTAAGACCGGTTTACTTGCCAGATAGTTTACTGAAACGCGTGTAAGATTTGATACCTGACGCCAGTCGCAATTGAAATCTTTTTGCTGGTCAAGGGGCTGGCCAAAACACTGGACAACGGGACAATGCAGGCCTCACTCGGCCTATTATCTTGACTGACGTAGGGACGGCCCCCGCGAGACATTATCGGCGCCAGGGTTACATTGTGTAAGGTCGGGTTCAATGATTTGCTGTCAGGCGCTATGTAACAAGGTGCTTGAGTGCAAACGTATTCGCTACGACTATCAGAGATATCCGATCTTGCCCGGTGTGAATCGACTTTAACACCAAACTATTAACGATTGAGCTGGATGTCTATCTAAATACGTATCTATTTAGTTACTCATCTATCTACCTGTATACATACAAACATCCCACCTAAATCCGCACAGTCTACACCTTAATACATAGGTATACACATACATACACACCCACACACACACATATATATATATATATATATATACATATATATATATATATATATATATATATATATATATATACATTTAAACATATTTCACCCCAAACCAAGCATGCCGCCACTGTAGTTTTAAAAGGTTACTAAGAATTTAAGTGTTGGTTTTGAGTGTCACCGCTAGTTCGGAGCAGTGTAGAGAGATGTCTGTTTACATTAGTTTTAAACCTCTGCATGTCGGTACTGTCGGGTAAACAGGGACAAAGGAAGCCGTTCCAGAGGCCAGCAGCACGAGGATCCAAGCTATTGGAGTAGAAGGCTCTTCAGAATTGTGAGACCTCCACAGTGAATGGATGGGATTTATCTGATTGTCGAGTTGGTCTAGGGAATTTACGTCGAAGGTGCACAAGTAAGCCAGTTCATCGGACCACAATCCATTGAAGTATTTGTAAAACAAACAAAAGCACGCCACATTGCGGTGATGGGACATACACATATAAATATACATATATATATATATATATATATATATACATATATTTATATATATATTTTTTTATACGTATATATATATATTTGCGTATATATTTATATATATTTATATATATGTATATATATATATATATATATATTTATGTTTATATTTGTATTTATATGTCTATATATACATTTATGCATATATATATATATATATATATGTATATATACTCACACATATATATATATGTATGTATCTATAAATATATATATATTAGTTCTGAGGTAATGATTTATATATATATATATATATGCATTCACACACACATATATATTATTTTGTTGAGTTAAAAAAAAATAAAAAGAAGAAAAAAAAATATGCTTATTCTTCTGAAGATTGTATATATTACCGAAAGTACACAAGTTAAAAAAACAAAACGTTTTTAATGTAAATAAATAATTAATTTTACAAACGAATAATTTGCGTTGTGAAGGTTTTCTAAATATTTTATAAAAAAATATTCTCTTTATTATATATATATATATATATATATATATATATATATATATATATATATATAGAGAGAGAGAGATAGATATATATATATTTTGTTTCCTCAGACGGACTACGGTGTGTTATGAACTGATGAATCTTATCTCTTGATGTTTGGTAAATTTTTGCTAATGTTCGCACTTATATTTTCCTAAATTCATAAAGTGTCGGTTGTAATTTTATTTCTCATGTATACATTTTTATAATTTATACTAGACCACCCGTGACCCGTTGGGTCAGTTTGTTATATTAGCTATGGAATTCATGTATGTGCGTGACACTTGTGGAGAAAACAAAAAAACTATTTGATGAAATTAAATGTAATTGTTGAAAAAAGAATATAGATAGATTTCTATGCGTCGTTCTGTTTATTATAATTGTTTTTTTTTTAATTATAGTTACTGAATTATAAGTGGTTGGCCATACTTATAGGTAAATATGCACTGAACAGGTACCATAATACTTATTATAGTTAAATTCAAATTTTTATATATAATCTTTTAAATGAAATTGTTAGTTGAAAGTACAGAATAATAAAAGGGCGATTTGAGGAAGGAAGGGGGTACAACCGGCTGTCTCGCGTACGTAACGAAAACAGAGGGAGTAGGAGTGGTGAAATCTGTGAGAGGAAAAGTGGGAGGTGGTTTCGTTCACCGCCGCTATTGATATTAATAATGATTGTTGTTGTTTTGTTTGTTTGTTTTTGTTTTTTAAAAGGGTGGAGCTTTTTTGAAACTGCGACAGACTTTACAAAGTCCTGCCGTTGAATGTTTTTAGCCGTGGAGAAAACAAAAAAACTATTTGATGAAATTAAATGTAATTGTTTTATATTTAAAGCGATATAAACATTTCCAGAATGAAAAATTTCATGCGTTCGTTAATAATAAGAGTTCAAGGGAATTGGAATAACAGATTGGAAGACGATGCTATTTACGCATGCGCAACCGGATGTTGAAAACCGGAAAGCTGAAAGCTGATTGCAAACATACAAGACAATAGAGTTTTAGTAGTATATAGATTTCTTGCATACTACTGGTTAATTTTTGTTTCGATGGTAGATTTATTTCCGAATTCATTTAAGACGGCGGTGTTGTATGACTTGCTATTTACTTGTTCGTTTCTTCCAAACAACATCAATCAGATTCTGATTGGTTAACTAGCAATCCATGTATATAAAAACACCTGACAAAAATAACTCCATGCATTTAGCCGGACGATTCCCCCCGGGGATGAAACACGGGAGCCTCTATGTAGCTTGATTGCCATATATAGGTGCATTGCTTACTATATATATATATATATATAAGATTATTTTTATCTACACAGACATGTACAAAATCTGCGACACTAGCATGTCGATGTTATCGATCAACAGTTTGTATAAACTGAGATCTCATCAGGCAGAGTTAGAATCCGATCTTAACCTTAGATCATATTTGGAGAGAATGAAATGGAGAAAAAGAAGAAATAAATTTAAAATTTCAACATTCAGGGAGTCACGTGGTTTGGAACCGTTATATATATATATATATATATATATATATATATATATATATATATATATATATAGTACGTTGCGTGAGTAAGGAAGAAGAAAAAAAGAATGAATAGTAATATGACAAAAAGGAAATTAAAAGCAATAATGAGGGAACCCAGTAAAAAAATGAGGAGAGAAACAAAATTTAGACAGAAAAAACAGGAAGAAAAGAAGAAAAATACAGGCAGATACAGAAAGTAAAAAGGGGATATCGAGGTTATTTCAAGTACACGTTTAAATAAGCAATTGGTTTGTTTGTATCTTTATATGTGTTTTTTTCTTACGTTTTCTTACAACACTAGACAAGCAGTGCCATTCTCACCACATACTGAGACGGGGAGAACACAATGGGAAATAGAACAACATAGAAACTGATCGGAGCGCCACTGGAAAAAAAAGGTGATATTACGTGCAGAAATGAACGATGACAACAACACACAGCCTAAAGGTGAAAAGTCTTTAACGAGCAGGTAAACTTGACTTAAAGTTCAACAGTTCTACACACATACTAGAAAAGAAAACATCACACGTTGGGTCACCCAATGTAGTTCGAGTAAGTTTCTAAACCAGTAGTAAAATAATTTTGCAGTGTCAATTAAATTTTATAAATAAATACAGCCAGAAAGAGGATTGCATAAATATTAAAATCATTTTCTAATATTTCTAATTTAATTAAAACTTGAGATGCGGCAGCGTCAGTAGAGACCCACAAGCAATTAAACTACGCCGGTTTTCTCGACAAATTTTTGATGAGTGGAGCAATAAGGCACGCCACGCAGGACTTCCTCAACAGCCTTTGTCTGTTAATGATACGCCACACCAGAGACCATCGTGAATTGTCTTGGCTTTACGAGCGCCTCACCATCGCAGCTATTCGTGGAAATGCCTTAACTCTGCTCTCAGCCTACCAAGTC
>OY744530.1:59178061-59188061 GCA_963556195.1 Sepiola atlantica
GGGGGATACGGATGCAAATTTGGATGTGTGCACCTCATGAATAGAAAAGTTTACAAAAAAATAGTAAGCCCATGTTACTCACAGGGTTGCCAAAAATAGAATATTCCAAAATTAATAATGATACACACACACATATATATATGTGCCCTAAATGTTAACATATAAAATATACCCCTGTTACTTAAATTCATAATAATCCATTCATTAGTTTTAAAAAATTCATGTACACACCCACGCAAACACACGAATATATACATATACACACCTAAGTTTATATTCGTATATAATAGAATACATGCACACACACAAATATAGAGAGTTTGAATTACCTATGGAGAGTTTAAATTACCTACTAGACACCCTCCTTGAGTGTATTAGGTATTTTTGTACAAGAGCTTATTAGTAGAACCTGACATGTTGATACTCCCCTTCTCCAAGTAGCAACACTTAACTGGATACTCCCAAGACTAGATTAATACTTGTCCTGGAATCCGGTAAGACCACGAGACCACGAGAAATATACACTATAACATAGTTCACTGGTCCATTGAAGAGTGGAAACTGAATGTTCTTAACGACTTTACTAACACAACGTTTGACAGGTAACAGAGAACTTTAATGGAATATTCAAGTATCTATATATCTCATATAGAGAGTACGTGTTACCCCCAGGAAGAGGCGCCTTGATTTCTGAGAACTTCAACCGAACTAAAATGAAACATATATGCATATACATGCATATATATATGATAATATATATATATATATATATATATATATGAAAATAATATATATACATGAAAATAATATATATATATATATATATGAAAAAATATATATATGTATATATTAAAATAATATATATATATGTATATATTAAAATAATATATATATATGTATATATTAAAATAATATATATATATGTATATATTAAAATAATATATATATATATATATTAAAATAATATATATATATATATATTAAAATAATATATATATATATATTAAAATAATATATATATTAAAATAATATATATATATTAAAATAATATATATATTAAAATAATATATATATTAAAATAATATATATATATATATATATTAAAATAATATATATATATATATATTAAAATAATATATATATTAAAATAATATATATATTAAAATAATATATATATATATATATATATATATATATGTAATGTAAATAATATATATATAAGAAAACGAAGTATGAGAATAAAAATTGGATAAAATACAATATGGTTTTAATCATACAATTAATTCAACGAATTATTGGTTAAATTAATTGAATTTTTAATAAATATTATATTTTATTCTATCTTTATTTTAATTTGTTTTTTTAAATACTACTGCCCTGTCTTGTATATCGAGCATTGCCTATTAAATGTCGAATATAATTAGACGATACAATGTTTATCTTTATCAAATTCTTCATTTATATATATATATATATATATATATATATATATATATTTATAGTATTTGTACGTTGTCCATTCATGTGTATATATGCACATAAATGTATATATATATATATATATATATATACATACATAGATAAATCAGTTTCTGTAAATGAGGGAGGAGGAATAAACTCGTCTCGAATGTAGAAAATGAAGCATAAAGAGAATACGAGACTAGATAAAAGGCCACGTTATTAGCGGTCAACTGCGGTCGGGTACACGTGGGGCTTCTTCTAAGAGGGTGGCTAATAGGAGCCATTCAACGGATTTAGTGTTTGTGTCGGAGTTAACCAGACGGAAAATCATCTACAACGTGGATATCAAAAGGGAACATAAGTCAGGCAGCTCCGAACAATGACAAATTTAGCCCATTAGTCTCTCGGCCTTCCCGTCTCACCGCAAATAAAAGTATATATCGTATCTTCATCGCCGCGCTGACCGTACCATCGACTTGAGCAGAACGATGGCCGTGCGTTCTGCCTTTAGAAAAGAGGCAACTATCATATTAAAAGCAACCCAACATTTTAGATTTAAAAAGGAGGAGAGTACTTACAGTTAAGCGATCTAATAAAGCCATTGTTAACATGCTGGCTAATTCAACAATCTTTTCTGAAAGATATATCTCATAGATTCTCTGTTCATGAGGTTCGTGTGTAAGGGAATTCTTTTAACTAGCGATACCTCGTGGAAATTCTTTTAACTAGCGGTACCCCGTGGAGATCCCACGGTGCATTCTGGATTATTTACGTTAATACTAAGATGTAATTTTTTTTTATCTTTCCCGGTGTTAATAATATTACAGAAGAATAACTCTTTTTCTCCTGTAAATATAATTGCCATTGTCAGCTAAATAGTTTTAAATAGATCAAACGAATATTTCTTGTCTTTCTTTCTGTAATTGTAGCAATTATATATTTTTCAAAATAATAAATATTCTGTTTTCTAACCGTAAAAGTAATTGGCAGCTAAATATCCTTCAAATCAATGACATGAATGCCATTTTGTGAAATGTATTTATTTTAAATTGTACTCAGTCGACGGGATGATTTGATTGTGTAACATATCATTATAAACTGAATGAAGTCAGAATTGTTTACTTTTGCGGCATCAGATTAACCCCTTTTGTTATTAGACGATTTCATTTTTTTAATGGGTGTGAAAGTTGATAACGTACGTACGAACATGAAATGTCTGAGCGTAGTATAAAATATGTATTTTGAGTGTTCCCTTAATGCGTCACTCTGGCAGTTCGGTATTATTAACTTGTACTTAGTTAAACTTTTTCTGTTCCAATGGATTTTTTGGATGTGATATCAGAAATATAGTGTTCTACTATTTGTCTAAGTAAAAGAATGTGCACTCGGTGACTAAATAAAACAGACTTTGTAGCAATTGTATAATGGAATTGTTTACCTTCGCGACCGATATTCGATTAATCACCAATAATCAACATTGCTGATCGAACAATGTAATTTTTCTAAATCCGTGTGAAAGGTGATAACGTATGCGCGAAGATGAAATACCGTAGCTTATCATTATAAAGATAGTTTCTGTTTTAATTTTTAATATCCAGAACAGGGGATATAAAAAAAAAATAATAGTATTCTAATTCATCTGAGGTGGACGTTTAATTTATTCTCTTTAATAAAGCTCTAATATGGATTAGATTTTATGCATAGATTTAATTCTTCTCACTGCAGCCAAATGTGTCAGAATGCCGAAAGGTACGAGAAAACTAGCTTCCCCAGGTGATCACCCTGCATTTTGGTCGGGTACAAAAATAGCGGGAACGAACACGTCTGCATTCATCGTTAAGTGTCATCCAGGCGATTTAAAATTAACCAACCTATCTTTAAGGAAGAGGTAATATCTGTTAGGGTGTACTTCCAGGGGCCGAGCTAAACCTACCTCATTCCGAAGAAAATGATATAATTACCAGCAAGGCTGTTCCAAGTTTGCCGGGATAGGAAACATTTGAACAACATTTTCTCCTCAATAAAAACAGCTTATCTTCAATAAATCGTATACACAGGACTGTATAAAATATTTTTCATTTTCGTTATACACGTGTATAGATTAAGTTGTTTACTCCAATAAATTGTGTTTTTTTGTAAAAGGGACTGGCTCAAGAAAACAAAACTGTCACTACTAAATAGAACCAGAAACAAAAGTGCGCGTTATTGTTAAAATAAAAGTTTGATTAGTTGCTCAATAAGATGGAATATAATCATGTCATTGGTATTTGCATAAAAATATCGTTTTACTTATATTTTTACTTCAAAACCCTTTTTTCCATTAGTTGCAGTGTTTTACTACAAAAACTTCGCAGATTCTTTACTAATTAAAATTCACTTTCTACTTTTATAATGTCAATGTCAAACTGCTTTTGTATAATCCGAAATTCTAAGTATCCCTCCGCAAACACAAGCTGTAAAATACTGCATAGATGTTAGCTTTTTAATTGCTTCAGTCATACAATATTTAGACTAAACTCTAACGATCGGCTAAGTCGAGTTTTTATTCTACTGGATCTATTACGCGCTATAACATATTAATATACATGTCGGAAAGGTATTTACACATTTTAATTCAAGTTGTGTCAAAACTTGTAACGTGTGTTCAATGGAATAGAATTGTAATGAAATTACAGGAAAGGGAGTATAAAAATGTATTACTACTATTACTACTACTGCTGCTAATACTACTGCACCTACTACTACTACTACTAGTACTACTACTACTAATAATAATAATGGTAATTCGTAATAACTATTAGAGGTGCATATCATGTGGCACTCAACGAAGCAAATGACATCGGACCACAGAACCATCAGAAGGAACGTGACTCATAATCATTTGAAGAACCTTACAGGCTTGGGCGCCCGTAAATTATATAGGGGTCACTAAATCACACAATTAGGAATTGTTTTTCAATATTAAACGTTAATATATATCAATACCACATTATTTTTATGAGATTTAAAACACCTCTAATTTTATGAAGAGGTATTACCTCGAAATATATTATCGTGCACAGTTACACATATTAGATAAAAAATATATATTTCTAGGAAGCGCCCATTAAATCTGTACGTTTTGCAATGAAAATAGTATTTTAAAGTTAATCGTGACACACCCAAAACTACTATTTTAAAATAAGCGTTGCAGGTCAACGAAAAAATTATCTTCGACGAATTTCATAAAGTAATGACCTACTTACCAAGTCCAAATGCCATTGGAAGATAAATGGTAATGTCATTGTCATGATAAAGCATGCTATGAAGGGATTGAAAACGATGAATGGAATGGATAATATTTGATAACGTAATATGACGGTGCCACAAGTATGTGTTGACTTTGGAAGTAAATACAACTATGTTGTAGTCTGCAGGGAAGCAGTTTCTTTGCAATGTGTTCCAAAGTTGGGAAGATCTTAGAAATAAACTTTGTTGTTTTCATTTAAATTCCGTTTGTACACAGAAGAAGAAAAACACTTTTTATCGTGGTGGTAGATAGACATGTTCTTGTAGTGAATGTTTTATGAGATGGAAGCATATATTGGAGGTTAGTAAGCCATCTTTCATTGAAATAACGATGGGGTAGAGAAAGACAAGCAATGTCTCTTCCGTGTGAAAAAGGCCGTAACAAAGCGAGTACAGCATTCTCCACTGGATTGCCAAGTCGATTTTGTTTTGTCAAGGAAGAATAATAGCCACATTTATTCTTACGCTTAGCATACCAGTCTAGAATACGTCATCGACAATCAGTCTGACAAAGACTAGGGTGTTGTGACGGTGATAGGTTTTTTTTTCTGACGAACTGTGATATTTTATTTCTGTTCGGTTCTAGAGGGAAAACCCTCTCAGGCATATTCTTCTTGCTTTGAGAAGGATTAAGTTTATAGTTAACTATTTAAACCGCCCTCACCGGGAAATGCCAACGGGCTGTTCAAGTAATTTTAGTGGGTAGATTGCAGAACCTCTTGTGCATTCGGTAATACCACACCTACGCCCTTGTGCTGAATCTTTCCGCTGTTAAAGGGAGGAAAATACAAAATCAAAAAAGTGGGCAATGTACGACAACTCCCCAAATGTGGTAGCAGTACTTCATTTTTTCACTCATCTGACTCCTATACAGGTAGAAGGTGGTATCAGGTGTAAGGTACCTTCTGTATTGCTAGAATGATCCAACCATTGTTCAGCAACTTTAGATTGAATGTGAGTCTTCTACTTTAAATTTGGAGTGAAAGTCAGTTCTAGGAGCCGATTTCAAGCTTATTCGTAACTAACCAACACATTACCATTTAAAAAATAAGCGTGCAGACCGACCAACGAACAGGAACATTTAACCATTAAATGAGTTTTTTTTTCAAATATGACACATTCCAAAAATGCCTATTTAATATAATATTCAGCGAAAATGTGTCAAGCTTCAACCTGTTATTCATCAGCAACTAGCCTGTTGGCAAGTGTGAGTAGGTATTAGTATGATGTTGCATCAGCAGATCCGCGAAATAAGTAGTCAGTATATTTATGTCAAGCCAATATAAGAAATAAATAATTTAAGTGTTTAAGTAAACGCACACACTAATAAAATACATACTTTAACACATTTTTCCACGATTTCATTTGATATTTGTGTATATAATGGAAATGATATTTTAAACTTAAGCGTTACAGACTGACTAATTATTCTACACACTAACTATAAAGATGTGTTGACGCATTTCATGATGTAAAAAGGGTTGATTCGCGATGGAACTGCATAACGAAGCCAAACAAAATACAACCTAAGGTGTAGACCTTTTTATATTCAGTTCTTTGCTTTAACAATCAAGCCATTCATCAGAAATTAAAAGGTTACGCCTTGCATTAAAACGTATAAATGACATTTGGCCATTCATTTCTAATGGATTTTCCTCTTTTTCCTTTTTTTTTTTGGCGCTCTTTTTACCCGCCAGCATCGACCGCCTGTTGCAGCTGTGTCCGGGACATAGAGGCGCACACATATGTCTAATTGTTATTCCTTTCTGTATGCTTTGTATTCCTATTCCTTATTACGGATTGGCCAGAAACAAGATTCTTTGATCGCAATAGGCCCACTCCATCATACCACACCAAGTCCCATACCGATTACTGCAGAGTATTCACCAACCACCCCTTCTAAAACTCTCCATCCTTCACTGAGAAAAAAGTCGTTTGAGTATCACTAATATAACCATAGTTTTTTTCTCTTCATTCAAAACAAAAGTCTCTTCTGACGTATATACCTCACCACAAAATCCGAAACCTGGGGCAAATGTCAATGAGAGACATTTGTTGTAGGTTTGCTTTCTCGAGGGTGTGCCCCATTGTTAATCGTAGAAAATAATTTCGGATTTCAGCATAGAAATGCAGGAACGATAAATATCGTAGTAGTTAAGGCAACGTCACGGCTGCCTGAGTTGTGTGCCCGTGTCGAAATCGCAAGAAGGATGGTATTTTATACTAGTAATCTCACAATGAACACTTGCCTGTGCAGATTAATTGTTGAAGCACAGATAAAACCGAGGCCTAGAAAATTATCAACAGCAATGAAGATTTGCACATGGAAATTCAAAGATGAAGACGGATTGTCTATAAACAAAAAGGTCCGCCAATAAAACAAATATTATTTCTCAGACGGTGCGGATATTAAACATATATGAAATCGTTCATCAACACCTTTGATTTTCACATTCAAATTTTGATGACAACATTTCATGTTGTTCTACATAATGCCTTTTTAGTTCCGCTTGTTTTGACTAAGTAGTTTATGTGTTAGTTATATTTCAAATAAAATACATTTTTGACACACTCTTCATAATTATATGTCATTGTTTTCGGTGCCGCTTCAGCTTGCTATCTCCAAAGAATAGATATCTTCATCGTACGGGTGCGACTTTTGCTAGATATCTTCAAGGAAAAAATATCTACGCCGTACGATTCTTATTTTTTTTAATATACGAATCTTCGCGTCAAGCTTTTACTTCCTTGTGTATGTGCTCCTGTGTTCAGACCGAATAAATGTTTCTGATAATTTACAGACAAATTACGAAAACTAAGTTGGTTTATATTACTGTAGACTCTCCATTGGTCGGAATAAATAAATGAACCTTCAGCGAGTTCTCGTTGAATAATTTGCTGTAGTGGCATACGGTTTCTTCTTTGAAAGTAACGGTAAATCTTTAAGATTCAAGTTAAGGTTTGGGGGGATATGGTTAAGGGTTATAGTTGCGTTGAAGGCTTCAGGCTCTCTAACAAGACATTCTTTAAAAAAAACAATTATATGTATTTTCCTTGCGCTTGCGCCGCGTTGATTGTAATATAAGGTGTAGATTGCATAATATAATACATGCATTAGACGTATATTGCAATGTAAGTTTATATATCATACCAAAGTATTAAGATGAATAAAGTCTAATCAAAGAACTTACCAAATATGGAACACATTAGCACGAGGCTAGTTGCCTGAAAACTACGACAGGTTTCTATTCAAAACGGAGCAAGCTAATTCTTGTCATAGACTTTTGTAACAAATACTCAAATTCTGTTCATTCCATTAATCAATGTTGGTTTCCTCTTAATATTTTTAATCATTAAAATAACTATTCACCCATTTTATAACCTTATCCTCGAGTTGATTTTTCCTATGGTCTAAGGTTGTTTCCTATTATGTTTTATTTGTATTTCTTCTTGTTACCGGTAGTTCTAGCGCTGGAATCCCTTTTCTCTTACGTACTTTCTAACTTGACCACTCCATAATTTATTTTGTTGCGTAAAAGTCAACAGGTATGTGCGATATATTCATGATGCGATTTAAGTAGTCTGTTATTTCAGGTGTTTATTTCTCATGATATATTAAAAGTTATTTTTTCTTTGTGTTTTTTAATTTGTGTCAGTGTTATTTTGATGTGTATATTTACTAAAAAATATTCGGTGTGGAGTAGCTTTATACCTGATAAAAGGTGAGTCAACAATCACAAGAAGCCGACTGAGTGGCCATGTTTGCTATCAACGTAGAAACTGCCAGTTATGACGTTCATATCTTTTTGAAATAATATGGTGCTCCTACCTTTACTCATTTTTTCCAGAATGCCCGTTTTGAATATTAATATATTTGAAGAGTTCGAATGCAAAACGCGATAAACGCCATTTTTAAAATCACGAAACTGTCCCTACAAAAGTGTTGCATTTAACCACTCGACGATACTCCAAAACTATGTGTTACATAATATGATACTGAAATAATTTCTTTTTCATTTCAATTAAAATCAGATTTCATTCACAGTCTAGATTTAATATGTTCGTGTTTTTATTGTTGAAGGTCTAAACGTAAACGAATTGGATTTATCGTGTGTTGCGTTCGAACTCTTCATTTAGATTTTTTGCGATTCTTACATCTAGTATATTGGGTCTCTTAAATCAAAATCCCTGTCTTCAATCGTGGGCAGATGTTATCAAGTTGCCCATCTTTCTGAAAGCCGTCTTAAATATTTCTTTATTTCTTTACGTCCCTCTTACTTTTTGAATTTTGTGGCTATCTTGTTTCAAGTTTGTCTACCACTACCATTGCTGTTGTTGCGCCTTTCGCATATTTTTACCCAGAAGTGTCTACTTTTGCCGCAACAGGTTCTTTTTAATTGTTTTGCTCTGTCATCGTTTTCATTGTTGGCAAAGTATTTTTGTTGTACTGTTCGGATATGGATTTGTTTTCTCTCAGTCTTATTTATTTTTCTAAAATATATTTAATTTAGTTTTTCATGTTTCTTTGATAGCCTTTCTTCTTTGTCAGCTGCATGTTACCTATTAGGTAGGTTTCTTATTTATTCAGCCTTATAAACAGCTTAAACTTCTTGCTAGAGTTTATGGACTTGGAATTTCATCTATTTTCCCATTTGAGCTTCGGTGTCCCCCCAACTCATATACCATAGGAGAAGGGATCGCTCTCCCGGACGCGTTCGCTTTCCTTCGTGGTTCAGAAACAAGAGTTTTCTTTTATCAGCTTACCACTAGGTATCGCTACAGTTCTTTTGTCTGTGACATAACACTCTGACTGCGTAGCTTTAATTCTAGTATTTTACTTCCAATGGAATTTTCCAATGTACACACATAATATCCAGTGGGTATCTCCCAACACATTCTCCATAAGGAGATGGATGGGTTGTCACAAAGTCGCAGTACTTTAATTCGTGTTTCAGAAAAAATATTTTACTAACTTATTCGTTACGTGTCACTAGAGACTTCCTTTTTGTGATTGAACAACTTAAACACGTAGCTCTTATTCAAATTACACTTCTAAAGGGATTTTCTGATTTTCCTCGTCATCTAACCTTCATCTGGCTACATTTCGAATTTAAGCATGAGAAAATAAGAAAACTACTATTTGAAACCTAAGCATGGCAGCCCAACGAAAATGTTTCAAACATAAGCAAGGAGATTTCTATTTCTTTTTTTATAGGTCACCGCTTATCAAGACCCAAATGCCACTCGAGGA
>OY744530.1:59193061-59230561 GCA_963556195.1 Sepiola atlantica
ACAAAAAATAGTTTTGCGGTTTTAAAAGATGTATCCATCGAACGTTTTAGCAAAATAAAATAATAATAAATGCATGAGTTTATCATTTAAATGTGCACAATTTGTTTTTCAAATTACAACATAAACATTCAGACACGTGGTGCTGCAAACATGCCATTAATGTCGATATATATATATATATATATATATATATATATATATACATTTGTATAATTACATGTGTGTGTGTTATAGATTATATCATTAAAATATTGAAGGAAACTAACAAAGTCCTTGATCGTAGGTTCTACAAGAGCTAATAGAAAGCATTTCATTTTAAATTCTACATTACATTGTCTGTTTTGTGACCCGGGGTTTCACCGTGATGGACAAACAATGTCTTGGGTAGAAACTGCCTTGTTATTTTCCGATACTTCTTTAGCACCTGTTAGCAGTCGAAAATACCGAGAAAAGGTGACAGTAAACAGCGAAAAAAAAATAATTTGGCCGAAATGGTGCCTACCTTCAGTCAGTAAAAGATAATCCGCGTTCGCAAGATGTTGTCTAAATAGTTTGTATAAGGAAACTTGATGGGTGAATGTTAGTATTTATTCAATTTTATTTTATTCAAGACGTATTTTGTTATTAAATTTTATATAGTCGGTTTAGGTGTACATGTTCAATTATTTTTTATAAATCTAAAATATACACACGTTGTTTTTTTCCCATTTGTCACGCTATCGGATATTTCGCGTTTGTGTGGGAATCTGTTATTATTTAAGAAATGTTTTATATAAACATAATCTGTAGTAACAGTGGTGAAGTACTTATCTCTTTTCTCTGTCGTGTTATACTTCTTCTCAATAACTAATTTCATAAACGTTATTAATAAAGAAACATCGACAAATTGAATTGATATTTGAACACCTCTTTGGGATTTTATTATTTCTTAATGATATACATGCATACCCATAAACCACTCAACACTCTCACGCATATGGCGGCGGATGCCTCAGCGATGCAAACCTAGTGATCTTTTTCGGGACACGTAACCAAACTTGAATTCTAATTGGAAAATTTCCTACTTGATGTTTTACCTTACGTGGAGATTTACCACACTGACTCCTTCTTCACACACCCGTATCTAAATATTAATTCACTTGTAGTCCACTTTAGTATCAATTACAACAGACTTAATTCCGCTTTGACATGTGCCCGTCTTCCCATACATTTAAATAGTGGTTTGATTCTAAAATACATTTAAATAGTGGTTTGATTCTAAAGTACTAAATCTTTTAAATAAGTGCAGAACTTAAGTTGTCCAAAGTGAACAAAAGCTATTGTTTTAACGCGTCGAAATAAATGTCGATTAAGAAAGATTAATAACAGTTTTTGTAAGGGTTACAGGAAAAGTGCTTCCATTTGAATGTTTTGCACATGAATGACGATTGGGACTTAAACGCTTAAACAAATTAGCGGACATATTTGCCTAATTGATAATACAATTCACATTCACAAGTTTGCCGACACAAGGGTTTTAAACAAATTCGTTACAAAAAGCGGATAAAAGTACTACGTAAGCTAAGTGACTGTTTGATGATGCGTCGTATTTTAAACTAATCAGTCATTTAATTCTGCCGAACTTATCAAAAACATCACTCACAGCCGTGTAAGCAGAATTAAAGATTATTAAATGTGTAGCCGCTGTTAAAAACAAAGCATTGCTCTACTTTCTGGCTAGGATCAAAGTGTAGTATATATCTTTTGTAAATGAAATTAATTTTAAACTATGAGGTGTATTGTAAATAAGGATTTCCACAATGTGTTATTGTGTTATTGTAGTAACTGCTGAAGTGAAAATGACTAAACAAGTACAAAATAAAAGAAACAGTGATTGGATGAATGCGTCTAAATGCATCTAGTTTATAGTAGAATACACAGAAAATGGCTACCGGCTCCTACTCTCAACACTTCTCATGTCCTTCTGCTCAATTGGTAATTTCTTTTTGATTAGATATATACACTTTTATGAATGTTTACATTTAAGCAGTGCATATATATATATATATATATATATATATATATATATATATAGTCTAAATAAGCTTTGAGTCATTTTAAACAAAAGAAGACAAAAAGAAAGGAAAATGCAGTTTAAATTCCCAGATAAACTAACTCAATCCAAGATATCGCAGACTTAGAATTCGTTGGAAAATTGATAAATAAACAAGGGGATTCAAGTATCTAACAGTGAAACAAAAACAGGGGACCTTAAATTAAGCGTGAAATATTAAAACGGGGTTCATCAGCTGTTTACCACGTAACTGTTTTGGAGATTTAAAAAACAGGGTAATTATTATATTCATGGCTTTCCAGTGGTACTGATCAAACGACCATTTCCTAATAATCAAGTGTAGAAATAATTAAACTTAAATTTCACTAATATATACATAAATAAATAAAAATAATAATAATAATAATAATAATATAGTACCTTAAGACTACCGTGTGATATGCTAATTTGCATATCAAATAACATTAATTATAACAATAATAATAATACTATCTAAACACTACACCCAAGAACCATTCTGCGATATGGTAGCTAGCTATAAAATTATATAGGAATAAAAGTTGCATTGAATATATATATATATATATATATATATATTAAACATATGTTTTCTACGAACCGATTATTATAAATTTTCGAATATATATTACCGGCAACTTGGTGAGTAACATGGTTATTTTTGTTAATTTTACCATTTAGGGATTGCACCCACTCAAACTTGTCCCTGTCCACACTTCTCATGGGCTTGTGACCAATTTGGAAAATCTTAAGATTTTTCTCACAAATAAACAATTCAAAGGGTAAACTAATTTATGTCTTTCTCGACTAGGTCCGTATTCATTTTTAGGCTACCCAGAGCGGCTTATTCTGACAGTTGGATATCTCCCACATAAAACGCCACTATTTTTCTCGTACGGAATCAGAGACTGCAAGCGAAATCATATTTGCTTTCAGAAATGAGTAGGAGATAAAAAAACTCTCTAGGTCACTAAAAGCTTCTTTAAATACATTACGTATAATACCTGATTTATTTATGTATTCCCCCAGAGTATCCTGGTAAAATAAATATCATGCTCTAAAGACAATGCATTATTTTATTTCAAAATATGTATAGCTCTCCTGTGATCAACAGTAGGGTTATCTTCAAATGTAATATAAAAAAAAACTCTGCCACAAACCGTACTCCTCATGCATCTAATTGTATTCCTTCCGTTTATTATAAAGAAAGCTTCATGAATATGTGCAAAGAAGTCCTGTCCGTGTGCATTCCTACTTGCGCTAAGCACATGAAAACATTGAAGCACTTGCTCTTTTGTCGTCACTAGACGTGAATGTTTTACAAGGAGGAACAAAAGATTGAAGCTCAGCCAAGCACCTTCCATTTAAATAGCGATAGAGCAACGGCTCTTCTGTGAGAAATGTGTTGAAAAGAGAGAAAAGATTACCCCCACAAAATTTCGAAATCGACTTCGTACCCTGTTAAGTCAGAAAACAGCTCTATGTGTAGCATATCACCAGATGTGGTAGAACCATTTTTATGGAGAAGATAATATGGCTTTTCTATAGTTAGTTTAATCTGGATTCAGATAATTCCTGAAGTGGTAGAATGATCCAAACAGTTTTCAGTGTCTTTAAATAAACGTCTCCCATTTTACATCTATAGTTAACGTCAGTCCTTAAAGCTTATCCAAACAGGAGTTTCTACAAAGATAGGTACATTTATTACTACTGGAGTAACACGGGGAGCGAATGTTTGTTGTGGAACAAAATAAGATTGGTTTAGAGGGGTAAACCACTCTAAACCAATCTAAAAATAAACTTTCCCCGCTGCACTACATGCGGCAGAACAGCAGAGAGTGAATCGGTGCCATCTTGATCTGACTTCTGTTTAGACAATTTTTGCATAACAGTAATCTAATGTACTAAAGCTGATTTAATCAACGCGTGATTCTCTTAATGCGTCATTTTCTTATATATTTCAATTACGTAAACCACATTCTAAAATATCTATCACTTTTATGACTGAGTTTTGTTTTAAGAAAAAAAAATAAATTCAAATGTTCTGATGAGCTGTAATTCGAAAATGTAATTAAAATTAAGTGATCTTCTTTTGATCTTTAGATCTATCACTTCCATCATCTCCCAATGTATTTAGTTTGAACCCCGATATTACTATACACTGCCTATCACTCTTGCTTAGTATCCGTCACTCTATTAATAAAAAGTCGAAGGTAGAAAAGAAAGGAAATATTTACACTATTGCAATAGTCCATTATAAATAAAATGGCATGTCGTCACTAGCAGTAATACGATTTAGCCCATACTTGGATAAGAAAAGGATGAGCGATATAAAATATGATTGGTATATAGCAAGGAGAAAAGGTCACTTTATTATTTAGATATTTTTAAATATTTAACAACTCATTTGTCCTAATTCAAACAATTTTACTGAAACGCAATGTGTGACCATACGGGTCACTCTGTTAGTTTTATCTTAAATTGATATCATATTTGCTATCTTTGAACTATAGTGACGGCATACGTCGACTACTACTTTAGTTTGATAACTAATTTGAATGCTGTTTGCTATTAATTATAATTTATAGAATTGCTTAATTGAGTTTAGATAAGCTATTATGTTTCGGAATTTTTTATATGAGGGTGGATAATTTGTAGAATTTGGTATATTCGGACTACTGTTCTCATCTTGGATGTTTTTATCATAACGTTTCGGCCGATGTAACTTCAGACCTTCTTCAGCTGTACCTTGTCGAACTCGGGAATCTTTCTGTCGAACTTTATTAAATCCACGGGGGTTGCATGCAAACCAGGAATAGGTTTAAGGCTCCCAAAAGTCATACTAGAATTGTCCGCAGTGGATATAGTATTAAATAAAATTCAGTTCTAAGTGACAGTCATCTGAAGGTGGAAGGTTCAATCCTCAGTGCAGGCGATACGAATAATTGCGAATTACTGAAGACTTCTACATGCTACCCCCGTGGATTTAATAATCCCTCCCGACAGAAAGATTCCCGAGTTCGACAAGGTACACATCGGCCAAAACGTTGTAATAACAATACCCAAGATGAGAACAGTAGTCCGAATATACCAAATTCTACAAAGACGTAAGCTATGTATTATAGGAATACAAGGAAGTTAGCGTATATCAAAACTTATGCTATATTATGAATGAATAAATAAATGATAAATGAAACAGAGTTCCATTGTTCACGATCCTAAACTGTGTCTTTTGCATCGCCCTCGCGCTATGGTTAATAATTTGTACTAATTCGAAGTTCGCATGACCATAAAGTTCAGACCGACATCAAAAAGTAAAGGGGTCAGATTGTTGTGCCCTCTCGCGGAGAAGAAACGGTGATAATTACGGTTACAGCGCGAAGACGCGAAACTATATCGAACAAAACAACAAAAAAAGAACTGACACAAGGAAGGTTACTCTTAGTAAGGGACTGACTTGCGGGGAACCGGGAATAAAGACGAGACACCCTTTATGTCTTGCTATTCTCCATTTAGTCCAGCACCATCTAATTATTACCAATTTTAGGCAAAAACCTTATTAATGATCATTGTACCACACCCAGCGAGCGTTTCGACGATTAGGTCCCCAACGAAATTAGCAATATCCGTCCTTCCATAATAGCCAGCTGGGTGGGGGTGGTAGAACAATGTGGAAAATCCATGCGTTTTTGTAAACTTGAAGACTCCGTTTGGGATCACCCGTCTTCCCGCTGAGAGCCACCCTGCCATTCTGCAGCGAAGAAAGTAAAAGGTCTTTATTCTCCGAGTTCTCTTAGTGACTTAAAGTCAACAACTCACATCAAAAGAAGCCGATCATTATCACAGCATATCTCTACTTTTTTTTCTGTTCACTATTTACTTAACTATTCGACAAGGGAATATTAAATGAATTACGAATGGCTCCATAGAAATGTATGTTACCATATGCATTTATAATGATTAGGCGTTTCTAAGACGATTAGAAATCATTTCATTTTCTTAAATTTTTAACTTTTTATTTGCATGCTTTAGGGTATTTCGTAAAACTCTTCCTTTTTTTTCAAATAAGAAAAAAATCATTATTTTCAGCTAATGAACACACTTAAATCTAAATAGTGGGAAAAGTCAGCTCTCGAAATCGAAACAGAGCCGGATCAAGACAGCAGATCAATCCACACATTAAGAATCGACATCATTATGTTACATAACAGTGGCAGTGTTTAAATGGAAAAGTAAGTTTGAGTGACACATTGAAGAGTCAGTAGAGACACCATACGGAAATAGTGAAGTCTGCTGATACTTCAAGTAGCCAAGACGTGTCTAGACCGTCGCCCCAATGAGTGTGGCTGAGTGTACACAATGTATATAGATGAGTGAGACGAGCTATCCGCCTATCTGTGTCTTTCGTTCACTCTCTACCCGTACGAAAATGACCCTTCCATTTGGTGTTTTTTTTCCTGACTGTTTTTCTCTTTGTTATAGACCTTCATTAAAAATTAAACAACGCCGTCCGAGTGTGTTTATCAGCAGACGAATAAAACTTGAATTTTAGACGCGTGTATAATAATATATACGCATCGGTAAGTACAAATATAACACTTACAGGTTGCGCGTCATAACAATGATATCTAAGTAAAATAACAATAATATAATTTAATATCGTATTGTAATTTTACAGGCAACTCTATCAGTAAAAGCGTATTATTAACCCATACATGATTAATCAATTGAATGCAACTTCAACATTATGTTGAAAATTACATTCGTATGGATTTTGGAACACATCTTCTCTAGGGTGGGTAATGTTGACTTTATTTTCATTTACATTTATACAAATCGAACAAAGAGGAGATGGAAGATATTCGTGTAAATTCAGATACCTC
The DNA here is from genome assembly GCA_963556195.1 of Sepiola atlantica. Classification (NCBI taxonomy): domain Eukaryota; kingdom Metazoa; phylum Mollusca; class Cephalopoda; order Sepiida; family Sepiolidae; genus Sepiola; species Sepiola atlantica. The sequence continues at coordinate 59,200,016 of OY744530.1, forward strand.
CGATTTTTGAGAAATTTGAACAATAGGTATCAGACATCAATTAATAAATATTCCCTCTAATGTCAGTTCCTTCGTAGTATTTTAAAGGACTTTAAGGGGCATAATATAGACACACCTTCCTATTTGAAAATTCAAATATTTCAGATGTGCATTAAATTCATTCCATAGTCATTAGACACCAATTAAGCACGAGTCAATGGATATCAATTTCTTCTTAGGACTTCTCAAGTCATTGTCTAGAATCAAAATAATATAATGGATTTTAATTAAAATTTGAATAAGGATTCTAGACAAAAGTATTAGCATCATTATATATATATACATTTTTATTTACGAAAGGGGACATAACAGGTGTGCAAAACTTGTGTCCAGGACATTAATTTTACCCGTTCTATGACGAGTATTCATCTGGTGTATGAAAAACACTAACCTGAAAATAAACTTCTGGGAAAAAGGTGATTCATATATAAAGTCCAAGAACAGAGCGAAATAGACATCGACTTTATACGTATAAAAAGGTACTTATCTTTTACTGATTGTGTTTTATAATCCGAATATTGAATAATAAATTTGTCGTATTTTAATATTTTGCGTAATTTCATATTTCCCTGATTTCTAATGCTGAATTCAGGGCGCAGTGTTGTATACGTTCCCTGGTTATGATACACTCCTCCCAGGCATTACCTTCTCTTTTTAGTGTGAAAGTAGCGCATTATCTCTTCTGCTTTATTAGATCACCCTCACGGGAATTAGTACGTCATTAAGGGGATAGTTTAGTATTTTTGTTCGTCATGCTACAATCCTTCCATGCACTCACGTTTTTTGGGGGTGGGGAGTAGTGCAGTATCTGTATTGTGGTCATAATACATCTTCCCAAGGAGTAAGCCCATCTTGTTCTTGTGGGGAGTGATAGAGTGATACAGTAGCAAATATATGCGATTTCTGGTTATCATATACTTAGACTTTGTTCCTACCGTAATTAATTTAGAAATAGACGTTGTTTAGAACATTATAAAAAATACATTAGATGCAGTTGGATGTAATGTTACAAATAGATAAATTTTATGGAACTATTTAAAATTGTTCGGCATTCATGTTCACATTATGCCGGGTGTACGAGACATTTTTTGAAAGGAAAGATAAAAGCCATATCTTGTTCAATATTTCTTGTATTCTTACCATAAAAAATTATTTCCTTTTAAAGGATATTTTATTGAATATAGCTTATTCGGATAGAACTCCACGACGGTATCCAGGCGAGAACTGAACCTGGACCAGAAAAAAAACTTATTGGTGACGTTTTAACGACGTCTAAACACCGACATGATCCTTGCAATTAGTTCGTACTCTGTGTTGATGGTGATACGGAATATGTCGTACCCAACTCTGCTTCATGGATAATAATTCATACGTTTGTAATCAGGCGAGTTGTTGGTAAGGCAGATCATCAGACTGATCGTATAAGTTTTCAGACAGCCACTTCTGTGTTTAGACCTGCTGCCATAGGTATGATTTTCACAAAGTAACCCTTGCTATTCAGCGCTTGACAACAATAGACAGCAACTCAACAAAGCAATTGTAATTGAGTCTAAATCCCATTTCCAAGATCTAGAAGGGCATAGCGTGATTTTCGCATAAAAAATACCCAAATACGATCACACTTTGAGGCAAATTGGTCTTTCTGGCGTACGAGACTTCGTCGGACCTAGAGATAACTACCAGTTGTTTTACGCATTACACAACTGGTATTGGAAGGAAAATCTCTGGTTCGGTTACGTGTTTGACTTTGTTGTCTAATTTTTTGGCTTTCTTGGCCTATGCCGTGAGTAATTGACCCTTTCTGACTCTGGTATTAGAATTAGCGAAAGTCCTCGGCTAGCGTTTTCTTCATAGTAACCATTCTGACGCCTATCTAGCTCACCATGGTCCACCTGTATATTATCGCAACTTTTTAAAGTATTGACAAATATTGTTGTGCACAGTGTTAGAACATGTGTAATTATATTTACTGCTAGCAACTGTGTTCATTTCTCCATCGCAATTCCCCAGCTTATATCTGACATGTTCAAGGTACACAAAGAGCAATGAGCTGCAGTGCAGCCAAACTTTTTAATTGTTTCAATCTCGAGCGAATCACTATGATGTTGATTACTCTCTTCCAATATCCTGGTTTATTTCATTAGTTCATCTTGTCAAACTATCAAACCCACCCACAGTACACAGAAACAGCTATTAAATATTGAAAATGTTTCTGAAATGAAAAAATAAATAATTATTAAATTTGTCTGGAACCCGCTGCGTTTTTTTCCACCAGGCCAGAGTTGTATTTTGTTTGCTTTTCTTCTCCTTTCCGCCATGTGTTTCAGGGGTGTTTACACGTAACCGTCTTAAAGAAGGAGGATCTAATTGTTTATGGGTGATGGGGTATTTCAGATGTTAGTCTACAAATTTACAAAAAATAAAAACATATTTTTGTTTACCGTCTTATTTGTTTTTTCAGATAAAGGAAATTGCATACAACCGTTGGAATAGTTTATACAAAAACGCAAATTAACCGAAAATATAGTGCTCCAGTTAAAAAGGTTAAAATGAAGCGAATAGTGTAATAAATGGCGGGAAATACATACACGTTGTTGTTAATTTCTCTACCATTGTATTAGGATTAACTTCTCTGCAACCAAACCTACATCATATTTGTCAAAAATCGCCGTTTCTTGTTCATCTAATAGTCATATTTTTACAATTGTCACACACACAAATGATTTCTCGGTTAATTATGTATGTTTGTTAAGGGATCATAGATCAAAATCTAATACTAATAAATACAAATTAATACAGAAGGCCGAACACGAGTAGTAAGAAGTGTATGTTATAATAACAAATTAAAATTAAAAATCATTCAAAAAAGTAAGTAACTACATAAGATCCGTAGGTCTTAATCATAAAATATGTCAGTCTCTTTAGATTGAACTGCTTTTCATAAAATAATAATAATGAGTGAATTAATAAAGAACCTTGAAACTATGTATTGTATTCATGAATAATATATTACTTAACACTGTATATGTATGGACAAAATATATGTAATATATCTCAAAGTACATTTTAAGAGTTAAAACTTGACCAACTTTTGAACATTATAGGAATAAACTGGATGAATTCAAAAGTAATGGTTGATCTAATCTATAATATTAAGCCAGTCGGATTCTTGAAGTTAGGCCCCATAACGCGAAACTAGCGAGTATTATCAGAGCCAAGTAGTACAGGCTTGGCTAAATAAAGTATCTAACGAAGCCGTGGGCGTAAGGAAGAGTTCCATCGCTGTTCAGAAAGTCAAGAACCCGGATGGATGTACGTTCCTTATCGACTGGAGAGATTTGTGAGGGATTCCGGCAGAACAGCCATGAGCGCTTCACCAAAATGATCCGACAACCTGTTTAGGTGTTTAGCAACTACTTGGCTGACTCGACGTGCATCAACGCTTCTGCAACAGCTAGTTACGAAAGCAATGCTATAGTGTGTGAGGTCTTGAATACGTTGAAACTAATCGCCTGCAACGAATCGCTAAGACTTAATGGTTTGTCATACGAAATGGTTTTGAGTCTGTCGAATATGTTTATACCGCTTCTACACGGATCTGTACAATCATTGGTTTGTTCAGGAATCTATCCCTAACCAGGTGACAACATTTGTGACCACATTGCTGAAGTAGTGGAACAGGCATGGTTGACATAACTTGTCTAAACATTATTTACACGTGTTATCGAACGGATAGCAGGTTGTTGTTGCGGAATGAATCAAAACGATATTGTGAAGGGGATATACATTGAGGTAGTCTATTATTTTTTGTAAAAGAGCTATTCTATATTGCCCATGTTTGTTTTATTGTTCTGCTGGCCTCCCCAAATAATAATTATCTTAACAAAAACAGAGTTTACTCAGAAACGCCACCTAGTTTTTAGTTATGCCCTTTTAATTCTCACTCCTATTTAGAGATTGACCGGCTTTTTATCGGTAACAGACGGGAAAAAGTTTGGTCTTCTTTCAGAAAAGGCTGAGAGGTAATTACTAATCTGATCATGAATTTATTTGCTCTTTCTTTTTCTCTTTCTTTTTTTAGTGTAGATTTTTAATGAAATTATTATATAATTATGATGTTTTTAAATAACATTAATTTAATACCATCATATTATTTTACGTATGGTAGTCCACAGAGTAAATGTGGTATTATAGCGATAGCGGAAGTGGTTAAAGAATGACGGGACCACTTCTTATAGGAATAGGACAAAATGTGTCTAGTTAAAAGAAAGATAAACAGACGAATAACTCAGCACCCACTCGTCACATTTGTTATTGCCTTGTGCTCAATTTGCAACAATTTGGGGGTTTTGAAAAAATATATTTTAAAGCATAGTATCTGTTCTGTTCCTTCCCAGGAGGCACTTTTCCACGGCATTACATTTTCCGAAAGAAAGATCGATGTGTTTATCGCCTGTTGCCTGGGGCGTTCTTACCAGGAAATGGCAGAGAGAAGAACAAGGTATTTTTTGTACGCGTCTATTGCACCTTTTTAGAGGAGCTGAATTACTTCTATAAATTGATATTACGTATAACTTTGTCTCCGTGGAAAAAAGGGTAAACGAATAAGTTCGACTTCTTGTCTGGAGAAAAGTGTGGTATATGTTCTGTACTCAATCGCTAAAGGAGAAATCCTTCTCGACTTAAGTAATATGTTGTCCCATTCTGGGTTCTCCTTTTGGATATTCACTTTTTCTTCCATATTAAACCGACCTTCTGTGACATGAAGTCCGCGTGGGAACGAGTGTAAATATCTACAGACATCGCAGTTTAATTCGAACCGTTTTAAAAAAATATTTGAAAAATTATCGGATTTTATTTATTTATATTATTCGGACTTATATTCTCATGTTCGTTGTTATTTTCCCAACGTTTCATCCGATGAAATTTCCGAGTTTCTTCAGGTGGCATTTTTAAAACCTGAAACATCTTTATGTCAAATAGCAGCTTTTGAACTGACTCTTTATTTGATAAACGCGGATAGATTGTTCTTGGTCCAATATCCAATATAGGGTAGAAGAGTTAGGTAATTGTTATCTTATTTTGTAGTTATAATCGTCTATATTAAAGTGGTGTACCTTCAAATACCAGAAGACTGCCACTTAGAACTAATTGTTTTACTTTATTCATCACGAGTCCACGTGGAGGTCACATCAGTCAGAACGTTGTGAACATGACAATGAAGATGAGAATAGTAGATGGAATAATCAAAATAAGACAAAGTATCAATCCTGGTCTAAAATGAATAAGAAACAACGATCATAATAGTTAGCGAAATATACTAAATAAATAAAACAACATTATACCATCCGGAATAATGCATTTCCATTTTTACGTCGTTTTGCTTTGAATAACATTTACAGTTCTTTTTTATCATTGTAAAGCTAGAAATTGTAGCGACATTACTACAAACGACAACAACAACAAGCTGCCATTATCCATAGTTTTGATCTAATCTTGTCTTCTAAGCTGGACTCTGATTTTCTCAAGCATTTAACTTCGTGTCTAGTTTGCCAATCAGAAACACGATCTCATGAGAGCAGAGCATAGGCCCTGGAGCTATAAAACATAGCACGCTCTACATTTGTTCTTTTATCGGCCACAAGACGGCACATATATCTGATTCATTCACGACGCTTCCCTCAACCCTCAGACTTCTCTTTGAAGACGCCCAGGGTCGACTGGTTCTCTTAGGAATGATTGATCACCTCTTCTCTTGGCTCTGTTAAGGAATACAGGTATTTCTGATTAGTTGAGTCGAATCATGTGACATATATCTGAAAATGTTACGATGTCAGCATCGATAAAGGTGATGAGATTCTTTCGTGTTGTACATTTAAATGATATCCCAAAACACCTCATGATTAAGGAAATTGATCCATATATATCTATTTAAATGAAGTGAGGTATGCATATATATATTTAAATATCTGTAGATACAGGAAAAAAAAACTAATCTAAGGTTCGAATTATTATGAAATAGCGAACACAGCTTCTAGCCATAAGTGGTCGTAATGTAGACTATATCAGTTTAAGTTAGTTGTATCCAATAGAGAGAAAGAGGAGGCGGAAACCGTTTGTGAAAATACAGATACCACCGATACCGTAGATATTTGAAATTAAGTGATAAATATTCCAAAATGTAAGTTTATTTGAATATTTTGAAAGTTGTTAATGAGCATAATACCTGCACGGCCTCCCATATACAAAATGAAATATTTCAAATTTACATTTAATTCGATTCATAGACACGAATAAAACCTTAATTTCAAATTCTTGTTAAACCCCTTAACGCTAGACCCTGTACTCTGATACATTTTCTAGAATAAACATTCTATAATTAAATTCGATCAAAATTGCAATATTTAATCTACAGATAAGATTTAGCAACATTATATTTTGATTCTAATCTTCATAATCGGACATAAAAACTGTGTGAAACTTTTTTTGTTCAGGAAATTAATTATACGCGTTGTGGGACGGTTATTCTTCTCGTTAAGCAAATTAAATAAGCCTCATATTTGGCCATCATCGGTGAGGACGCTGGTCGTGTTCTGAGTCACGACCAGAAAAAAAAGAGACACATGCGCGCGTTTCTTTTTCTTTTTCCTTTTAAAGTGTACGCTAGGTCGCAATCTAGAGCGCATACATTCCTGCAAAAAATATATATGCTCACGTCCGGTACCCAGACCGTTGGCTTTATTAGTTGCCACTGCCCGGAAGACCGTTAGGGCTTGAGGGTTTGATTGATCTGGGTCTGGCTTTTTTCCCCGAGACTTTACCGACTTGGGTCGCCCTATCAGAGGCTTGCACTTTTGACGGCAGACGAAGAAAGCTATTTCTTTCACCACGTCAAGTGTCAATCTAAGACGCAAAATCGAAGTACCATACGCCAGTATTTACTTATGGACATAGTTAACGGTCAAGTTATAACTGAGCTATGCCCCTTATCGTCTGCTTAGGCTCCGGAGAGTCGGCCATATTGTGTTTTTAGGTTCGGGTGTGTTATTGTTCGTTCGACAATAGGGTATTTTACCTTTATACGGTGTAGTGTGATACATTCTTATATATTGGCGTTATATATATATATATATATATATATATATATATATATAACAAATTTTATGTGAACCCTTTTGTCTGACGTAATATCTGTGTAAGTGTTCATCCGGTCGGTAGAAACTTATTACGGTTACACTGTCAACCCTGTTCTATGAAAGGGTGGACATGTATACTCAGTGGAAGGAAGATGCGGTACGATATAAAATTGAGCAGATGCTTAAATTAAATTAAAACTCCGTTTTAGTTAACAGTTTAGAGTCTTCGTATTAATGTAATTAATTATATTTTAAAAAAAAAACGCTTTTTAAAAAAAAACTGTATGGATAAAAGACATTACTATTTCACCCTAACATTGTGTACATTCGAAATTATTTATCTGCATTTGTTCTTGTCATCAAGATGTTATCTATGGTATGAGTCAAGTGGGAAAACCGACAGCAGTTGTCCAGCAATTCAATGTTCTTCTAGCATCGGTTAACCACCCGCGAACCGGGATCTATTTTTCCTCGCTGTTACCGTGCAAGTTTGCGTTAACATGTGCGCGTGAACAGGCACCGTTGTCGCAACGGGGGAGGTGACTGCAATAGCAGCAAACGCGTGCAGAGGCGCATACGGTTTTATTCAGCTATGCATGTCAACAAGAACATGCACCGAATTGCGCAGCTGTGGGGAAATTAGTGCATTCAAAGAAAAGGCGCACATAGAAGAATACGTATTTAATTCGAACGACGCTCCCCCGTCCGGGTGTAAAAGCAGTAACTTGCTTAGGTGCACATTCAGAGGTGCGCACGTGTAAGTAAACAAAACAGAAGCGCAAGTGTTCAACTCTATATCTACGTTTAATCTCCTGTTAAACAGCTCAGCAAACGGGATTATTTGTAAACCCTTTCTTTGAAACAAATAATCGCAGGAGGTCCTGGCGTACATGACAGCATCTTGCGCTTTGTATTACACACAGATTTGAACATATTGTAGTTACTTGCTATATTATTTTGAACTTTAGACTCATAATAATTTAAAGATTTAAAGACCAACATCTTTTCACGTCATATGGCATTCATCTGTTACGCGTGTTCTTTGAGATCCAGTTAAAATTAAGTTTGCGAGTCATTGTTAAAGAGCTCCAAACGTACAATTATATCTCACCTTCCTTCTATGAAGGATAATTGCATAACGATTTCGTATATTAAACAAAATATTTAAAATTATTTGACTGAGTATAGACCCGATTAATTATATATTATTAAAAACATGTCTATTGTGCTAAAGTTTTTTGTTTTTTTAAATATACGAAATTTAATTTAAATGAACCACGCCTAACTGCATTTTCCTAATTGTTTGACGTAATTAACATATCCGTTGAACAGGATGAGTTTTGTATAAATAGTTTGTATTAGAAAAAATTAATGTTATAAAAAAAAGAAAAGTCATTTAATTTGACACGTTTGTGAGCCATTGTTGAATCATTTTGTTTCATTCAAGACACACATTGAGTATTATATTAGAAAATATCGGACCCGTTTCTTCACCTATTTAGCTAGGGTTGAATATTTTGAATCAGGAAAAAGTTTGTGTGCAAGACTTGATTAATTTTCGAAAAATTAAAATAAAAAAATAAAAATTAGGTCCTTTCTGCTCGCTATTACCCACTGTCCTATTTAGTAATAAAAATAATTATAACACTCAGGGTTTGACTATCTCATTATTAACTAAAGTAACTATCACCATAAGTAGTGGTACTATTTAACCTGAAGCTGAACAAAGAAAAACTATATTTCCTTATTAAGCTGCAGAAAGATATATATATATATATATATAAGAAACTAAAAGTAAAACTTTTAGTAGAAAGAACCTATAGTGAAATGGTAAAAGCTCAATATACGAGATAGAGCAATTATAAAGTTAAATGGACGAAGAGTGATACACATACACGAATGTCCAAATTTATTTCAAACTTAAAATGTTCAAAACAGGGTATATTCAGTAATAAAAATATGTTTATTGTTCTTTCCATAGCCAAGGCTTTTCGAAGATCGAGATCTTATCATCAGAGGAATTATACAGATAGATAAGTTGGCAATAGAAAAGCCCAAACTGAATATAACCTGTTTTGAACATTTGAAGTTTGAAATAAATTTGGACATTCGTGCATGTTTATCACTCTTCGTCCATTTAACTTTATATATCTTTTCCTCTTTCTATCTCTGTCTGTTTCAGACACCCTTAATATCATGTAGATTCATTTAAATGAACCACACCTTACTACATTTTACTTCTCCACAAGAGCATAATCAGCAACTTGCGTGCAATAATTGTTTTACAAGTCGTTTAATAAAATATATTGTTTTTTTTGTATTAACTAACGTAATATATATTGTACTATGTAGTGAGATTACAGATCTAACACAGAAAAAGGTTGACGGCTCTTAAAAATCCATATTCAAATTGTTTAAATTGTTAAGTGATAATCTAAGATCTAAGCGAGTCATCTAGAGGTTGGACGTTAAATTTACAGTAAGGCGGTACTAAAAATACGATTAAAAAGACCACAAGAAAGCCTCGTAGATTAGATAAGGGGCTCCGTTAGAAAATCTGAGTTCGAATTAAAAGTTCATGAGTTCGGCAAAACGCACTAGAAAAGGGTTCTAAGTAATCGTTGTAAGAATCGCATCAAAGATAGAAACAGTTGTCTGAATGATCCAAATAATACAATCTGAAAAGTGTTTATATGCCGTAAAAACGAAATACTAAATGATTTTAACGCCTAGATGTGGTGATATATAAGCTATTGGTGAAGAAAATCGCGTTTGTTTTTCAAAATGTCTACTTGATTATGATATTTATTTTATTTACATATTGTCTAGTTGCCTATAATATTTTTTATTTTTTCTTTAAATTTTTTTAGTTACGTACAATATTTTTTATTTTTATTTCCAAAGTGTCTGGTTGCCTATAATGTTTTTTTATTGTCTAGTTGCCTATAATATTTTTTAATTGCCTGGTTGGCTTTAATATGTACATCTTTATTTAAAAATTGTCTGTTTTCCTATACTATTCATATTTTCTTCACAAATTGCTTGGCCCTATTATAATTTTCTATTTTGTACTTTTAAATTGCGCAATATTATGTAACTTTTTTTATTTCAAAATTGTCTGGTTTCCTATAATGTTATTATTTTTTTTCAAATTGTCTGGTTGCCTAAGATATTTTTCTTTCAAAATTGTCGGGTCGCTTTTAATTCTATTTTTTCTTTCAAAATTGTCAAGATGGCTATAATGTCATTATTTTTTTTGCTTTCCAATTGTTTGATCACTTATAACGTTTTACTTTTTACCATCTAAGTTTTTAGGTTGCCTATAATATGTCAATTTTTCTTTCCAAATTTTCAGGTAGCCTATACTATTTTTTATTTTCTTTAAAATCGTTTTGTTTCCTATGTTTTTCTTTTCAAATAGTCTGTTTACTCATTAGTTTTTCGTATTTCTTTCCAAATTGTCTATAATATTGTTCTTATTTTCTTTACAAGAAATTTTTTTTGCATATATTTTTCTTTAGTCTTTTCAAGTAGTAAAGTTGCCTATGATATCTTCTAGTTTCCGATCATACCTTTTTAAATTGTCTTGTTCCACATCGCATTTTTCTTTCGAAATTATCTGGTTTACTATAATATTTTCCCATTTTACCAACTGGTCTGGTTTCCTACATTTTTTTCCTTCTCAAATTTTCTGATTGCCTTTAATGTTCATACTTTGTTTCTTTCCAAATTGTCTGCTTGCTTATACTTAGTTTTTCTTTCCAAATTTTCTTGTTGCCTATAATATATTTATTCTTCCTCAATTGTGTGGTTGCTTATATAGTTTTTATTCTCAACTTAAAGTAGCCATAATATGTTTCTTTTTTCTTCAAAATTATTTGGTTACCTATAATATTTTTTATCTTTCTAAATTGTATGGTATCCTATAATATTTTTTTCTTTTCAAAATTGTTTTGTTGCCTCTGATATTTTTTCTTTTTCATTTCCAAATTTTTCGGTTACTTTTTATATTTTTCTTGTTTTTTTTAAAATTGTCTATTCACTTATAAGCTATTTCCATTTTCCTTCCAAATTTTCTCGTTGTATATCATATTTTCTTTGTTTTTCCTCAATAGTGTGCTTTCTTATAATGTGTTCTTTACAAATTGTCTGGCATCCTATAATATTTTTGGTCATAAATGGTTGCTTCCATAGATTCATTTTTTATTTCGCAATTTTATCTGGTTGCCTATAGTATTTGTCTTTTTACTTTCCAAATTATCGAATTGCATACAATATTCTTTTTCTATATCTGAATCTTTTTGGTAGTCTATAATTTTTTCACGAAAAACTGGGGCAGCTTATTTTTTATTTACTAAACTTTCTTCCTTCGACTTTTAATGAAGTAAACTGAATATTCGTTACTATTTTATTAACTTTTCTTTTTGTTACATCATTTATCAATACTAAACAATTGTTACTTCATTGGATGATGAAAAAGAATATCAAATGTATTATAAGAACATAGTCTACACTTTGCTCATAGCCAAAAGATCAAGAGGGATAATATATAACCATGTAATTCCTTTAACATATTCCGATGTTTTTATATTTTTATATCAGCGGTAAAAATCAACCTTTCAGCACTGTCTCCATATTTTTTCATGTCCCCTATGTTCGTATTGTTCGTCGTAATCTTTGATTTTAAACCCTGCAAACCAGTAACCTAAACCTCTACATTGCCTTTGCCACCATTAACCACGTCCCACAGCACTGCTTCTTCCTTTCCCCCATTCTATCGTCCCTTCCCTGAACAAACTCGTTCTACCTCGCTTTCCTTTCAACGGTTGCAGCGACTTAAATAGCAGTCAATTATCTATCATTAGTTTTCAATGAAACGGTCAGGAAGTGCGCCGAAAATATACACGGACGACGACGCACTCGGGCTTCGCCGAAACGAAGCCAGTAAATTGCCTCGGTGCCCTCAAGAACTTCGCTGCACAAAACAAAGTTCCGTTCGCCTACCATCTATTGGTTGCCCCTAACAAGCAGTCCACTCCTGCCTCACGCCTTTTTATCATTCTCCCTACAAACTATATCAATACTTTTGTATATATATATATATATATATATATATATATATAATGTCTATTCCTATCTTCATCTCTTCCTGCCCTTACTTCCTTCAGTGTAAATCTAACTTAAAAACTTAACTCAACTGTCATTCTAAGTGTATCTATATTTCTCCGTATATATTTCTATCTCTTTGTAAGTCATGCTATCTTTCTATCTCTCTATATATCCATCGCTTTATCTATCTATTTGCCCATCTATAAATTGACCTAACTACTTATCTATGTATCGTTGCATATTTATTTTTCTCTGTCGAAATATATCTTTCGCTATGACATGTTCCGACAACTTTCGTTGAACACTCTCTCATATTATCCTGTCTATGTCTGCTTTTCATAAATATAATTTAATAGTTTTTCTTTATGTTGTAATTTCTCGTTGCCATTTCGTTATGACGCTTGATTGCGGAGTCTACGGTGATTTTGTAACTGGGTTTGAATCTTGCAACCGTTTTTAATTATCAGTTTCTACACTGATGATAGCGAAGCTTGAAACGCCGGCATATATACGGAAGAATGATTTATTATTTACTTAAATACATTTTGATATAAGCATTTTTGTAGAAATTGATATTGAAACTTGTCCAGGGAGTAAAAAATAGACTGGTACGTTGCTATATGGCATGTTTCGACAACGTTCGGTGAACACTCCCGGTAATCCCCTCACTGTGCATGATTGCAATAAATAGAATTCACTTATCGTTCTTTACGTGCTAATTTCTTGTGGCCGTTTGGTTATGGTGCTGTCTTGCTGAATCTAAGGTAAATATGTAACTGGGTTCGAATCTTGCGACCGTCTGGAATTATCATATTTTACACCAATGATAACGGAAGCTTGAAAGTCCGGCGTATGTAGGTATAAATAATTTAATATTGGCATATATATATATATATATATATATATATCAGGCCAAGGACGGTAATAATGAATTCATACGATAGAACAGTTTTTACTAATTTGATGTCCTCTTACGAAGATATATGCATACTAAACGTATCACTATTATCATTATTGTAATGTTGATCGAAATCCATTACATGATTTTGATTCTATAAAATGTAAGGGTTAAGATTAAGAGGTCTTACGAGGGAATTTAAATTTAATAAGATTTGGCATATCTGGTGTCTTATATATTTTTGATTTCCCATGGGAGGTTGTTCGCATATTATGATTTAAAACACATTTTAAAATACTAAAAAAACACAGAAATTTCTGAAATATTAATTAATAGATGCTTAATACCTATTGTTAAAATGAAAAAAAAACAGCTGTATCTGAACTTTCACAAAGGGTTTCCACCCGTGTTATCTTAGTTGCATAAAAATTAATCAAACTAGTGTACAATCTTATCTCTTACACCTATCAACTGTTTACCAGAATGCATACTGATTGGTTAATCAATTTAAAATGTATCCTATAAAAACAAATACATAAACATATACACATATCTACCTCATATATATATATATATATATATATATATATATATATATATATATATATACAGGGTGGGCCAAAATAAGGGTTCTATCTTTAAATTGGAATAACTTGAATTTGAATAACTTCCACAAAATAAAAGTTAAACTCACCAAACTTTATGTGTGTGTAGACTGACCCTTCCGAGATTTTTTGAAATAAACAAAACAAATTTTAGCCGAAAAACACTTCTTAAAACTTACAAAAACTAAAGTATTGTTTTTTACACTGTTTTGAGTTTTTTAAGCAAAAATAATGTTTTCTAAATGAGGGTACGTTACTTAGGGCTAATACGGCTCATGCTTGCTTCGGAAGGGGTCCTTTACTTATACTAAAAAAAAAAAAAAAAAAAAAAAAAAAAAATCAATAAATAAAAAAGTTATGAATTTTTAAAAATAGGACCCTTATTTTACCCCACCCTATATATATATATATATATATATATATATATATATATATATAATCTAGTCTTGGTGGTGTCATGAATCCTCCTGACTCTCTTACGCCATCTCGCTCTTTCTTTCATCTTACTTCGCTACATCCCTGTTTTGCAATAACATAAGAACATTGCTGATGATCCTTAGCCCTTCAGCAATGTCTAGTAAATGTGCTTCTTCTCTCTCTGATTAGGGCTGAAGTCTGAGGTGTTCATAGAGTTGCTCTTTCGTTTGGTGCTGTCTCTTGGAGATTTAAAGAGAAGCTCTTAGAATTATGCTGTACACACCATCAATTTTGGTCACAAATCTTTTGGTCAAAGTTACAGTGCTACATCCATATACGAGTTCCGATGCGACAACGGGTTCAAAGAAGTAACGTTTCAACTACATAGGAAGACTTGACTGCCAGTATGCTATTATCTTGTCCACTCCGGCCCAGGTTGTGTTGATTCGCACTTTCAGTTCACACGCTGTCAAATATTTCTTGACAACTTTACTACGAAGATAGGTAAACTTGTCGACATTTTCTAAACAATTCCCACTTAGAGAATATATATTTCCATGTTGCTTCAAGAGAATTAGCTCTATTTTGCTTGTGTTGACAAAAGACCCAATGCAATTTGCGAAAGCCTGAGAGAAATCCACCAACAACAAGACTCTGTTCAGATTTTTTTCTCGTCCTCCCTCCGTAATCCCCCGACCCGTTAAGATTTGCGCAGATGTTGATCGATTTTTCCTAAAACCATTTTGATTTCTTCTAAGCAGATTAGGTTCAACATGATATTGTATATTTTGGCAGAAATAGCTGTTAGAGTTATTCCACGGTAGTTTGAGGTAATGTCCAGGTTTTCTGTCATTGGAGAATGGAAGTGTGCAGCTCTTTGCCCATTTATCTATTGACTGTTGCTGATATACAACGTTGCAAAATCTAAGCAGAATGTCATTGCTTTTTCCTGTTTTCCAAACTTCGGGAGAATGTTCGTCAAATTAAGCTGCTTTACCATCTATGGAAAAGTTTCAAGTTTTAATATTGAGATGTTCATCGATGACTTTTTTAATTGGCAGAGCATTGACTGTTGGTAGTTTTTCCAGAAGATAGCTGAAGTGATTCTTCTATAATGTCAGCCTTTCTTTCTCACTTAAGGCTTTAAGCTTCGATTTTGTAAGACTTTTTCTTCCACTCGCTTCATTTCCGATTTTTCATGCCACTGACGATTGTCTATTTTCCAGTATAGACCGGGTCCGATCAATCTTCCTTTGGGCATGCACCTTTTGCTGTGTTCACAAGATTTTGGGGGCTTTTGACAGTTAAAATTTATTAATTTCTTTTCGATTGCGTCTCTTCAGTTTGAATTGTTAGGACATAGAACGAAATTTCAGACCAAATAGAATTGTTACTATATTGAATTAGAAGCTAAGTATGCAACAGACTATTTGCACTAATAAAACACCACACTTCAAAAACACACCGATATTTCGCTTGTGTAACATACCTCAATCTGTTTTATCAAATATTTTATTTACATGCTTTTCTACTAACGATTCCGTAGTTTTGTGTTCATAGACGTTAGACAAAAAACAGGAACAATACTATATATATATATATATTTATATATATACATATATATATATATATATTGTAAAAGATGTAACACTCTTCAGTGTTTACAATTTTTATATAAAAATTTGAATATCCTGGATTGTGCCAAATGACCGAATTAGTAAATCGCTGTAAAAAAATGTTTATCAACAAAACCTTCAAGTAAAGAGTAGTTTGTAACTATATAAAAAAATATTGTTGTAAATTTCGAACAGAATCAAAATAGAACTCACAGTATTAGTGGCTGTAAAGAAGTGTCATGAGTAGTCTTATATATATATATATGTATATATATATATATTTAGGCAAACGTTGTTGAATAGCACGGAGTGTTTCTGCTTTGTGATCTTTTTTTTTTTCCATCTTCCGAATGGTCAACTTCGTACCTCGATCAAACTGGTGTATGAAGTTTCCGTAGTTTTGTTGTTCCATCTTCTTTGCGAGTACTTTCGATTTGATATCCTCAAATCATCTTCAGGCGTGTTAGTGTGAAAAAAGAATATGTATTTATAGAATGTAAAGAGAGGAAAAGAGTATGTCTTTACTTTTTATTTTATTTATTTATTTATTCTATTTATTCATTTATTGTTTATTTTTATTAATTTATTTATTTATATTTATTTTTTTATTTCCTTTTTATTTTTTAATTCATACAACTTAAAAAAAAAAGGAGCGTCTAAAGTATTGAAAAGTTACAAGGGCGTGATTATGTTCGAAGGGGTGTGAAGTTAGAGTTTGGTTTCTTAATCGCAAAAAAAAAAAAAAAAAAAAAAAAAAATTCGACCATGTTTTAAGAGCGTTTAAAATTCAAACGTGTAGTTGTTTAATGGTTAGGAATTTAATACCGTTGATTACTAAGCTAGACACTTCAACATGTTGTTGCCAGTCTCATAATCAATGTTATTGATTGTAGGGCATTTCGTTTTTATGTAAAGGGCCTCAAGAATATTCAGCCTTTTAATGTTGGTATCGTGGTGTAATATATTTGTATTATTGACTAAGATTTCTCTGTATTGAGAAGGGAGACAGTCATGCTTTTTTAAGTGTTGGCAAATGGAGCTAGTTTCGGAAAGATGTAAGGTGAGTCTTCGGGAAATGTTGTAGTAGTTAAACCAATGTAAGACCTAGGTTTATCATTGTTGTTGTCAGAGATGCACTCTCCCATTGGGCATTTAAACTGGTATATCACATTGGTCTTTCATAGTGTATTTTTTGTCTGAGAAGTGTTATTTTTAACTACATGGTTCGATGTTTTAACTTTTTTTTATAATAAATGATGAATCTTATTTTATTATCAGGACTGGCAGGGAGATATGTAGCGATGTATTATATTTTTAAGAACCTTTTCATCTAATTTAAAATTCGGATGTATTTGGTTGCAATAGAGGTGATTTATGTAGTGGGAATTATTTGTTTGATTATTATTAGTATTGTCCAAGTTTCTAAGCATTAATTTTATCTGCTCGTCCACAATATGATTGGGAAAATGATTATTTATCAAGACCTGTTTAATGTTTTTTAATTCGTTAAAGAATATTTTTTTGCTAGAAGAGATTAACTTTGCACGGTTTACTAGGGTTTTAATCATTGCAATCTTATATCGGTATGGGCATTCGCTTTTAAAACTTAAAATGCATGAGTTAATAGAGGTGGGTTTTTTATAGGGAGACGTGATGAATGTGTCTGTGTTAGAATCGATGAGAACGTCTAAAAACGGTATTTTATTATTAACGTTAAGTTCGTGGGTGAATGTAAGTTCCGAGTTATTTTGGAAAGTGTCTTGTAGTTTTTTTTATTTCATTTTGATTGTCTGCTAAAATGAGAATACCATCAACGTAGCGTGCATAAATGGAAGGTTTAGGAATTATAGTGAATACTTTATTTTCGAGGTCAGCCATGTAAAAATTGCTGAGGGTGGGTCCAAGGACCGATCCCATAGATACACCATCAATTTTGGTATATATATTTCCCTTGTGGTCGTAGAAAGGAACCTCGGTTGTACAGATTAATAATAACATCTTAAGTGTGTTAGGATCAATTTTTAGTGGAGGGAGGGATGGGTTGTTAAATATGTTATTAATAATTATATCTATAGTTTTGTGAACTGGAACATTTGTGAATAAAGTTTCAACGTCCAGTGAAGCGGTAATTTTATTATCTGTGTTTTGGGTTTGGAGTATATGTATGAGTTCATGCGTGGATTTTACTGCGTACTTACTTGGTAAATAAGGGGTTATTAGTTGATTAAGTGTTTTTGTTAATTGGTATATAGGGGTGGGTATTTTAGAAATTATGGGACGGGGAGGGGAGTTATGTTTATGAAGTTTTACGGAACCGTATAGGTACCCAGGTTTATAATCCCCAATTATTTTGGGGAGTTTGAGGTTATCAACCTTTTTTTTTGCACTTAAGAAATCAAACTCTAACTTCACACCCTTCGAACATAATCACGCCCTTGTAACTTTTCAATACTTTAGACGCTCCTTTTTTCTTTTTTTTAAAAGTTGTATGAATTAAAAAATAAAAATGAAATAAAAAAATAAATATAAATAAATAAATTAATAAAAAAAAAATTAATAAAAATTAATTAACAAATAGAATAAATAAATAAAATAAAAAGTAAAGACATACTCTTTTCCTCTCTTTACATTCTATAAACACATATTCTTTTTCCACCCTAACACGCCTAAAGATGATTTGAGGATATCAAATCGAAAGTACTCGCAAAGAAGATGGAACAACAAAACTACGGAAACTTCATACACCAGTTTGATCGAGGTACGAAGTTGACCATTCGGAAGATGGAAAAAAAGAAAAAAAAGATCACAAAGCAGAAACAGTCCGTGCTATTCAACAACGTTTGCCTAAATGAAAACTTGCTGCCTAAATACACACAATATATATATATATATATGTATATTTATATATACATATATAAACACATATACATATATATATATATATATATGTATATTTATATATACATATATATATATATATATGTATATTAATATATACATATATATATATATATATTTGTATATATATATATATATATATATATATATGTATATTTATATATACATATATATATGTATATTTATATATACATATATATATATATATATATATATATGTATATTTATATATACATATATATATATATATATATATGTATATTTATATATACATATATATATATATATATATATATGTATATTTATATATACATATATATATATATATATATATATGTATATTTATATATAGATATATATATATATATATATATATGTATATTTATATATAGATATATATATATATATATATATATGTATATTTATATATAGATATATATACATATATATATATATATGTATATTTATATATACATATATATACATATATATATATATGTATATTTATATATACATATATATACATATATATATATGTATATTTATATATACATATATATACATATACATATATGTATATATGTATATACATATATATACATATACATATATGTATATATATGTACATACATTATACATATATATATATATATGCATATATATACATATATATATACATTATACATATATATATATATGCATATATATACATATATATATACATTATACATATGTATACATATATATACACATATACATATATATATACACTTATACATTTATATATGCCCATATACACATATATATACACATATATACATATATATATATAAATATATGCACACATATATATACATATATACATATATATATATACATTATATATATACATATATATATACATCATATTAATATATACATATATATACATTATATATATACATTATATATACATATATATATACATATACATCTACATATACATATATATATACATATATATATGCATATATATATGCATATACACATATATATATACATATATATATATATATACATATATAGGTATACATATATATATGCCTATACACAAATATATATACATATATATATATATATATATATACATATATAGGTATACATATATATATGCATATACATATATATACACATATATACATATATATATATACACATATATACATATGTATATATATATATATATATATACATATATCAAGCTAGAAACACCGTCGTCTGCAGGTAAACTGTATATATCTATATTATATGTATATATATATATATGATATGTATATATATTTTATTGTGTATATATATATATATATATATATTAGATATATATATTTTATGTATATATATATATTACATGTATATATATTACATGTATATATGTTAGATGTATATATATATAATATTTTTACTTATATCATATGTATAAATATATGTTAGATGTATATATATATTATATTTTTACACATATATGTATAAATATATATTATATGTATATATATATATATATTATTTCATGTATCTATGTATATATATATTAGATGTATATATTAGATATATATATATATATATATATATATATATTATATTTATACACATATCATATGTATGTATATCTTATATGTATATATATATTTTTCTGTATATATGTATATATTAGAGGTATATATATTAGATGTATATATATATATATATTATATTTATACATACATTATTTGTATATATATTTTATGTATATATACATATTATGCTTGATTGCCATATATATTTTCATTGCTTACTACATATTATGTATATATATTATATGTATACATATATATATATATTTTATTTATATATATATACATTATATTTATTCATATATTATTTGTATATATATTTAATGTATATATACATATTATGTATATATTATATGTATATATATTATATTGGTATATGTATATATTAGATGTATATACATATATGTATATATATATATATATATTAGATGTATATATATATACATATATATATGTTATATGTATATGTATTATATCGCACTACTCCTTCTTTGACCGCGGCAGTATCGTTTATTATACTCGTCCCCTAAAGGGACGACGCAGGTTAATTTAATACTCGTCATTGTTACAATCATAAATCACATAGTCCTTATATTTTTAGCATACCTTCATATTTCTCCCTCGCAATGTAGAGGGTCGCCGTCTCGATGTTGTCTTGTGGATGAAATCTGTCTTCTTTCCTTCCTACCGTGAACCACGCCGTCCGTTGTCTGCAACAACAGCTGCCTGACTGACTCACCAAACAACACTCTTTTTAACTTTCAAACTTTTTATAAAAAGCGTTAGTAATGTATCAGCTAGAAGACATTCACTACGTCGAGAAAGTAACAGAGAGAGAAAGAGAGAGAGAGAGAGAGAGAGAGATAGAAAGCAAATTATTACTTTATCGTAGTTACCTCTACAATTATTTCCTTAACCATTCATGTAGGGGGGGGGAATCTCTCTTGCCTGTATTTTCTTAGGGAAATTCTTCCCTTATCTGTTGTAGTTTATATGGTAGCTATCACATCTCATCGGTTCGCCTCCAAAATCTAGACTGCCTAAAACTCGCTTCTCACGAAGAAAGAGTGACGTCACAGAGTTTCTCGCAGGTGCACATTGACCCTTTATCTGGGATCTAGTCACACGGTGACAATGTCACCTTTGTAATTTCTGACTGTGAGAACAGGCCATATTCTGTACTCGACTGCGGCGTTAATCCGCGCATGTCCAACCAACGATTTCCAACAGATACGCCCATTTCCATGGGACCATTATCAAATATATGCATATTATATGTATATATATTATATGTATTTGTATATAATATGTATATATATATATATGTATATATATATATATATATTATATGTATATGTAAATTATATGTATATGTATATTATATGTATATGTATATTATCTGTCTATATATATTATATGCATGTATATATATATTATATTTATATATATATATATTATATGCATGTATATATATTATATGTATATATATATATATTATATGAATATCTATATATATATTATAGAAATATTTATATATATATTGTATGAATATATATATTATATGAATATTGATATTATTTGAATATATATATTATATGAATATCTATATATATTATATGAATATATATATATATTATATGAATATATATCTACTATATTAATATATTTATATATTATATGAATATATACGTATGCATTACATTTATATATATATATACTATGTATATATATTATATGTATAAATACATCATATGTATATATATATATTATGTATGTATATATATATATTATATGTATATATACATCATGTGTATATATATATTTTATGTATATATATATTATATGTATATATATATTATATGTATATATATATATTTTATGTATATATATATTATATGTATATATATATATTTTATGTATATATATATTATATGTATATATATTTCATGTATATACATATTATATGTATATATATATAGTTCATGTATATATATAGTTTATGTATATATATATTATATTTGTATATACATATTATATGTATATATATACTATATGTGTATATACATATTATATGTATATATATATTATATGTATATTTATATTATATGTATATATATATTATATGTATATTTATATTATATGTATATATATATTATATGTATATATATTATATGTATATATATATTATATGTATATATATATATTATATGAATATATATATTATATGTATATATATATTATATGTATATATATATATTATATGTATATATATATTATATGCATATATATATTTTATGTGTATATATTTAATGTATATATATATTATATGTATATATATATATTTAATGTATATATATTATATGTATATATATATATTTAATGTATATATATATTATACGTATATATATATATTTTATGTATATATACATTATATGTATATATATATTTCATATATATATATATTTTATGTATATATATATTATATGTATATATATATATTATATGTATATATATATATTATATGTATATATATATATTATATGTATATATATATATATATATATATTATATGTATATATATATATATATATAATGTATGTATATATATATATTATATGTATATATATATATATATTATATGTATATATATTATATGTATATATATTATATGTATATATATTATATGTATATATATTATATGTATATATATATATGTATTATATGTATATATATATATATATGTATTATATGTGTATATATATGTTATATGTATATATATATGTTATATGTTTATATATATATGTATTATATGTATATATATATATATGTTATATGTATATATATATGTTATATTTATATATATATATATATGTATATATATATTATATGTGTATATATATTATATGTATGTATATATACTACATGTATATATATCACATGTATATATATTACATGTATATATATTATATGTATGTATATATATATTATACGTATATAATATATGTGTATATATATTTTATGTATATATATTATATGGGTATATATATTATATGTATATATATTATATGTACCTATATTATATATGTATATAAGGTATATGTGTATATATATTATATGTGTATATATATATGTATATATATATCATATGTCTATATATATCATATGTATGTATATATATATTATATGTCTATATATATCATATGTATGTATATATATTATGTGTATATTATATGGATATCATATGTATATATATATATATGTATATTATATGTATATATGTATATCATATGTGTATATATATATGTATATTATGTGTATATGTGTATATCATATGTATATATATATGTATATTATATGTATATATATGTATATCATGAATATATATATGTATATATATGTATATCAAGTATATATATATGTATATTATATGTATATACATATAATATGTGTATATATATATATCATATATATATATATATATATGTATATATATGTATACTATATGTATATACATATAATATGTGTATATATATATCATATATATATATATATATATGTATATATATGTATATTATATGTATATACATATAATATGTGTACATATTTATCATATATATCTATGTATATATATAATATGTATATATATATTATATGTATATATTACAGATATATGTATATGTATATTATCTGTCTATATATATTATATGCATGTATATATATTATATTTATATATATATATATATTATATTCATGTATATATATTATATGTATATATATATTATATGAATATCTATATATATATTATAGAAATATTTATATATATATTATATGTATATTATGTGTATATATGTATATCATATGTATATATATGTGTATATCATATGTATATATATATGTATATTATATGTATATATATGTATATCATGTATATATATATGTATATCATGTATATATATATGTATATTATATGTATATACATATAATATGTGTATATATATATTATATATGTATATATATGTATATTATATGTATATACATATAATATGTGTATATATATATTATATATGTATATATATGTATATTATATGTATATACATATAATATGTGTATATATATATTATATATGTATATATATGTATATTATATGTATATACATATAATATGTGTATATATATATCATATATATATATATGCATATATATGTATATTATATGTATATACATATAATATGTGTATATATATATCATATATATATATATGCATATATATGTATATTATATGTATATACATATAATATGTGTATATATATATCATATATATATATATATGTATATATGTATATATATGTATATTATATGTATATACATATAATATGTGTACATATTTATCATATATATATATATGTATATATATATAATATGTATATATATATTATATGTATATATTACAGAAGATGTGAACAACATCGGCACCGTCGGTTTTAAATTCACACAAACTTTACTTATGTTAGCCTTACTGTAAAATATATACAAATTATAATTTAAAAACTATAAATTATATTCTTCAGATACGCATCACTGTTTCATTGAGATACGCTGGCTGTTTATTTAGCCTATTACAATGAAACCATCGTGCGTCACCGACATATGTAACGTATAGTATTTAAATTAATAGTTCGTATAAGCTGTAACAGTTTTCCGATCATGTACTTTATTGATTTTTCAACATACTCAAAGAAAAAATACGAAAGGCAGATAATACGAAAGTAGAAAAACAGTAAATATTTATATATTACCTACTACATAACATTTTTAATTACTCTTTATTTATTCAAATATATCATCTGTATAGTTTGTTCTTATAAAGAGTGTCATATATCTTTTTTTCATCAGTTTATTTCTCCCGTATCAGCATCTTTACTCTCCTATCTCATGCCTTACTTTCCTATCTCTATCAATATAAAGACAAGGGGTAAAGAAACCGTGCATCATCGAGTTTAAGACTACAAAAAGGCATCGTAAAGGAAGACACGATATCATTTAGACAAGCAAAAAGAAGCGAGAAGACGAAGCTTAAAGCAAAATGCAATTATGTGTCGAGGAAGAGACGAAACAAAAAAGGTGATAGAACGAGGAACTGTCTATGGAGCGAGGAGGAAATGTCTTGCAGTTTTAAATAAGCTTCGCCCCCGAAGACGCGGTTGCAAAGATTGAGGAAAGACAGATTGGTAAGAGGATGTTAGGAGTTTATATTTTTGTCTGTTTCTTAAAGGCAATAATGGTTACATCCCTTAGAATTGTTGTGGGAGACGACGGGAGATGGAGACAAAGAGATAGAGAAAGTGAGAAATAAAATGGCGATGAAAAGTTGGGAAGAGAGGAAAATTGCATTTGTGAAAAGATCGAATGATCTCCTTTAAAAACAAGCGCCCCTGCTTCGCTGCAATTAATCGTGCTATTTTGTACAACGGAAGTAGTCCCTTCGAGTTGCAGTGGTGCGGCTCGGTCGGATCGCGACGGGATCGCGACATGAGCCTAATAGTTAGATAGAATCTAAAGAGGCATGCACGGAAAGACAAAGACAGAAAGAGAGAGAGATTAAGAGAGAGATAGAGATAGAGAGAGATAGAGGGGAAGAGAGAGGGTGGAAGGAGCGCTGAGTATATGTGGGTACGGGGTTGGTGAAGCAAAATGTTTTCATATGACGAAGACAAGAAAAAAGACTCGGGGCTATCGGATAAGTAAAGAAAAGGACAGGACGCTAAACTCCTTTCACCCCCTCGCTCCCAAAATGGAAGAAACCTGGGGAGCGTGTATGCAGCGTCATGCTTTTGTTGGTTCCGCTAACACCGTCGAAAAGCAGCAGGCCTCGGCTTTACTTTAAATAAACATAACATCTAAAACGAATTGCAGCGCCGTTGATTCGTTCGCCCCCTCCTTTCTGCGTCGAGAGACAAAGAAGTTATACCGCAGCCAGATAATATGTTGAGTGCCTTAATAACGCACTATTCTATCCTATTAACGTAGAGAAAGGACTGGCTTCCTTTCTCTTGCCCCTTCTTGCGGTTCTCTGTTGTATTGGCTTCTCCTTAGCCAAGAAAAAAAGGGAAATCGAAATTTAGTTGAGAAATGAGCCACGAATTGGTCTCTTAAATAGTGTAGATTAATCATATTAAACTACTAGACGTCTATTTGACCCGTTGGGTCACACCTACTAATACTATTTTTTTGCGTTGATTCTATTTGAATATTACTAAACTTTGACATATTTTAACACATTTTCGTACATAACAAAAATAGTAAGTCTCTTTAATTCTATTATTATTATTATTATTATTATTATTATTATTATTATTATTATTATTATTATTATTATTATTATTATTATCATCATCATCATCATCATTATTATCATCATGATTATTATTAGTATTATTATTAGTAGTAGTAGTATTTGATCACTAAGAATATTCACACACATCCTTATCAGTAATTGCTCACTGATATTCACCAGTGGTGTTCTATAAGTGTTAGTCACAGCAATTCTCCACAGATTTCTACCCTCTCTACCTCTTTCGATATACATTGCAAATAATTTTGCGTTATTATAGCAGGCGTTTATCATTGATTTTTTACTAGCGACGACCATTGTGTTTCTCTGGAATTTGAGAGACAATAAATCTTTCTAAAGTTCCAGTACTTTCACCCCATTGAGCCAACTTTTTTTCCAAATGCTAACATAGATATTAAACAAGAATATAGAGTGGTTGAATAAACATAGTCAGAATTCGAGATAATTGCATATAGAAGCGGATGACTGTTGCATCATCGATGGTTTTGCAAATGATATTTTACAAGAACACATATTCAGTCTGCACTTTTACCGATAAAAATGCAAATCAAAATACGCGTGGCAAACCAATATCAAGCAGGGCAGAACTCGATACTGACGGCAGAATCTCGCACAGAGATACGTGAACACGTTTGAATAGAAATGTCGTCTTCATCTACAAACCTTTTCTCTCAGATAGGTCCAGAAAAGTAGTTGTTGATAGACAGAAGTTGTTAATTGACAACAGTCAGAAGCATATAATATCAATGCCAGTGTGCTTCACGGATCCAGATTGGGCACAAACTCTCTTCCTGGCATTCATCAATGATCTTCCAAATCATATTCTAAGATTGCTCGTTAACATATACACAGAAGACAGGACCATTTACAGCAGCAGTGCAAAGCACATTGCTCTCTCTGATTCTCTCCCTTCTACCTGGAGCACGAGATAAATGGATGTACAGTCGCTTCTTTCTTTTAATACTTCTGAAATAAAGCTTATCTCCTTTTATCACTATCGCTCGGACCCCTCCTTTCCTTGAGTTGAAATGAAATACTTCATCCTTGGTGCTGCTTTAATAAGCTCTAAAGACTAAGTTTCAATCACGATCTTAAATGAAAGACTATATTATACCATAGCTAAGATCGCAGGCAAAATAATCAGATTTTTCTATAGATCAAGAAAGTTCCTCACTCCTGACACAATCCTCTATCTGTACAAGAACAACATACTCCCTAAAAATGGAGTACTGTTGCTACACCTGTAGCTCAGAGAACTCTATCCTGTATTTACAGAGTACATAATCAACTTCCAAATCTAGTGGGGATGATCTCTTCTCTTCTTTGCATAGTATATACGTTGCTAGCTTTTTTCTGCTCTATCATTATTTTTCATAAGTGCTCGACTCTCTGTTTACTCCCTGTAAAACATTCACAGCAACATTTAATCTAGTGAAATCCACTGTAAAAAATCATTTTTTCCTCTGTGATCCCAAAACAAAACGGGACTACCAAAAAATGTCTACCTGTAAAATACAATACTGCGGTTTGTTTAAGTCCAATATTAACAAATTCTTGAACAATCAAATTCTGGCCAATCCTCTTAAACCTGCTTTCGATCGTCAACTGACAATCTGATTAACGCTTATCTTTGAGTGGCATTCGAACCTTGATAAGCTGACTCATTAATATATATATATATATATATATATATATATATAAAGAAACATATAGATACAAAACAAATAATGTATTTTAAGATATTGAGAAAGTATTAAAATATAAATATCTTGAAATAAACATGTGACAAACGTGGCAGATGTTACATCGATAATTCTAGCCGTAGTTGTGGCACTGTGTTTCATTGGACAACAAACAAATAGCCCAGTTGATAGTCCCTCTCTACGTCTGGGGTAAGTTGCCTAGCAGCTGTATTAAAAAAACGTCATGTTATATGGCCGTGAAGTCTTCGCCCTCGTCCAGCCCTGTTCCGCCCGTCTACAGCGCAATGACAGATCCAGCGACTAGACATGAAAATTAGAATGTAATATTGAAACTGGACGGCGTACAAAGAAGGGTGACAAAACTAAATTGAGATTGACTACTTTGCTAGAGAGAATAATGAGAGGTGATATGATTGAGAATTCAAGATAATTAATGTCATTTCTAACTATGGTGGGTATTTTTGTCAGTATTTCTCCTAGATCTGGAAGGTTATTCTCAAGGAAGTTTTCAAAAACTAAGTCTGTTAACCAATTATTTTTTTGCCCACAGAGTAATATGTTTTTGGGATAAGTTGCCAGCTCGGATTAAGAACAGTAATGACGTGGTTCAGTTTAAAATGAGGTTGGATGGATTCAAGGAAAGTGGTAAGGGAAAATTTGAGGGGGCACTTTTGGGAGTTATCAAATTAATTTTTTAACAGAATTTTATCTGGATATCGATACTGTACTAAGAGTTTGATTTTTTTAACAGTTGAATTGAGATATAGTTAAAAGGGAGATTCCCAAGGATGAATAACAACAAATAAAAAATAAATTATAAAATGATGGATCTGCAAATGTGAAACCTGACCAGGTCCAACACATTAGGTCATAATATTTGCTGAAAACACTACATTTGCCCAATATGGAGGTCATCCTAATGATGCGTCGGTTAAGCTGGTACGATCATGTGGTACGTTCATCCTCCTAGATACACCGTTGCAGAAGCATGAACGTCCTAAATCGCAGGAAGGTTAGTCGGACAAGGAAAACTTGGAAGTAAGTGAATAGACAAGTGTGGAATTTGGAGACTGCTGACACTGCTGAACCGTGAGAATTTAACAATTAGTTTGCGTAATACCAGAAAAGTTCTGATCACTGAACAAGCGAAAACTGACGTTAAATGAATATATTTTATAAAAGCTCATACCGTTGCAAATATGTGTATACGCGTGTGTAATGTGTATACATGTGTAGAATACGTATCCGTCTGTCTGAGTTTTTGTTACCGCGTGCACATGATTATGCAATAGAAAGGCATAACAAGTGAGCAATTCTAACGGTACGTCTCCATGGTTAACAAGGGTGTAAATTAGTATGCTACATGGATAAAATCAAAGAGTTATTCACTGACATTTGTGTTGTAGCATTACGACTCATCGGTGAGGTAGACATGGTGAGTGTCTCAAGCTGCGATTTGAAATCCCGTCACGAGTAATCCTCTCTGAACGACCTCACTCACCACAAAAAAAAATTATATACACACACACACACATATATATATATATATATATATATATATATATATATATATATATGCAGGACTACGTATCCATTCCACTATCTACAACATCAACTTAATCCATCTTATATCCGTTTACTTCCCTTGCATTATTGTTTGTTTAGTCACAGTATAAAATGTTGAGTTATTTTAATAAAGCTTATTTCTACTAAATGATTATGGTCAAATGCATCGACAGAAATATTTCAATTCGGTTATAATTATATGCTTGCGTCATCATTTCTACTAGATTATCCAGTATTCTATTAATTTATTTTCCATATATATATATATATATATATATATATATATATGTATGAGGAAGTAAGTAAATTGCAGATTGGATATTTACGTTAAGCCCCACTTCCTGGGTAAGTGTATCTTAGGAAATTCCGTAATTACGTGTAGCTATTCGCTGATATCTTGTATTAAATGAAGAATACAAATGATGATAGTAATGTTGATGCTTATGCTGTTGATAAGTAAATTGACTCATCACACATGTATTTTCACTCGGGATTGGTTTTCTACTTCATGTGAAGGACTCTCAACCTCTTAACCACAGCTCCTTCATATTCAGGGAAATTAATTCATCTTCGGTTTCCGGGTTCATAAAAGAGCAATAATACATTTACAAATTTCGTT
>OY744530.1:59244549-59247049 GCA_963556195.1 Sepiola atlantica
GGTGGACTTCATAGAGACGATGCGCTCTTTATCCCTAGGGAGAGACCCAGACAATACAACAACACCAAAAAAAACCTACACAATTTCTTTAAAAACTTCGGATTAACTATAACCATAGAACCCGAGAAAAGAATATCTGATTTCCTTGACCTAACACTAGACCTTAACTCCGAATCATTTAGCCCTTACCACAAACCTAGTCGTACCCTATTTTACGTACATAAGCACTCTAACCACCCGAAATCCATCATTAACTCAATAGTCCCTTCAATTTCAAATAGAATTTCAAGACTTTCAGCTAATAAACCGTATCTTCGAACACAATTCTAGTTTTTATAATAACGCACTACGTAACACGGGATACACTGATAAAATTAAATATGAAAGTAATCCCCACTCTCCAGGGGAATAAACCTTTAAATGTTATTACCTACAAAACTGTCACACAAGATAGACAACGAACTTGCACCACGATACCCAAGAAACCTAAGAAATATGTAATTAGACACACTAAAACTATTAATATAGTTAAAACAGCTAACCCCCAAGAACACAGTGAAAATAAAAATTAAAAAAACTAGAAGAAAGGATAATATTTGGTTTAACCCACCTTATAATTGCAATGTAAAAACCAATATAGCTACGGAATTTTTCAAAATTTTAGATAACTCGTTCAAGCACCCACATAAATACACCACTATTTCAAATAAGAACTCTATTAAAATTTCTTACTCCACAATGCCCAATATAGCACAAACCATCATCACATCTAACAACCAAAAAAATTAATCTGCCCAACAAACAGCACCTACCATACACCCCACTAATAACTGTAACTGCCAAACATCTAGAGAATGCCCATTAAATGGTGATTGCATACAAAGTAACGTTATACATTCCTGTACTGTTAAACAATACACCATTACACAAATTAATACCAATATGCAAAATAATGCCAACATACAATCTCCCCCTTTTCCCCTCAACAATCCCCATCAGCAACCCCCTCCACTAAATAACAACCTCCACACTGACCAACAACTACCACTAACTAATAATGGATCCGATCTCATCCCCCAAGACACCCCATTTTCCCCAACCAATAACCCTAACTTAAACTTCGACCTGAATCCGAGCATACAAACCGTAAGCATCCCCAATAATATAAACAACACAAATAATACAACAACAACCCCCCACAAAATTCATACCTATATTGGTGCCAGTGCTTTCCCCATGAAGACTCGAATCTCTAACCATATCTACTCTTTTAAGCACAATAATAATAGTACCACTAGCACCTCTCTTTCCAACCAAATAAAAAGCTTTAACATCAAAAAGATCCCCTACTCCCTACGTTGGTCTATATTAAAAAAAGTCAAACTCATATACTCCTGGTTCGATCTTCTGCCAACTATGTACCTTGGAAACTTATATGATAGTAACTGCACACAAGAACTTAAATGTCATTAACTCCAAAAATGAACTTATTTCAAATTGCAGACACAAACGAAAATTTAAATACATTAATTTCATCACTCCCTCTGACACTCCTCATCCCAACCAATGACTCCCCCCGTCTTTTAGCATCTGACAAATCTCTAAAATATATCTCAGGGTAACCCTGTAACTTCTATTCTTAACGCCCCTAATCTCACTAATTAACCCTCCTAATACATTGTCCTCCCCATTACACCTAACAACTATATCGACCCGTGACACCTTTAGTAGATTGAACTAACATTATTCCTCCTACTTCCCACCGATCATTAACATATCTAATATCATGACATTTATACCTCATCTGCAATATAGCTCCTATTATCCTTTTACTTCAGCTCTACTCCTAACCTCTTATATTTACCACATGTTTTCTCCTGTCCGTAAACCTACCCACAAACTCCTTCATGGCCTCTTATTCTCACCCCCTCATTATCTCCCACACTTCCACTATATCGTCCTTATATTGGACTCTTCCTAATTGCAACATATTCCCCTGTAACTTCCTTTTGTTTCCCTTGTTACTACGACCTTTGAATTCCCCTCAAATTGGGTCCATTTATACCCCACTGTAATTCTTATCAGATCTCTAACACACTAGCTTCAAAACGCAAGTCTGCTTAATGTTTCAATCCAACCCTGGCCCATAACACTTATATTATTTCAACTGTTACTAGCATTTCTGTCCTATCTCCTTAATAGCCTCCATAACCCCCTTTGAGAAATCTTTTTAACTAATTGATTGATTCAAGCTAGTTACATAACTACTTATTTTGGCCTATTTTGAATAATCCTAATCCCTCTTACTACTTGCGAGCAATTTTCTATCGGTCTATTCTACTTTTGCTGACCGTATCTTATCTTTGAGAAATCTAACCCCCATCCCCTCAAATCATATTTTCATACTACTTGGAAACCCCTTGCAAGCTACCCATATATATCTAATTTAATTTTAAACTGTAATTGTTAATTGTTACCCTGTTACGACTCACTCACCATT
>OY744530.1:59264549-59302049 GCA_963556195.1 Sepiola atlantica
GTTATATTTCTCACTTTTTTATGTAATTTGTAATTTTTTCTTCTTCTCTGCTGTTCTCTTTTAGTATGTTGTTATTGTGTGCCTTAATTATCATTTCTAGGTTTTCGCAGCAACTGTAAGATAGTTTTAGGTTCTTTTCATTGAATATTTTATGCAGTGGATTTGTGACGGGGAAATGTTTTTCAATCAGGTTCAGGAATTTTTTACCCAGTTTAGTTTTTAGCACTTTGTAAGATGGCGGGATATAGTAGATTATATTTCTTTTTCTTTTCTTTTTAACTGTGTTGTAAGTAGTAGTGTCCTTTTTTTATATTTCATTACGGTATTATGGTTACCACTATTTTTTAGAGCTATATTGTAAATGTTGATTGATTTTTTTAAAAACACTTTCGTTGCTTGAATTATTGATAAGCCTACGTTCGATAGAATTCGGAACATGTTTTTTGATTGATGGGGGGTGATTAGACTTTGGGTTTACGTATATTGAATTGGCGTTATCTTTTAGGTATGGTTCGTAAGTATTTTTATTTAAGTTTAACGTGACGTCTAGAAAGTCATTTTTTATGTTAGCCAGCACTTCTACCGTTAGGCCTAGTCTTTTCATTCCCATATGTATAATTTTCTTGAAGTTTTCTCCTTTGACGTTGTTTGAATCTCTTATTATCGCTAACCCATAATCTCTGTAAAGGCCGATATTTGTATTATCAAATATATCTGTGAGTGTATATAAAATGACTAAACTCACAAGATCTGATGCCTCCGCACCCATGGCCACATCAAAAGAGTTTGCCATATTTGTGTTAATTCATTGGTCATCGTTATTGATTAAAACTGATCTCCTTCATTTTTTAATGATGTGGATTTATCCTTTGATATATTGGTATACATCTCGGTAAATTCTAGAGCGATGTTGAAGAGTTCTTCTAATATAGACGGGTAGAAGTCCACTATGTCGAATTTGTTCTTATTTTTGATTTTGTTTAATTCTAGGATTTTTTAAATTTGTTTGTTGATTCTAGATAGAATTGTTTTGCTGATTCTTCGTATTTCTGGTTTGTTTGGTCTGGTTAATTAAGCGAGTGCTAGGGTTATTGTTAAAGTTACTTTTGTGGTCTTTAACTAAGATATAGGCATCCTTAGGTTTTAATTTATTAACTTTGTCGCTAATTTTTTGTTTAGCGGTAATTTGTTTACTTTCAATATTTATTATATCTATGTAGTTACGTTCGCTTGTATCTAGTTGTTTGTAGTTTTTCGTAATGTTTTCTGTTAGTAGCTTCTTATACTCTTGTTTATCTATTTTGTAAACACTTCTAGTTCTGTCCGCTTTTACGAAGATTTTGTCAGAGTTGTTTATGTTTTTAACGATGGTGTGTAATTGTCTTTGGAAAATATTATGTTGTTTGTGAAATTCTGAATTTTTAATTACATTTAAGAGGTCATTTTTCAAGCTAGTCATGAGATCTATTGGTTTAGACGTTCTCTGTTATTAAATTGCGTTTGCGGTCATAATATCTAGTTTCAAAATCTAGAGAAGTCATACCCACATAGTACTTCTTATTATTCGGTATTTCCTTGACAAATATTGTGGTTTGGTATACAATACTTTTGATTAGGCATGTATTTTGTAGTGGACAAAGTGTACGATTCATGCAGTTACATATTTTCTCTTCGTTGCTAACTTTTTCATTTCAATTCGGATGGTTACTCCTAGTGTGTTGTTTATTTCTATTTGTATTATTTATATTTATGTTCTTCTTAGTGTTATTTTTGTTATATTTCTCTCTTTTTTATGTAATTTGTTCCTTTTTTCTTCTTCTCTGCTGTTCTCTTTTAGTATTTTGTTATTGTGTGCCTTAATTATCATTTCTAGGTTTTCGAAGCAGCTGTATGGCGGTTTTAGGTTCTTTTAATTGAATATTGTATGCAGGGATTGGTTACGGGAAAATGTTTTTCAATCAGGTTCACTACCTAGCTCTACTTACGTATCGAGTACTGTTGAAGTAAATTGATACATAAAAAATCATATCTCTTGATAAATTTCATGTGGATACATGAAATACCAATATTGAGCCTGAAGATTTCCACACTCCCCGGGGATGAAACCCGGGAGCCTTTGTGTAGCTTAATTGCCATATATATTTTTTCATAGCTTACTATATATATACTTGTACATATATATGCATGCTTTTTTGTAGAGACATACATGTAGAATAATTACTTAAAATGTCAGGGAATGTAAATTTTGAAGGTCCGTGTCTGCATACATCTTATGATTCTCAAAAGACGAGACGAAAATATATTGCTTCTTTATCGCTTTTTTACAACACTCGTATTTGATTGTTTTTTATTGTACTCCAAGTAAACTAAGTTATAGGCAGTTTGCGTCGTCAGAGTTCCGCCAAGAACGCTCGTATCAATCTGGTCTTTGATTGCATTCAGAGCGAAATGAATCGACGGTGATTTTACGCTTGGAAATAATTCGTCTCCAGCGAAGGATGAAAAGCAAAGTTGAATAATACAAAATACAAGGTGGATTGTTAAGCAGAAAAAACTAAATCTACTCATCCTTTCGTTATAAAGGGAACTAATGAAAAGATTTGGTGCAGCAGTCGTATCAAGATAGTAAAGAAAGAATTAAAGATACTGTCAAAGAATAGAAGCGTAGGAAAGACCAAATTAAATATAGAACCCCCCTCTAATATATATATATATATATATATATATATATATATATGTATATATATATATATATATGTATATATATGTATATATATATATATATATATATATATATATATATGTATATATATATATATATATGTATATATATGTATATATATATATATATATATATATATGTATATATATATATATATATGTATATATATGTATATATATATATATATATATATATATATATATATATATATATATATATATTATTGATCGCATACATGTTTAATATTGGAAAGTATTTACATCTGAAAATAAGTTTGGGAAAGATCCGTCGTATCAGTGCGGTACTCTTCCGATTCTGAGACGTTGATTTTATGGTATCTTACTATTACCCGACTACTATTACAGTAGTCAGCAATCCTTTTCGTAAGCGATCTAACTCACACGAACATACATACAGTTTTTAATAAATTGCGAGAAATAGATGAATCAAACTTTGTACCAGAAGTAAAACCAGTGTATCCCACTCATAAATGTCCGAACTCTACGAATAACTACTTAAATCATACACTATCGACTTAGAGATGAGGCAAATTATATATATATATATATATATATATATATATATATATGCATATAATATAATATATATATATATATTATATATATATATGCATATAATATAATATAAAAAAAAATTTGTATATATATATTATATATATATATGCATATAATATAATATAAAAAAACATATATATATATATATTATATATATATATATGAATATAATATAATATAAAAATATATATATATATATTATATATATATATGCATATAATATAATATACAAAAAAAAAATATATATATATTATATATATATGCATATAATATAATATAAAAAAAATATATATATATATTATATATATATTTATGCATATAATATAATATAAAAATATATATATATATAATATGATATAAAAATATATATAAATATATATATAATATGATATAAAAATATATATAAATATATATATACATATAATATAATATCAAATATATATAAATATATATATAATATGATATTAAAAAATATATAAACAAACATAAATAATATAAATATATATATATATATAATATAAAAAATATATATAATATATATACATAATATAAAAAATATATATAACTATATATATATATAATATAAAAATATATATAAATATATATATATATAAATATATATATAAATATATATATATAATATAAAAATATATATAAATATATATAATATACAAATCAATATAAATATATATAATATAAAAATATATATAAATATATATATATATAAATATATATATAAATATATATATATATAATATAAAAATATATATAAATATATATATATAATATACAAATCAATATAAATATATATAATATAAAAATATATATAAATATATATAAGTATATATATATAATATATAAAAACAAAATATATATAAATATATATATATACATAAATATAAAAATATATATATAATATAAAACTATATATATATAAATATATATATACATAATATAAAAATATATATATATATATTTAAATATATATATATAATATATATATATATTATACATAAATATATATATATATGTATATATATAAATATATATATATACATAAATATATATATGTATATATATATAAATATATATACATATATATAAAAATATATATACATAAATATATATATAAAAATATATATACATAAATATATATATGTATATATATATATAAATATATATACATATATATAAAAATATATATACATAAATATATATATAAACATATATATACATAAATATATATATATATATATACATAAATATATATATATATATACATAAATATATATATGTATATATATATAAATATTTATATATATACATATATATAAATATATCTATGTATATATATATATATAAATATATATATACATATATATATAAATATATATACAAATGTATATATATAATATATATATATATATGTACTTATATATATATAAATATATATCATTAAATATATATGATTATATATATATATAAATATATATAATTATATATATATATATATATATAAATATATATATAAATATATATGATTATATATATATATATAAATATAATATATATATATACTTATATATAAATATATATAATTATATAAATATATATAATTATATATATATATAAATATATATAAGATATATATATATACTTATATATATATATATACTTATATATATATGTACTTATATATATATATACTTATATATATATACTTATATATATATATACTTATATATATATATATATATATACTTATATATATATATATATGCTTATATATATATACTTATATATATATATACTTATATATATATATACTTATATATATATATATGCTTATATATATATATATACTTATATATATATACTTATATATATATATATACTTGTATATATTTATATATATATATATATATATATATAAATATATATATATATATAAATATATGGATATATTTATATAGTAAGCTGGGGTTTAATACCAGGCCGCAGAGTCAAAGGTTACTTTGATCCTGAGTTTGAATCCTTCCACCAGCAGCAATTATTATCTCTACCACTGAAGATTGCATGATCTTAAAACACATGGCCTTGCAGGTAAATATAAATTGATTAATATTATGTATGCCGCGTCTCATTAGATACGACAAGACAGTCGCGCAACAGAAAGACAAAAAAGAAAGAACTGATGTTGGTATTCGGGTGCACATATGCGTGCACAAAGAACGAGAGAGGAGTAGGAATTGTTTCTCGCGATATCTGTAGAGATTAAGAGAGAGACGGCAAACACTTCGTGAATTAACGGAAGGCTAATACAAGTTCAAAATTAAAATGACAAAATTCATTTTGATATCATTTATAAACAGGGACAGAACATAAAAAGAAAACAAAAATAGCATAGTATGGAGTTTTAACAAATACTTTACTCGACTGAGCGAATATATTTATATGCAATGCAAGAGAAAACATGCTTGAGTGAGAGAAACGTCTATATAAACAGTTGTGAGTGTGATGTGGGAGTGAAAACAATTATTCTCTGCTTCATCGATTGACTATCTTTTAGGACGCCTGCAGTCTGCACTAAGGTTTATTCAAGGATTTTACTTCGTAGAAGTATGTATCAGTATAATATACCTTAACAGTTTTCAAGGTGCAGCGAATTTGCACAAAAATGCACATTAAAATGTCCTATTTGGTTGTCGCGTTCCTTTCTGTCGTGTGTCGGAGCGAAGGATTTCGCTTCCTCTAAACCCGAACATTAGAGTAGATTGTCTGTAGCAGCCTTGTTTTCTTTCATCTTCTTTTCAGCAGTTGGTGTTGGGCCGGATGTCAGGTTCTTATAGGTGATCCAGGTCGCAGATACAGCTGATTTAAACAGATGGCGAGATGAATAATACCTTTTTTCCAACGGTTACGTTTCTTTAGACACAGAAGTTTAAAGGGGATAGTGAGGCCTACTGAAATACACACTCGCGTGCCCATTCGATATTTACCCTTTTAAGATAAATTAGATGAAATAGAAAACATTATATATATATATATATATATATATATATATATACACTCGCTCGGCGATACTTTTGCTACCAAGCTATGATACAAAAATAATATTTGAAAGGAAAAAGAATAAATCTTCGCTCGATATCTTTAATTATCTACTGGCTATATTTTAAAATAAAAAATTTATTTGGGGATTACATAACAATATATATATATATATATATATATATATATATGTATAAATATATATATATATATATGTATAAATATATATATATATATGTATAAATATATATATATATGTATAAATATATATATATATGTATAAATATATATATATATATATATATGTATAAATATATATATATATGTATAAATATATATATATATATGTATAAATATATATATATATATATGTATAAATATATATATATATAAATATATATGTACAAATATATATATATATAAATATATATGTATAAATATATATATATATATATAAATATATATGTATAAATA
Source organism: Sepiola atlantica (assembly GCA_963556195.1). Taxonomy (NCBI): domain Eukaryota; kingdom Metazoa; phylum Mollusca; class Cephalopoda; order Sepiida; family Sepiolidae; genus Sepiola; species Sepiola atlantica. The sequence continues at coordinate 59,271,372 of OY744530.1, forward strand.
TATATATATATATATAAATATATATATATATATATATATATATGTATATATATAAACGGAGCAGGTATAATAACGAGACCACCAACTGAAATTTGGGGGTAAATAAGACCTTTATTTTTTATGAATTAACTTCGGATTCACGACTGAAATATAAGTTGGCATTAGATACACGTCTGTTATTATTCAAACTACTCTGTTTATATGGTTATTAACTCATTTCATATACTATGGATTCCATTTTCTCTGTTTAAACTTTTTCATATATATATAGATATAAAATATGTTTGCTGACTTCAAATAATTAATGTTTTCACATTTGACGATTAAAACAGCTTTTCAGCAACATTAAACATGTTAAATTATTATAATTTTACTATTCCGAGCTACCATTCGTTCTTAATAAAACAAGGATGAATAATTACTGAAATTGAAACCGTCGAAAAAAACTGGAATTTTCAACTTCGTGCAGCGTTCCGCCTTTGCTTACCTTGCAAGTTAGTTCACGCAATATTTCTGTACTGATTGGCAAACACACATTGTTATTTGTAAATGAACGTGTTACTCGTCGTGAATCACTGGTAATGGCAACTTATTTTTTTAGTCAACAAAATGTCATTCCCAAACATAAATTTGTTGCAGTCTGTAAAATATTTACACATATTCAAGACTCTCACATCTCAGTTTACTTTTTTTTGTGTGTCTTCAGTTTTATTATCCATTTTGTGTGTTTTCTATTTGGGCACAAATGTGGACGGGAATTTGGTATCTATTAAAATGCAGTTGATGTTAGTGAGTATATGGTCTGTTTTTTTCTGCCAAAGTAATCAATTTAAATAACGATGGATCAAGTGTATTTCTCTCTTTTAGTTAGTCGGGAAAGTGTGTAGAGTCTTTAATATATCTTGGAATGTTTGAACATAGTGCATGTGTATATGTGATTAATGTATCCTGATATTGAATCTGCAAGTGTTTCAATTCCTGATGGTATAGGTCTACATGGAGAGGTTCTGTTAAGGAAGTTTGCGAGTGTGTATATATTATTTATGCTATTAAGTGTTGAGTATCGTTTAGTTGTAGTCAGCTTACCGATTTTTTCTAACCTTCGTTTGTAAGTTTGTGTAGTTTGGTATAAAATATTGGTGTAGACAGATAAATAGAGATGTGGCAATTAATAACGTGGTTTGCGTGATGACTGACATTTTCTGTGACGTGTACTAATTCTGTTTTGTATGTATCCGTAGTTTTTAAAGTGTGTAAAGATGTGTGTCTTCGCGTTGTAGTTTTGCTTTATGATTGTTGTCTTAGTGTCAATTACTGTAGGTGCTCCTCTTTTATCCGCTGGTCATCATGATTATTTATTTGATATTTTTACGTTATATACGGCTGTACGGTCCTTGTATATCAGACTGCAGTTCATATTGCTTTTTAGAGGATTATGTAGTTGATTTATTGGTTTCATACCATATTGATCGATTTTTGTATTACGTTACCTAGGAATCAGTCAGATTGTATGAGAAAGAGTCGGATGGTATCGGACGGAGTCGGATGGTATGGGAACGAGGTGGAGTCGCATTGTATGGAAACAAGGTATAGCTGCATTATGTTAGAAGCTATCGCATCCGGATGGTATGGGAATTAATCGGATTTCGATGGTATTGGAAGGAGTCGAACTTAGAATGTATGTGAAAGAGGTGGTGTCGGATTTCATAGGAAGTAGTCAGTTAATATGAGAAGGAATCGCTGGGTATGTGAAGGAGTCCGAGCCGAAGGAAGTGGAAGGAGTCCGAGTCGGATGGTATTGGGAATAGTTTGTGTCAAAGTGTATGGGAAAGAGTCAGAGTTAGGTTGCATGGGGAAGAGTCAGAGTTAGGTTGCATGGGGAAGAGTCCGAGTAGAATAGTATTGAAAGGAGTTGAATGATATCGGAATGAATCCGGATTGGAGGCTATAGGAAGGAATCAAAGTCAGATGGTATGGGAAGGAGTCAGAGTTATATCGTATTGGAAGGAACGCTGATCGGATCGTATGAGAAGGATCTGACGGTGTGGGATGGAGTCTGATGGTATGGTAAGTAGTCAGAGTTGTATGGTATGAGAAGTGTCTCATGGTATTGGAAGATTCAGAGTCGTATGGTATGGAAGGAGTCGGATTCGTATGGGAAAGAGTCAGATGGCATGGGAAGGAGTCCGATGGCATGGGAAGATTTCTCATCCACTGACTGAGCACAGAAAACATAAAGTGTCATAAAATATCCAGAAATCATTCTAGACTGATATTTTTTTTGGTATTCTAATTCAAAATGCCTTTTTTTAGGAAGTTGGCCACCCTCACATTAAATCGTTCTTTGTGTCTAACGCTGCCCTCGTGGGGAGGCAGGTATTGACTTGCCCTTTTCGATGAAAGTTTTAGACACCATTCAAATTGTGTATGCTATTTGTTACACAAAACATTACATTTGGAAAATATTATCATACACAAAAAAACTTGTCCTATAGAAATAATCGTGGAACATGCTTTTACACACAAAACAGTTTTAACGAAATGTAATTAATTCTTTAAAAAATGAAGTTAAAACAATCATCGTAGTCAAAGACAAAGTGTCGGTGCTCATAGATGCTAGTATAACCAACATGTATACTTCCGTATCAGAAAATTAATTCGGACCAAAATATATAAAAGACTATCAATGAAAAGTGTGATTTATTACGTAAGAAATATCTTATGCAAAAATTATTTGTTTTACAGTTTTAAAACAAACAAAAAATACAAATAGTTTCACTTACTTTGCTGTGTTTTGTTGGCGTAAATTCGTGGCTTTTAATAACATGTGTCCAAATCTGAAATATTTTTTTTATTTTGAGAAATAAAAATGTACTTTTTCGCCAGTTTTACAATTTCCTTCGCAGTTTGGTACGGCACAAGCAGAATGCATCTTTGGGAATTTGGAATTGACAGAAAAAAATGTTCGTAGCGTGTAGCTTCTTAACGACGGTTGTGGTTTAACTGACAATACTAAACACTCTGACGTCAGTAGAAACACAAGATTCAGTGGCCAGACATGCTTCTTAAGGATTTTTGTGGCTTTGCCCTAAATGACAGTCCACTCATCCTCTTCACTGGTAATGTTCTTGAGAGTTTCAAATATCTTGGCGCTATTATCACAGTACGGGTCAAGGTGGAGCTGACATCAAAACGTTAATTGCTTCTCTCTATATATAATTATTATTTCATATATACACATATAATATTATAAAGGTATATAATATATTATGTACCCATTTTCAGTACTTTATTCAACAGTGCTCAATACGAGACTAGAGCAGGTAATAAGTCATGAAAATATATTTATGACAATTAAACTACGTCCGCTTTTCGTCCCTGTTAAGCGTCAGGTTAAGTGCATGATCTGTTGGTGTTGCTGATTGGTTTTATATATTAATGTGGTGTTTTTTCACGCGAGTTAACCAATCAGATTCGTTGATATTTCAACCAATGACTTAATGGTTTAAGCTGAGCTTCTATCAAACAAACGTCCGGCTGACCTTTACTTGACATCTGTTTTTGTTTTGTTTTGTATGAGGGTAAAACGTCCATTTTGTGAATGTGTCGAGTAAACAGGTTACCTTATTTTAACATGTGCGTGTTTTGAATAGTTTTAGTTTCTATTTATTTTGTTATTCGTTGTTATTTTAGTTGTTAGTTTAGTTTATTTACTTATTTTATTTTATTTATTCATTATTTATTTAATTAATTTAATTTGATAATTTCCTTAATTATTTTTAATTTTTAATTGTTTTATTTATTTTTATTATGTATTGTTATATTAATTAATATTTTTTCTGTTTATACAGTTGCTTGCTATTTCACTTCTACACTTTACAATGTTTTGGGAATTTTTAAAGTTTAGAATAACAAGCTTCTACTTCGAACATAATCTACACGGGTAACTTACATATCTATATGTAGTGGCTTATCGTACTATTTTCTTACTCGATTATTGGCAGACGTCCACTTTCTGTCAGTTTCAATAGTAGTCGCCTTTATTACTCTATTTTATGACGAATTTAACTTCGATGACTCTAGATTTTGTGTACTGCAGCCGGACATTTGTTCGCGTTACTTTAAATTCAGTACACTTATAGATGATGCATCATGTTCATGTGATTCACGTTGTAAACATTAGGGCAAGTTACGGAAGCGCCCGAGAGTTAACGAGGCAAAAACAAGGCGAAAACTGACAAACAATAAATTGAAGACTGGAAGCCAATAAATTACGACATAGAAAATCAAACTAAAATGCATATATAAAAATAAAGAATTAACAAACTATAGCCAAAAATGGTTAATTAATTAGCTGTTTATTTTGATTTTTTTGTAAAGGAACTATTGCTAAACACATGTTTTAAAAATAACGTATATTGTTTGTGCACCGGAAAGTTTGAAAAGATAATTTTGTTTGATTCGTTAAGCAAATGTTTTAGTTTTAACATTTTTTTCAATATCTTTTTTAAATATTTTGTAGATTTTCTCTTGTTAACATTTACACTGAATAAGCAAATTATTTTAGTTTTTGACACACGAATTGACATTTATCGCATTTGTATTGTTTCACGAATTGAGACATTTGCTGGCAAAACACAATTAACACTTCGGGAGATTCAACGAGCCTACAGATTTATTAATAGTTTCGTGACCTGCCAGGCGCTTCCAAGACCTGCCCGAACGTTGACGACACGAAATCACGGAAACATGGTGCGGCATCTATAAAAGTACCTTAACTTCCTTTACGAGGTTGCTAAATGAGTGCTGATATGCATTTATTTTAAAACTGGCGTGATGTGTAAAATATAATGGTGTAATGAAGACTCACCACATTTAAATGGCTAAGGCTACTCGGGGATAAAGGATAATGTGATAGCCAGTTTAAAAGTGAATAACATCATTAGAGGATTGATGATGATTGTAGAATGAACTGTTCGGTTAGTTGTTGAAATGATATGGGACAGGAATCTGTTGATATTAGAATTGTAGTCTGCAGGATAGCCGTTCCGCAGCGTGTGTTTCACAAACAGGAAGTCCTTGCTCTATTCGTGCAAGTTTCGGCCAACCCTTGAGTCATGGAGAATAACACATACATTTAATTGTGGAAACATAAATAATTCTTGCTACGAATGTTTTGCTAGTGGGCACCAGAGATTATACCCTTTTCCATGACGGTAAGGATCAATAAGAGATAGATTAGGAACGTCTGTGAGAAATGGGCTGTAAGGAATAGAAAATATCATCCCCTACAAGATATCTGAATCAATTTATAACTCTGTTCATTCAAAAGTAAAGTGCTCTTAATGGCGCTTCTCCGAAATGTGAAGGCTGTACTCATAATTAGAGCGTATTTGACTCTTTTATGAGTAGACGATTTCATCACGAGTCCGGTACTTTCGATAGCGTTAGAAGTATCCAACCATTTTTACAGCAACCTTTGCAACACATTGGATATAAGTCTTTCATTTTTGATCTTGACTGAAAATCATTCCCTGGTGCTTATCAAAAAAGTAGGTATCCTTAAAGATATATACGTTCATTTCGACTGGGTGGAGGAGAAGTAGGGGTGCAAGTGTTGCTGATGGAAAGAGAGAATCTTTCTTTCAGAGTAGTTAAAGCTAACACCTTACTTTTCACACAGAACTTGATACCCAGTGATCTTCAATGTGATGCCATATACATTTGTATGAGCTGTATAGCTATGTATATATGATCTCAGAATATGACGGTGAATATTATTGATGAAGATCAGCAACAGAGATAAATACAGAATAGATCTTTGAGGCACGCCTGCATTTATACTATTAGTGCATTTATTTGACATCAGTGGGGTCTTTCATTTTTCATACGTGTGCCTCTTTAGAAGTCAAAAGATTGTATCGAGAGAGAGAGAGAGAGAGAGAGAGAGATAGGGATTAAAAGTAGAGAAGACTTTTGTGTCTACTTAATATGTTGATAATGATAAATAGGGTTTATTTCCTTCATACGGTTATAAAGACGGCTGCATTTCATATTGACAGTCAATGGTGACCGAGGTCCTCTGTTCTAAAGATGTGACCAGCGAAGCATTTCTATATTGCAACACTGATGATTATTAATGAAGCTTACACATGTGTCTGTTGGTATGAACAATACAAACAATATATATATATATATATATATATATATATATATATATATATATATATATATATATAAATATTTGGCCTTTCAAAATGCCCAAATTAAAAAAAAACTATCTTGGATAGGGAAAATAGTAATAAGCTTGGTAAGCAGATTGTTGTAAGCATTGTTGGCATACGTCTAGTGTATTCTACAAAAAGCTATTCTCCATTCCTTTCGAAAGAATAGTGTGCCATATACCAATTATAGTAATGTTGTTTACAAATTTAAATGCTGATTATATATGGCGCTCTTCCTTGCATTTGCCGACAAGCATAAACAAACACGTTCCATCTAATATTCGACATGGAAGGGTAGAATCCTTGTGTCACCCTTCCTCTGCAACTTTGCTATTGGCCATAATTTTGTTGAAAATCCATGTATTGTCAATAGATAAAACAAAGAATGATTTGAGCATAGATTGCATTCCAAAATGACTCAGTCGAATACCAATCGAAAATACGTTCTCGACAATCAGTCTGACAGACTGGCCATTTCGGTAGCGTGTATCTGTCGGGTAAAGGTATTATGTCTTGGGTTGCCCTAGGAAGGCCCCCTCACAGGTCTTGCCTTTTCTCTTTTGAAAGGGGTTGGTTTATGGTCACGCCACTAGCGAGAAATGCTGACGGGGTTGCCTAGGATATTTTCAGAGGCCAGCCTTGCTTTTTCGCTGAGGCGCAGGTTTTTCCCCTCACTTTTCGGCCTAGTGCCACATCGTCCTGTTGTGGAAGGCAGTAAATAAAACGGATTCCAAAAAAACATTTTAAAATTTTGGAATCTGTCTCTATCGCCCTTCGTACACCATCCTTGTGCTAGCAGAAAGAATTGAATCTCGTTGGGGAACTTCGAACACCCTACCTTGTTTATCCCACACTGTGTCCTTTTAATCGGTTTATCACTTTAAATTACATTGATTTTAATCGTCCATAGTTAATTGCTTGCCACGTTTAATTCTTGTTGTTCTCTTTACTTTCACCACTATTATTTATTTATCTAAACTATTGATTTTCTCCTGACGAGATGATAGTTTAAAAAGCCTTTGAGAGACTTCCGTTAATTGTTTTTAATATAGAGATATCCTCCAAAAGACGTAGCCCATCCAAGTGTTAAATACTAAACGTACGTCCGCTAGGACTAATTATTTAAATACGCGGAGGAAACCGTACCAGAAATTTTTTTAAATATTGGTTTTAAACAAAAAACAAACTAAAACAAACAAAGCAAAAGAATCGTTTACGGAATGGAAAATTAGGTTAAAATACTTCCGATTCCGATACCCCCAAAAGTTTCGCATTCTTCCGATTCCCTATTCCAAGTCCGATTAATAGTCCCAACGCAACTCTCTACCGAAAACCATAAGGAAAATAAATAAACTGAGTTTGTTTCTAAGCACATCCCATCGGTTGAACAAAATTCAACGATGTTGCTTTGAAACAGACTACAACATAGTTGTCTTCAAGTCTAATGAACAAACTACTTGTTGAGCCGTCCTCTTGGACAACCAATTCCGTTTAAGTAATCTTTTGACCATTCCACCCATTGTTTCCAATCCTCTCATAAAAGCGATCACTGTCCAACTGACGATTTCTTTAACCCTGCTCCTCCAGTCCTGGACTTCGTAAGCGGTGATTGATTAGTATAAAAAAAGGAAAACGTGAAATTATTTTGAGATAACTAAAAGGCTGATACTGTATAAGCCCTTTAGTTATTTCAAAATAATTTAACGTTTTTCTTCTTTTTTTCAGAAAGTTATGAAGCAGCGAATACCATCCTTGTATGCGTTCAACCAGGGTGTTTTACCCCGCCTAATAAACCGGTATCGTCCGGACCTTTGGGTCTGGATTTACGCCGGTCTATTGGTGGTTGCCGGTCCTGTGCAGTTCTAGGAAGTGCACCCTCCCAGGCTTTGCCTCCCCTCTTTGTGGAGGAGTAAGTTTTTCTTACTGTCTGAGGCGTCCTTACCGGGGAATGCCTACGGGGATGTCCAGGCAATTTTTAAACAGCCAGAATGCTCAAATTCTCGAGCGCTGGTTCTTTTCCACTTTCCCGACCTTGTGTCACATCTTACCTTGTGGGAGGAAGATAAATAGGGCCATCCTTGTATGCGTACTATCGCAAGTAATGCCTAATTAATACTGAGTATGACCTATTTGTAATATATATATCGCTTCAGTATTATGTAACTTTCTGAAATAAGAGATGTTGTTTATCTCGATTTTCTTGCCTCCCCACGAGTGCAGAGTTAGACACACAGTCGATTTATGATGTGAGGGAAATCAAACTCCCCCAAAAAGTGCACTTAGATTTGGACAAAAATAAATATCAACTAAGCCTTGAAAGATTTCTCGGTATCTAACCGAGGACAGAAAAATGAAGTGCGGTATCAAAACAAATTTATATCAATATCGATGGGAAGTACTTGACTGAGCTCTTATACCTGGTGTTCTCCATGTAAACCTTTCGACAAAAGAATTGACTCCCATACCACCACTGCAAAAAATGTTTCCTTTCTTCCACTGTGTTTCTAATATCTAACGGAATCTCCATGAACATATTTTCATTCCAAGTACCTCTAATCTGTGGAACACTCTGCCACGAGATTGTTGTTCGAGAACTACAGTATTGCCATCTTCAAATTGAATTTAATAAACACTTCTCATACAACATCTTCATAAGTTGTCACATTTTATTTATTCCATTAATTATCCCCAATCCTCTCATAATATTCGTCATGTTTCAACCTACTATATATCCAGCAAATTAACTTTTATCCCCGAGTAAATGTTAGCCTTGAAACGTGGTGACACTTTAGTAAAAAATAATAACATATATATGTAATAGACACACATATCTATTATTTACATAATAGCGCGATTAAACATGTCCCTAAAATAAAACATGAGAAGTAGTAATACATCGTGTATATATCACTTTGTTTATCGTAAGTATACAGCTTGAAAAACAAGTCATATTCTTTTATAACGAACAGAAGTAATGGTCATAGGTAGAGAGTAACAAGGGTGTTGATACAAAATCGTAAGAACTGGCAGATCACGTTACAAAAAGCATAGTATGAATCAAATGAAACTTTTTTAGAATCCCTAACAAAATGTAAACCCAGAATTTATTTTTAAAACTATTTTAAATCTGTAAAGACTAAACAGATATTAAATACAAAACAAAAAATAATAATTTGAAATTCCGAAAAATAATTAAAATCATGAAAAGGGAAAACATGTTTGAATTCCTGCATTTTCTAAATCATTGTAAATCTACATAAATGTTATAAAAAATAAATCTCGTAAATAGTTAAAATATATAAAATCCCGAAATTTAAATAACAAATTTAAATCCCTAAAATGTTAAAAATATTTTAAATCACGAAACTATAAAAAATACGTTTAATCCTATAAAAAACATTAGTTAACATCTCGAAAATATAAGAACATCCTGAAACATTCAAATATACATTTTAACCCTAACAAACCTTTTAATGTTTTCGAAATCGTGAAAAAGAAGAAACCTTTAAAATACCGTAAAAATACATTTTTGTATATTGCTACCATTTTATATTGATCTGATTTCAAACGTGCCAGACCAAGGATTTACGACAAATTTATAATTTAAACGAATACGTGTACACGTAAATTTGGAAATCACTTCATGTTATTAATTGCTCGTTGTTTATTACTGAATTATAAGTATTAAAAACATGAATCTGATAAGAATATGTAGAGCATGGGATTTCATTTAAAAATCAATATCGGCGCCAGGATTCACCAACAGCTTTTTAAGCCGCCGGCAAGCCACACAACTGTTTTTTTTTCTATTACGAACTAGTATATACCCGCTCTTTGAGCGATGGCGGCACACTACCTGGGTATGACAATTTCCATCTTTAGCTCGCAGCTACATTTGTTTTACTAGTACGAAGTAAATATCTGTAAAATTTCGTGGAAAAATACGTTACTTAGTATTTTCGTAAGAGAGTAAGTAGCTACGATCCATTTATGTAGGAAATGTTTCTAGTGACAAACACATTTTAAAGCAAACATACTTCAATTTGAACTAATTCCGAATACCCTTAGTGACTACTTTAGTTGAAGGTCACTAAGTTTTAAAAAAATATTTGTGTCACGCGTGTATATTATTTTGTCATGTAACTTTCTTTAGGTTTATAAATCACTATATAGTTTACACTCTTTTAGACTTACGTGAGATTGAAACTCGGATATTTCCATCGTAAAGAATACTGCCTTATTGATGGCTACTCCGGGTATTCATTTTCTTGCTTGCTAATCACATATTTCTATTTGCGTGTGATAATAAAGGTGTTAGTAGAAAGATAATGAATGTTACGAGAGGGTTGAAAATCTCCACATACAATTCACTCGGAATCTAAGCTAACCCCCCAAAAAACAGCAATTATTTATCTTTTCTCGGAATCATCGCTCATTGATTGAGAAGACTTTAGAGAAAATTGGGGGAAAGGAGGTAGAAGACCGCACTTTATTTTGTCCTTTTCAGAAGCTGATGGCGAACGCTAGCGCTAATATTAAAATTAAACCTTATGTTATACATTTTCTTATCTTGATTCATTTCTTGAAATAATTACATTCCAATAATAACTCATGTTTTGAAATAAAGATTGATAATTTGTATTATTTGAATTATATAGATTAGTATTTTCATCTCAAATATTATTCTTACACCGATTCGGGTAATGTAATCTTCGACCTTGTTCAGGTGCGTCTTGTTAAACTCGGGAATCGTCATGTCGGATACAGGAATCATAACGGAATCGCGAACTAAAGCCTTTATTAAATCCACGAAGGTAGAGTGTTCTCGATCCGTTAGCTATGACCGGGGAGAAGTCTTAAATAATGTTTAGCTGGTATCTCCTCTAGTTAGGATTGAATCCTCAGCCTCCAGAAGACTGTCACTTTAAACTGATTATTAATTAACAAATATATCCGTTGTGCGATGTGTCAAATACCATTTGTATTTCAACACAGGTTTTACTATAAATAAACAAATCCTAAAAATCTGTGGGTGCAATGTTTAAATGTTCTTTTTCAGGACAAACAGCACTGAAATTACATTTGATTATTTGTTTTCATGGAAATTGGTTCAGAAAATTGATAAAGCTACTTGGTGTAAGGAACTAACAAAAACGAATATCATTATCGCAACGACAGGAGATGTCTATTGACCTTAGGCTTGATACAACTACGGCTATAGGTAGGATGACAATAAGCAGCAGGAAAAAAGTTCCACAATCCTGAATTTCTTGGAAAAAGGATACTGGAATATAGGCGGTATAACAATGAGGTATGAAAACAGCAAATTAATGAAGATCACTAGACCAAATAGTCAAACGAGCTGGAACAAAGAAAATAGGGAATATATCAGGCAATTCTGAAGAACACATGTCATAATAGTGCTTATAAAAATGACTCAGACTAACAACATTACGCCTGTGAGTGAGAGAATGCAGAGAAAAATAATACATAGAAAGGGTAGACCCAATCGAATTACAGATACGTTGCTGCAACTTATGAAGAACCCTCAAATTGGACAGAGTCAACAGTCCAAATATGACAATATTACCTCATACATGATCTGCTGGTAGAATTTTAGCGATAGTGAATAGACCCAGAAAGTGTTTGAATGGATAGAGAGAACCGCTTTTACGAGAAGTAGAAAGAGCAATGTATCTAATGTTTTAACTCCAAAAAATATTTTATGAGAGAGAAATACCAGGAAGTTTCAGAGTCGATTTTTCCTTAAGAGCAAGGTCATCCATGATATTTCTGAAAAAAAAGGGCACGCCTACGATTAAAAGAAAGGGTTAATCGACATAAGTCATTCTAATGAAATTAATGTTAATAGGAAGTTGTTTTTTTTCAGAAACCCTCTATATTTAAATTATCAATATTTTTGGTGTTGTTTTCTTTGTTTTTTTTAAGGCATTATTTCATTTTATTGGTAATTACGCTGTTAAATTAGGGATTTAGATTAAGTATGTAAAAATAGTGTATATTTGTATAGTTATGTTTACGGCCACTTAATCGAAGCTTATGTTATCAGAAATTAATCTTGGAAACAACATAATTATTTAAAAGGAGAACGTGTGTATTTCTTGTTTGAATTGTTTTAGTTGTCTAATTTATGGTAAATTGAATAAAAATATTTTGAATTGAATCACTACGCCAGATTTCAGAGCAAAAATAATTCATTTGAAATTCCGCCAAAAAATAGTCCTAAATTATTACAATTCGCTCGATATTAAAAATAGACAGAAAAATAACTAAATAAAACCAATGTCTAAGCAGGTAACTCTCAAGTATAAACCACTCAATGTATGTTATCTTTCTAGACATCTAGTCGCTTATAGTATTGTTTGCTTATAAATCCATCCAGCCAGGAGGCTTGCACACTTTTATTCGGATTTAACGAAGCGTGTCGATTAGAAAAGTGTAGCAAATAGAGATTTTCGAGTTTTCTTTCAACTATCTTTGATCTTTAAATCGTTTTCTGCAATTTCGTGATCGGCAAAGAAAGCCTGTTATTGACATATACATAGACGAGTTCGGGTTATTTACGTAATTCTTTGCGCAAAACTTAAATGAATCTACTTTAACAAACAAATAAAAACGTTTATTTTCTGGTTCTATGTGTGTATGTAAAGTTGTATACACCCCCCACATATATATATATATATATATATATATATATATATATATACTCTGTAGCTTGATGTTAAGTTGTACGTCTCTTAATTTCGGAGATGAAGATTGATAATGTGCATTATTTGGACTATTCACACTACTGTTCTATCGTTTCGGCCGATGTACACGTCGACATTCTTTACTGGGAAATCTGTACGCAATTTCGAATGGCATCCTTTAATGAATTAAGAGAGTTAAAAGTGGGTCTTGGGTTTACTTAAGACAGCTTCGAAAATCTCGCCTCCTTTATTTTGTCCTTTAGTCCTCACATTCCATGAGTGGTGTTTCATACAAAGGGGAAATAATTTGTGTTTTCTGCTTACGAACCTATCAATCTACCACTTATCGTTGACTAGTTTTTGACCATACAGTTTTATTTATCTTAGCTGGTTACATCAAGATACTTCATGTCTAGTCTGCAGCGACTTCAATGAATACAAAATTAACGGGTGTAACTTGCTCTCGTTCCGCCAGTCATGGCCGGGTAAAACTCATGAATAAGTGTATTCTTAGTATCGCCTTCACTGAACATTTGATCGTCTAGCTCCAGAGGATTGTCACTTACGTGGTGCAATCGATAAAAGTACTAAGTATTACTTATATTTATTAGTTATAAGTGACAGTTTTCTGAAGTGTGAAGGTTACATCCTAAGAACGACGATACCAACAATACAATTATTAATTACTAAAGATTTCTACACGATCATTGCTGATGAAACGAAATCAAACTGTCCAGGTTTATTAAATAAAGGGTTCCGTTAGAAATTCTGTACATATCCCAAGTTTGATATCAAGATTTATAAGTTCAAAAAGAAGCATCTGAACAGGATCGGAAGTTACAACAGTAAAAACGTTGTCAGAATAGCATCCCAAATGAGAACAGTGATTGATATAATCCAGAAAATAAAAATTAACATGTAAATATTAAAAAAGAAGGCCGAATGAACGGCAGAAAATGTGTTCTTTTAGAAACAAGATTTTTAAAGAGACATTGTGTATTTCTGTACGTCAACAAATTTAATATAGAAAAATATAAACATTTCTATGTGTTTTCATATTAATTTTGTATCTCTCTCTTACTCGCTCTCTCTCTCTCTCTCTCTCTATATATATATATATATATATATATGTATATATATATATATGTATATATATATATATATATATATATATATATATATATATATATATAAAGATAGAAGATGGAAGAGTGATAAACATGTACGAATGTCCAGATTTATTTCAAACTTCGATTCCAACATTCCAACCCGTTTATAAAAAATCAATAAATTCACAAACAAGATCAAGAAACACCCTGATATTATTGTCCCTGCAGATAAAACGAAACACTTTTACAAATTGAAATACTTTGACTACAAAAGATTAATCTATAAAGAACTAAGAAAATCCTATAAAACTACTTCTAGTAACATCTTGAATAGCATTAGAAAGATGCTAAATCCATTCTAACTTTTTTAAATATCCTTAATTACAGATAAATGTTTACCCCAGCTACACCCATATGCACCTTAAAAGACCACAAAATAAAATTTTACGAAAACCCATCCAAATCTGACTTAGGCATTAACATTTTTTAGATAGAATCATTCCTAACTTAAAAGAAAAAATTGCATACACCCTATGACAATCCTCTAGTGAGGTCACCAATTGGTTTCTAAACCTCAGTGATAAATCTAACTCTACCTTGAATTTCATCACCTTCGACATTAACACTTATTATCAGTCCATTTCTCCTATCCTACTAAACAAAGCTTTAATCTTCGCTAAGAATCACTCAGATATCACAGACTAATGATCAAACTAATAATTCTGGCCAAGAGATCCCTATTAGAATTTGACAATAAATTTTGGACAAGGAGGATACACCCAATAATTTTGATATCACTACGGGAGCCTTGGACTCTGCCCAGGTTACTGACCTTATAGGATTATACTTATTGAGAGAATTGAAGTTTGACCTCGAACATTTACATGGTGGGCTATACAGGGACGATGCACTTTTTGTTTCTAGGGTGAGATATAGACAATACAACAACACCATTAAAAACCTACACAATTTGTTTAAAAACTTCGGATTAACCATAACTATAGAACCTGAGAAAAGAATATCTATCTTCCTTGACCTAACACTGGACCTCATCTCCGAATCCTTTATCCCCTACCACAAACGAAATCTAACCCTCTTCTACGTACATAAGCTATCTAATAACACAAAATCCATTATTAATTCAATATTCCCTTCAATTTCCAATAGAATCTCAAGGTTACTTGCTAATAGATTCATCTTCGAACAAAATTCCAACTTCTATAATAATGCACTCCTTAATTCGGGATACACTGATGAAATTAAACATTAAAATGATCCCTCTATCCAGTAGAACAAACCTTTAAATGTAATTACATAAAAAATGGCAATAGGATGAAACGCGAGCTAATACCACACTACCCAAGAAACCCAAGACATATATAAATAGACCCACTGACACTATCAACATCGACAAACCTGCTAACCCTAAAGTACGCAGTAATAATAAGAAAGAAATTAGAAGAAAGAATAGCATTTGATTTAACCCACCCTATAATTGCAATGTGAAAACAAATATAGCTAAGGAATTTTTCAAAATTTTGGATAACTCATTCAAGCATCCGCATAAGTAAAGCACTATTTTAAATTTAAAAAAACTCTATTAAAATGTCCTACTCCACAATGCCCAATATAGCACAAACCATCATCACATCTAACAACAACTAAATTTTATCTACCCAACAACTAACACTTACTATACACCCCACTAATAACTGCAACTGCCAAAAATCTAGAGAATGCTCATTAAATGGTAATTGCATACTAAGTAACGTTATCTATGCCTTTACTGTTAAACAATTCCCCCAAAACATCATTATGCAAACTAATACCGACATACAAATCCCCCCTAACCCTATAGCTCTCCCCATCTACAACTCCCTGCATTAAACGAAACCCTAAATAACACCTTTCACGTTAACCAACATCCACCTCTAACTAATAATGGATTTGAGCTTACCCCTCAAACTATCTCATCTTCTCCAACTAACAATCCCGAATTAAGTTTGGCCCAGAACTTGAGCATACAAACTCAAAACATTCCCGATACTATAAATAACACAAATACTATAACAACAATCCCATACAAAATACACACTTATATTGGGGCAAGTGTGTTCCCCATTAAGACCCGAATCTCAAACCATGTCTACTCTTTCAAACACAATAAATAACAATGCTACTTGCTCCTCTCTATCCAATCTAATAAAAAGCTTTAACAGTAAAAACACTCCCTACTCCCTACTTTGGACTATATTAAAAAGGTATAATTCTTACACCCCAGGATCCGCCTTCTGCCAACTATGTACACTAGAAAAATGTATGATAGCTACATCATCTAAAAGCTTAAATGGTATTAACTCTAAAAATGAGCTCATCTCCAATTGCAGGCACAAACGAAAATTTAAATACATCCATTTCATTACAACCTCTGACACCCCTCCTCCCAGCTAACGACTCCCTTTCTTGCATGAGACAAATTTTTTAATTTTATAATGTGTTAATTTGTTAATCTTTAATTCTTAACTCCCCCAACCTTACAAATAACCATCCCGATAACATAACATATCCTCCCCAGTACCCCTTATAACTATATCAACCCACAACATTTATTGTAAATTGAGAACTAACATTACTCTTCCTACACCTTACCGATCCTACTCAACACTATAGCTCCTATTTCCTTTACTTCATTTTTCCTTCATTTTTCCTTCTTCCTTTTTGTTCTTCTATTTGCCAACTTTCGCATACACTCTTCCATTGTTTCTTATGCTTTTTATTTTCATCTCTTTTCTATCTCCCTTGTATCCATTGTATCGACCCTGTATATGCCTCTTTCTACTGACAATATCATCCTCGTAGATTTCATTTATCTCACATTTAACTATGCTTCTTGGTTATTTCTTTCAATTAGTCTATATGCGTCCCCTTATGAAGCTATTTATAACTTTAACACACTGGCATTACATTTAAGTTTAATTGATTCAACCGAACCCCACACCATAATACTTATAATAGAAATCAATTGTTACAAGCAGTCTAACCTTACCCCCAAAATTGTCCGCAACACTAAATTTTAATATGATTGAGTGGGACAGGCTAAATGTATTACTATACATTGAGCTTGTCTTACTTAATCATTTAATTATACATTTGGGATTGCCTTATTTATTTATTTATTTATTTATTTAATTAAACATTTAACCTACTATGAAAGTCCATTAAACTCTTTAGAATATTCAACATTTAAACTACAGATTCCCATTAATTGGAACGCTAATCTCCTCACGGTAACCCTTTTAAACTTTCGAAATTATGTTTGTCTTCCATTCAAAATCCGTTTAAACTACGCCCCCTTCTTTTCAAATAATATATACACTCAATGACCTAAATCTTAACCTATGGCCAATCCCTCGGATCTAATACCTACCCTTATCACTAGTACCATTCCACCCCTCTCTTTTTTTCCCTTCCCGCAGCAGCCGTGGCTATTTAAACTAACCCTCCCACCTTCTTCCCTCATGTGTCACCTTCCCTTCTTTCCAACCCACCTCCTTATTTGGCCTCGTTTTTAACTTAAGGACTTTTTCTTTGAATAGCTTAAACACTTCACTACTAAAGTCATTGGTATACGATTCAACTCCGGCCCGGGAAGTGTTTTTAAAATGGCCCGATTTCTCATATTAATTCCGTTTAAGTGCGCTCCATTTGAACTCAACATCTCACTATTGGAGTTACTTAATTTTGAACGCCTTTTTCACGCTGCCTCTACGAAAACCTATTTCATCTCCATCTTAATCTCCTTTGGACACCTTATATACGGACAATTACCATCTGGACAAACCCCATATCTTTTTACACGAACTTTTTTTCACTCTCTATTTCTTAATAGCATTTGTTCAAATGTTTGAATGTTGGCTTTTCCACTGCCAACTTATCTATATGTATAGTTCCTCTGATGATAAGAGTTCGATCTTTGAAAAGCCTTGGCTTAAGGAAAGAATAATAAACATAATTTTATTACAGAATATATCTTGCATTGAAAAATCGAAGTTTGAAATAAATCTGGACATTCGTACATGTGTATCACTCTTCTTTTTTTCTATATTTATAACTGCTCTATCTCGTATATTGAGCTTAAACCATCTCACTATGCGTTCTATCTACTAACAGTTTACTTTTAGTTTCATATTTGATTATATATATATATATATATATATATATATATATCTAATTAAAGAAGTGAGCATACACTATCTTGTATGAAACTATTTTCAACAATAATTTATTATGTTATTGTTTTATAATTTTATAACGCGTTTCAAGCATTTATGCTCTCTTCAGATATTCTTCCAATTTGAAAAATGTTTTTATTTTTTAACATTTTGGCGTTTCTGAGCATATGCGCGCGTGTGTATATGTTTTTATAATATTTGCTTTTTGGGGCCAAATTTATGTGTATTTTAAAGTATGTGTGATTCTGAATTTTATCTTTCCGGCCATCTTCGTGTGTGATTGAGTTCATATTGGTCAGAGGCTCTGCTTATAGATCTGCCCTTGAAATTTCCTGACTTTGTTGTAACTGAGTCCGCGTGTGTGTGTGAGCGCGGTTAGTTTTGGTTTGTGTATGTAGGGGTGTCCGCGCGCAAATATGGGTTTTTGTTTGTACATACATACATACACACACATGTATATATACACACATATATATGTATATATATATATATATATATCTATATATATACATGTACATACTCACACATATATACATATACACCCATATAGAGAAACTAGGGGTAGACATAAAAGCAGGGGAAGAACTATAATTTATATATGTAGAATTCAAATTCGGTACCTTAACACACATAGAAGGATAGATAGAAATGTAGATATATAGATAACATAGAATATGGATCGATAGATAGATAGTAGATATATAGATAGATAGAAGCGTAGATAAATGGATTGATAGAGATATGAATCGATATATTGATGAATGGACAGCTAAGTAGATATCTAGGTAGAGGAGTGGATAGACAGATGGATAGATAAATAGATAGATGGGTAGATAAAGAGATAAATAGACATATTGATAGACATACACACACGCGCGTGAGCCATGCATCAGATCTATGTATGTTGATGTTCCCGTCTATACACGTACTCACATTCGTTTTTATATGCCTGCAGATGCGCGTGGTCTGCATGTTGTGTGATTAGTGTTATGATTTGTTTAATGCTAGGTTGAATTTGAATATAAAGTGTTTTTCTTGTGTTAGGAGGTATGCGTAATCTGTAGTTTGGAAGATGAGGATTATCTTGATTATTTCTCTGCTGCATGAGTGCTCATGCTGAGATAAAATAATTGCCTATTGTTTGGATATTTATGTCGCTTTTATGTAAAGCAACTCTATTATTAAGTGTTTTGCTGGTTCTTATCTAGGATCCGCTGCATGTTTTGCATTCTGTCCATAGATAACATTTTTGGATGTGCAATTTAAGTCTCTTTTTATTATGAATGCTTGTGTTGGGTTTTGAATGTGTATAAGTTCTCATCACAAACCCCATATGTTTCTTTGTTGCCTTTCGTGACCCTTTTTATTGTGTGTTCGTTAGGTTCGGACGAGGTTAACATTTGCTAGAGTTTTTTTCAGTTAGCGTGTTCGTTGTTTTCATTATGTTGTTTAGTTTGTTGTTCTGGTTAAGTCGGGTTAATTTGTTGTTCTGGTTTAGTAGGGGATAGTTTCTTGTTATTTTTGTTAATAGTTCTGTATTGCTGGTGTTTGATGTAGAGACGTAAGCAAATACCTGTTCTTTATTTCGTTTTTAGGATTTGAAGTTTTATAATGCTATTTTTCTGCTAGTTCTATACCATTGTGTATTATTTGCGATAGTTACTATCTTGTTAAGGTTTTTCGTAGTTCCTTCAGTCAGCACGTCTGGAGGTGTCTTTCATTGACTATAGTACGGACTGTGCATGCTATAAAATAGGGTATATATTTAAGGAAGCTTTTAGTGTGATGCCCTTTAAAATGGAGATATTGTTGAGTATCCGTTAGTCTGTGATGATATGGTTGTTTTTAATTTTAACTAGTATATCTAGGAAAGGTTGTTCTGATTGACTAGGTTCTAGGGTGAATTTAATTTTGGGGTGTACGTTTTGTAGTATATTGTGTAATTTATCGATGCAATCCTCATATGGGTTGCAAAAAAAAATCAATCATCTAAGTCTCTGTTCAGATTCTATAAAAATAGTTTTTATATTTGGCCCATATATTTGTTCTATTTTTCCATATAAGATCTCTTCAATGTAATAGAGTGTTATGCTAGCACATGTTAGTGTCATTTTAGTTACCATTGCTGTACCTTGGGGATGCGTAAAGTGTTCGTTCTTAAATTCGAAAGAGTTATTGGTGGAAATAATGCCTATGCTGCGGATGATGAATATGTATATATATATATATATATATATATATATATATATACATAAAATAAATTGAAGAACATATATAAATGTTCATATTTTTCTCCAATTCTGTCTTATATGTTAACGTATAGGAATGTATATATATATATATATATATATATATATATATATATATATATATATATATATATATATATATATATTACGATTCGTAAGTGTTGCTAAAAACAAACGGGCGGTTCGTCCCGTCATCAAAAATTTGACAGCATTTGAGTATCGTAATTAATTCAGGTACGTGTAAACGAAATCGATAAATGTTTATATATTGACAATTGTGTGCTGCCTACTGCACTCTATGTTTTAGGAAAATCCATGTATTTACGATGTAAGAGCAAGTGATTTTCCTTACCAGACCGCTGAACCCTCGAAGAGTCTGGTGCAATTTTTTGTATTGTGACAACATGTTTGTCAGTCTGACATATTATATATATATATATATATATATATATATATATATATATATATATATATATATATATATATATATATAATATATATATATAATATCCTAACACATACCACGTGATATTCGCTTTCGAGATCATCCGGGTATTTTCAGGCACAGGAATCAGCCATCGGTAATCACCTCGTTAGTACAAATAGTTGTTCTGACAACTATTCCGATGGGTGGTTTCCTGTTTTACACAGTGCCAGGTCGAACTACCATCTCAATATTATTTAGGCGTTAGTTATTAACAATTCCCGACCTAGCCTTTGTAGACAAAAGATTTTGAAGCATCAGTTGGAGATGTTTAATGATTCAAAGCCACCATAACGTTGAGAGATTTACTTTTTTTTCTCTCTATCTCTCTCAATCGTTTTCTCCAACCGAAACAATTTTTTACGCTCATATCTCATTAGACTTTTAGTTTTTGATTTACCATTCTGACGTTTTCTCTTAGAGGGTCAGATGATAAGGCCTTAAGGTAATTTTAACAATTTTCCTTTTTTTCCCACACGCCTGTTTCATTGATTAAAATAATGCGTCCTTTAAAATTGATCCTACGAGTCTGTTGTACACGAAATTTACTTATATATATATATATATATATATATATATATATATATATATATATATATATATATATAATCATACTGTAAAACAAATGTAGTCATGTTCAGAATCTCTGTTCACATCTCATAGAATTCTTGATGAAAGGAGTTGTTCTCGAAAAGTTTTTACAGACTATAAAAAAAAACAATAACAAAAAATGAAATTGGGATTTATTTTACTTTGTTTATAAAATCGTCGAATAAATTGTAAGTTGCACGTTTATTTATTACTTTTTCTTAATTCTCAGTTTTTTGCTCATTACTATTGTTATATTAATTTCTAACTTGTGCGCTTATGATTTTCTGTTGACTGATTACACATATTAGCACACACACGTATATATATATATATATATATATATATATATATATATATATATGTATATATATTTGTACAGAAAAATTAATGCCACATCAGTACCGTCGGTTTCAAACTCAGAAGGACGTAACTCTCCGGTTCTTATCAGCTTATGTTGTCACCTGTTTTTGAAATGTGAATCCACGTATCACTCTTGTTTGGATACGTTGTTTGCTTTAGAGTGTCATGTATATGTGTTTCAAATTTGTGACGGACGAATTATAAACGTGGCTTATGTTGTTCCCCAAATAAGGAATTCTATTGGTGAAGGGTTATATTATTCACACTTTGCATAAATAGTTGAATTATTTCAAAGTATCGCAAATAAAAAAGAAATAAATTACATCTATAAACACGATATATTTCTCAAACTAGCGGAGTTTGACTAAGTGGTACAATGTCGGCTAGTGCCCTGAATCATTGTTTCGAATCTTGCTAGATGCAGCCACGCTGATGAGACGTAAGACAGCGAAACACGTGGACGTTGATAATTATATTTGAAAATTTAGAAATAATAATTAAGGCACACAATGACAAAATACTTAAAGAGAACAGCAGAGAGGAAGAAAAAATAACTCATTACATATAAAAGTGAAAAATATAGCAACCATAGAATTAAGAAGAACAACAATATAAACACTACAAATAGAAATAATCGAAACCCTAAGAGTAATCACCAGAATAGAAATTAAAAAAGTAGCAATGATGACAAAAGATGTAACTGCATAAATCCTACATTTTCTCCACTACAAAATAAAGGCCTACCCAAAAGTATTGTTTACCAACCACCAATAGTGGCCAAGGAAATACCTAATAACAAGAAATACTACGTGGTTATGACCTCCCTAGATTTTAAAAGCGGATATTATGACTACAAAAGCACATTTAAAAACAGAGAACATCGAATTAAAACAACACTAGCAAACCACTATTGGGATCTCAAAGAAAACGGACGCTCACCAATAATTGAATGGAAAATAATACATGTCAGTACATGTAGAAATTTAGACAAACTGTGTAGATTATGTCTGAATGAGAAACTTGAAATCCAAAACTTTAAAGACCATCAACATCTATTAAACTACAGAAGTGAGATAGAAAACAGCTGCCTGGACAGAATAACATTTACATTAGGCTAGCAATAAACAAACAAATAAGTAAAAACAAAACTGATATAAACTAAAACCTAACAAATTAAAAAGTAAAACCTAAAATAGAAATACAAGGAACCACGTGTAAAAATAAGTTTACCCATTATAGTGACCCAACAAAGAAACAGGATATAAGCCACTGTATAGAAAACATAACCATAGAACAGGAGATAGGAAGTAAACCTCAATGGACCCTTGTTCGTGAGAAGCACAACTATTGGCTAAGAGAACAACAAAGAATATGATTCGTTAACTAGTTAGCCGTGTATATAAAAACACCCGGCAAAACAAACTATATGCGTTATAGCCTGAAGATCCCCCTTGGAATGAAACGCGAAAGCCTTTGTGTAGCTTAATTGCCATAAATATATTTTCATAGCTTACTACCTAGCTAGTTACTATATATATAAATATATATATATATATATATATATATATTATATATATATATATATATATATATATATATATATATATATATATAGTTCAGCAGCAATTCGTTTTTATTCAAGCTCTATTAAAGATAACGGAGTTCTCTCTCTTCAAGATCTTTCTTGTCAATTTCTCGACGCGGCGAGTGATTCTACGGTTTTCGGGTGTTTAACCGTGGAGTATGGCACCTAGCGGTGTGTCCTGAGCCATTCCCCTAGCGCTTTCGGTCTCTCAACCGTCTTCAGGATGCTGTGTCTTATTGTTACTAAGAGCCGTATTTATAGTTTTATTATTGATTATATAGCTATTAACTTTCATATATATATATATATATATATATATATATATATATATATATATATATATATATATATATATATATATATTGCTCCGCTATAATTATTCCAACCGAGCATTTAGGTAAAATGCTTTATCGTCTAAATAGTTGAATTCGTTCAAAGTATCGCAAATAAAATAAATGAATCAATGACATATATTGTAAGTGCGTGTGCGTTTTTTTAGTCAATTTGTATTTGCTTACCTAGCCGAATGAGTGAAGAAGTCAAAGAGAGAGAGAGAGAGAGGGGGGGTTACAAACACAAGGTCCTATGCTGGGTGTCGACATCCGGAGTTCAAAACAAATACACACAGAAACAAACAAAAACTCCCCCAAACATATCAACGACTCAGCGAGTAAACAGTACGCTATAGGTGTGACCTGCAGAAGACTAACAATAGGACAGTATAAAAAAAAAGAGAAAGAGAGAAAGAACTGCGGATTCGTAGACGTTGTCTTCTTTAATTGGCTAACCTCGCTGTTTCGAGTCTCTTCGTCTAATTGAATCGCTAATTACAGCAGTTAACGGAGTGACGTAATTATCTTGGCCTTGTGTACGAATTCGACAGATCGCAAACACGACGAATTGACTGGCTTGTTGCCTTCGGGTATAGAGTTTTAAAATAGCCATCTCCCAATACCATACCTCGAGGAATGGAAAAAAACTCAATTTTGCTATTATTGTCCAGTTCGCCTTATCTGAGAGAATATCTCTAGGTTATTTAACCAGCAATTATATTTCGAAAAATATAACTTACTTCATCCTCGTGTTTTAGAAAACGAGTACTCTATTTGATTCATAAATTAAAGATTATAGAACTCAAAAATGGTACTATATATTGCATTGCTGGGGACAACTGTTGGCATTGACTGATTACTTAGCGAAGAATAAAAAAATAAACGTACCGGATCGCCAAGTAAACAGTAACAACAAAATCAGCGTAACATTATAGGAAACAACAAGTCGAGCACAAAATGTGGCACTTCCTTCTGGTCTAAGGGTAAGAGCACTAGACTACGAATATTAACATCGAAAGTGAGTCATGCTGATTACGGCTCATAGCAAAAAAACGCGCGTCCATGTCTACCCTTTGTGCATGCAAAAATGATTTGTACATTAATGATAAAAATCTCTATACAAAAAAAAAAAATTATAAATTTATTGATTTTAATCTCTCTCTATCTCTCTCTCTCTCTCTCTCTCTCTCTCTCTATATATATATATATATATATATATATATATATATATTCCCGAAACAGTTTTTCATGGTAAACAACTGATGATCCCTTAAAATAGTGTTAGAAACAAACTAATATAATAACTGTAAAAAATAAATTGACTTACATGAGTGATTTTCCACTGGAAGACTTGGGACTATAAGTTTTTTTTTGTTGTTTTTTTTTGTTTTTTTAAATATAGTTTTAATAATTGAGAAACTTCCGAGACTATATATCTATATATATATATATATATATTAGCCGTGAAAATGTGCCACCGAAAATTTGACCCTATCTTCTTTTCTTTTTTCTTGTTTTTTCTCTAGCCTCAACATGAGTGTATATTATATTGAATTTTCGGCGGTTTCAAATCTGACAACGTGACATTCCAATCTTAAATTAAAAATGTTCAATTTCGTTTCTTTTTTTTCTTTACTCTTCTTTTCCTATTATTCTTTCCAAATATATAATGACGTAAGGCTCGGATTTTTCTTTCTGTCTGATAAGATCTCAGTTTCTATCAGCTGTTAATCGATAACAGCGACAAGCCAGTGTCGCAGATTATATATATGTATTATATAATCTGGCATTTCACTACCTCTTTCGAGAAAATGTTATAATGCCTTTAACTGTAGAATCTACTACAAGGGAATGCCGACGTGTCCATTTACGGTGGTTTTTCTGCTCTTCCAGAGCGCGTCTACTGACAGCTAGTTTTCTCCACATAACACTGGACGTGTATCACAGTTTACTGTACTGACAGGGAATACTTGCCGTATTATTATTCTAGGGTATGGTTTATAGGGAGTTTTGCCTGAATTAGGTGTGGTTTAATCCTGAGATGCTATCCTCTCGGGCATTATCTTCTCATACGGATCGGGACGATATTTTCATGTGTCAACCAGTGTAAACCGAGCTTAATTTGTCACCCACCTTGTCACAATGTATAGTATATATATATATATATATATATATATATATATATATAAAATGAATGAAAAAAGAGAAATCAGAAAATGTAAGAATGACAAACCTATTTCATCTTGTGTTGTTTAATGCATGATGTATTAAATAAAATCATTTTTATATTTATATTTTCCGTACAAAAGGATTTTCAAAGAATGGAATAAAACCTGGCTTCAGAAAATACCAAATAAACATACTTTTATTGAATACACCTTGCATTGAAAAACTGAAGATGTAATAATTTTGTCATTCTTACATTTTGTTATTCATCTTTTTTGATTTATCTTTATAATCGCTCTATCACGTATATTGAGCTTTCATCACTTCACGAAAGGTTCACATTTCTAAAGGTATACATCTTACTTGTAGTGTCATATCTTATATATATATATATATATATATATATATATATATATATATATATATATATATATATATATATATATATTTGGAGAGTTGACCAAGACATTTCATTCAAGAAAAGATTAATCACAACAAAATGTTTTTTCTTTACTATGTATTTATTTTCTAAAGTCATTTTTCTATATACGTGTTTCGCTACCAGAGCAAGGTACTTGCTTGGAAGCTCATCAGGGGTGATATGACCCCTAAAATAATGACCTCAATAACTGGCAATGCCTCACGGAGGATCGACCTACTGAAGTCACTTAAGAAGAAAAAGTAAAAGAAAAACAGCTCAAAAACTTGATAATAAGTTGTGGCTGTAATGCGCCCGGAAAAAAATAAGTCCGATGCAATAAAAAAGGAAAAAAAGGGTGAATCCACCAGTATTTGGCGGAAAACATACTCTTGGGTCAACCTTAACAGAAAAAAAACGTTCACAACGCAATCCTTAAATAACGCCCAAGGCTTTAGATGGGCATATGAACCTGCAATTAGTCCGTTAAATGATCCATCATCAACTTCCATCGAGAGACATCAACCAATATAAAAAGCCGAGAAAAAAAATTAAAGCCAATCCAATATATATATATATATATATATATATATATATATATAGAGAGAGAGAGAGAGAGAGAGAGAGAGATTCTCTCCAAATATGATCTGAGGTTAAGATCGGATCCTAACTCTGCCTGATGGGATCTCAGTTTATAATAACTGTTGATCGTTAACATCGGCATGCCAGTGTCGCAAATTTTGTACATGTCTGTGTAAATAAAAATGATCATATATAAAGCTCCATTTGATATTGATCACTTTTTATAAACCCGGTTTAAATTCTTTGGATAACTACCCCGTGGATGTTTTTACCTCGATTATTACATTATATATATATATATATATATATATATATATATATATTGTTTGCATCAGGAAATATATATATCCAGACACACATACTGTTTTGTTTATCAAAATTTCAGTAGCGTTTGGCTAGCAGCCACCCTTGGCATTTGTTCATCTATTATTTTTTTTAATGTTATTCCCTCCAAACAAGGCACCCTGTCACTGAGACGTAAGGGACTACTGTGAATGAAGGTGCATATCTATTCGAGCAAGTTAGGTGGAGAGTTGTGCAGCGAGATATTTGTTCACATTACATATAAATTCATGCATGTTGCCACACAACGGAAAACAATGAGAAGGACAGTAATTGCAAACTGCAATACTAGTTAAACAGCTATTAGATTGGAGTGCCTTCCGGCATTTCTTGGTCTCTACAGTGAAGGGGTTAGATTTTGCTTATTTTCGAGTCGGTCGGGTGTATTTGCGTTGAGGGGGAACCAGTGCAGCAAGTTCGTCGGAGCACATTCCATTAAAGTACTTGTAAATCAAGCGCAGGGATACCACATTGCGATGATGGAACAGGGGCTGGATCTTTGTTGATAGTCTAGGACCTATTATATTACAAGCGCTTTTTTACGGACCTTGTCTAAGAGGGGGAGGCTAGCAGTTAATGCACAAGCACGGATACGACAACAATACTCCATGCATGGACGAATGGTTGCTTTGTAGAGATATAGGATACTAACAGGTGTGAGAAGTCTTCTAGCCCGGTAAAGGGAGATTGTCTATTTTGCTACAGCAGCTTTTGTAATGTCTTTATGTTATTTTTCCAATTCCAGTCCAAATGATTGACTCTCAGGTAGAGTTCTACTAACCCTGAGAAATCGGTGATTGAAAAAGTTTCTTATGATTGTTAAAATAAAAAAAACTTTGTCTTAGTAGCATTAAATGTCACCATTCATTTATGCCACCATTACACGAAAAATTAGAGGTAACTGTCCAAGGATTCAGATTACTTCGGACAGTGCATCTAAGTTTGGTTGTCTAATTTTATTTTATTTTAGTGTTAAAGGACAAGCGGGATCCCGTGGAAATTTCATAGCTCTTTCTACATCAATCTGTATAATTAACTGTTAATAATATTCTTTTTACTATAATAACTATTTGTCTGAGTCAATTATATTAAGAACACATCTCGCTTTCTTCTTCCGTGAAAATAAATGTCACTCTCCGCTAAATATACTTTAAATAGAGAAAACGATTATGTTTCTTCTATATATACTTATATACAATTCTAGTAATTGATATATTTTTAAAGCAGTACATTTTCTGTCTTCATACAGTAAAATGGTGATCAGCTAAATATTATTTTGAATCAATAACATGAATGTCATTTTTAAATGTATTTATTAAAAAGTATACTGTTTTAGGTGATGGGGTGACAATTTTATTTGGGAACAATTTATTAAGAAATGGATGAAGCTATAATTGTTTATCTTAGCGATATCAGATTAACTACTACTCAAATCGGACGATCTCATTATTCTTTAATGTATGGTAAATGTGATAACATACTATATTCATGAAACGCCATAGCGTGTTATTATATATATATATATATATATATATATATATATATATATCAAATTATGAAGTTGAATAAACAAACAAACGTGAATATTTTTTGTTGAAAAATACTTCATTTAGCAATAAAGTTGCCTTCTTGAGGGAGTATCCTCTGCCAATAGTAGATAAGAGGATAGGCATATGGGACGTGAAGTATGCATCCGAAGAGAAAGGTGTGTATTAAGCACATACACCTTATAATATAACGGTCGTGAGTTCAATCATGCACAGATAGTGTGTTTTCACTTTATCTTCCTTTACAGCCCAAGGTAAGTTCATTATACTAGAACAAATATGTATTGTTTGGTCATCTCTTGCGCTCAACTTTTATTGCGTGAATCAGGGAAAGGCGAAAAATGCTACCCATCCAATAGGAGAAGTGAATGCGTAGGACGATGTCCTCATATGACTGAAGTAAACCATATTAATTCAAACAACAGAATCGGGTTCTTTACAGACCCTAGAATCAGAACATAACCATAATTGTTATTATTTGGAGTATTCGAAGTACTGTTCTATTCTTATATGTTATTCTCACAACGTTTCGGCCGATGTACACTCCGAACCTCTGCAGCTGTATATTGTCGAACTCGGGAATCGTTATGTCGAACTCGGGAATATGTACGGAATGTAGGACGGAACTCTTTGCTTAATCCACGGGGATAGCCTGATCTCGTTTCGTTAGCAATGACCGGGTAAAAGTCTTAAGTAATTTGAAATTGTATCCTTAGTATCACTTGCCCTTATACACGTGAAGAAAGTTGGGGGTAACATCGGCCGAAATGTTGTTGGTGAGAACAGTAGTCCGAGTTATCCAAATGATACAAATTATGAATCCTCATTTAAAAAATTCAGAATGTCGGAAGAATTTTCCGGCTTGTATGTAAAAAAAAATCACAGAAAACCTTTACTTGCGTGATTACTACATCAGCAAGTTGTGATACAAGGTCACCTTAATGTTACTAAACCCTTTGACAGGGGAATATGGACAAATATAAAATATACAGTAAACGGATGCGTTGGTATTTCACCGTGGCAGTCTCTCAAACGACACTCTATAAACCAATATTAAAAATATTACCACTTTTTTAGGATATGAAATTTAAAATTAACATTAATTAAATGTATTAACGTTATATATATATATATATATATATATATATATATATATATATATAAAAAGATTAATGAAAAAATCAAATACATTCAAGTAAACTAATTTCCCTTTCAACTGTAATGACACGCGTTATTATGGGGCTTAAAAGGTGCGGCAAAAAAATAATCCTAGTTTTTTTATTTAATTTTAAAATATCTATGCTACGCGATCTAAAAAAATAAACATATAAACGCTGTATACAACTTTTCTAGGCACAAAAACATATTAACAAAGGTATGCCACAGAATCTATCTGATCGTAAATTTAATACTACTTGCTTTTAATTTAGTTTAATGTAGTTTTTTTTAATTAAAATCAATGAAACGTGGAAATTGTTGAGGAAGTTACACAGTTTAACTGTCTTTCTTTTAAAATTCAATTCCTCGTCTTATTGTCTTGTTTATTTTTGTTTAATTTCACAAGACGTTGGTATTTTATAAAAAAGAAATAGAAACTTAATTGACTATTTCGTTTATCTTCTCTCATGCAATCGCCGCCATTAAGATCTCATTTTTCTTCTTTCATGATATCCTTCGCAACTGCGTCGCTTTTTATTCTTTCTTTCAGCCAATTAGTCACAAACATTTCAGTATTTTCCGTTCAGTT
>OY744530.1:59307049-59312049 GCA_963556195.1 Sepiola atlantica
AGCTCAATGTGGTAAACAGAGCAATAATAACGTAAAATATAATAACACGAAATTACATGATTGTCGATGCAATAATTTATTTCAACCTTGCGGTTTTATTCAAGCATCTTGATGCTTGAATAAAACCGCAAGGTTGAAATAAATTATTGCATCGACAATCATGTAATTTCGTGTTATTATATTTTACGTTATATATATATATATATATATATATATATCATTTATATGCTTAATTTATTTTCGATACTCGGACGAATTCGAGTATTACTGCAGAAAAAATGTTTTATCGAAATGTTAGATAGGAATAATTATTCCCTTAAATAATGTGATGCCCCCATCGACATACATTTAAAAAATATAACTGCCCACGGACACGCATTTCGCCCCATTACGTCTAATTAGCGAAATTCGAATATGGAACCCAAGAGACTGAAGGCCGCCGCTTCGCTATTCAAGAACCAAGAACCGGAAGGGGTGTATTTATTTGAAATAGATGTCATTTATTTGTTTAGGTTATTTACCATAATAAAACGAATGCGACTATTTACGCTAATCTACATAAACATAAGAAAATTCCTACCAACATTTCTAGTGTTATATGTTGTAGCATATGAATAGTTAACGGATAGACACACAGAAAAAACGATGGCAAACACACATTTCATTATTTTTATTGGATTATCAATATTCCCCCTGTTCAATTCATTGTTTCAGTCCGTTATACTCATGCGACCACCTTTGAAAAACAACCCCCAAAATAACAGTGTTTTCTCCCACGCAAAACCCGCTCAAATATCAATCATCAACTTCCCTTCAAGCTATTGATTGGCAGATCATCTCTTGAGTGTCCTGTGCTCTTCCGACTCGTCAAAAGTTCATCAAGAATTGAAGGGATTTAATATCCGCTGTAAAGAACCGTTTTCGTTGGCTTACAATACGCCATATTAGAAACACAAAGGGAGACGTGATTAAACCAAGACTAGAAAACGTACAAATGTCATTTCCTCGTTAATTGCGATGACCAATACAATGCGGTCAAGTCATAACATGGACAGCTACCCCTTTGCAGCCATTACCTTCAACGGGCATTCAAACAATGCCGCTTCCACCAATAGTAGATGAAGTACGAATCAACGCCGTATAAGAGTTTGTCTGACATATAAAGTTTATTTTGCAGGATTGTTAAAGTAAGACCCACATAACATTAAAACTGAAAAATCAAACTTTGTTTTTCACCGGCCAGTTTTCACTTAATATGTTTATATCGTATTATTGACAATATAATAACTTAATTATATACGGCTTTATCACGTTGACACGCCGGTTTCTGTTAGATAACCAAAGATGAATGACGTTGAGGCTGGTCAAAACTAAATGTTGACCATTTGTGAATTCCTGCTGCTGTATATATATATATATATATATATATATATATAATGTATATATATATATATATATGTATCCTGGCTTTGTTTGTAGTCGTCTTTGTATTCTCCTTGCCACAGAACTCAAACAATACCGG
The DNA here is from genome assembly GCA_963556195.1 of Sepiola atlantica. NCBI lineage: Eukaryota > Metazoa > Mollusca > Cephalopoda > Sepiida > Sepiolidae > Sepiola > Sepiola atlantica. The sequence goes on from OY744530.1 coordinate 59,308,572, forward strand.
TTAAGTAGTTGTAGATTGAGCACACTTAGCTTCCCAACATGATCCTCTCTCAAGCAACTTAGCAGTGAGTATCTATTTTCTATCGGGACTGAACGGAAGCTTTCTCTCAATAACTAAACAAAAAAAACTTAACCCGAACAGTTACAAGATTGCCGAAAATAAACCGAAATATATTTCCTGTACTTTTTAAAGCGATTACGTGCGGTTTTACGACTCTCACCTCTTCAGGGCCTTCTACCATTTTGGGGGCATTCACTAAATGTTTTTACCACTAAAACAAGTTTTGTCCGCAAAGTCGTAAAACCACACACTTTAAAAAGTAGAACTTGTGCAACCAGGAAATGGTGGATCATTTTATATTAAAATTATATGTAAAACTGGTCTCCTAATCTGCATTCTAAAATAATTGTTTTTTTTTCTTTCCGCGAAAAATGAGTAAAACATTACATACATTTTTTTTTTTAAATGCAGTATTTACAAAATACAGGAATTAAAAAAAAATGAAATAAGAACTTTTTGTCAAGAAAATAAAAGTTACAGACAAAGAGTTATTGATAATTGTAAAATAAAATTAAAAAATTTAATATAAACATTTTTGAATTCTTCTTAACATAGTTCACATCAAACAAAGCAGGCCGCCACTGTAGATGTAAGGGGCCACAAAGAAAAAGTGTGAAAGATTATTTTGGGTGGTCAACCTAAATTGGGAGCTGCGCACAAGGAAGCAACACTGCAGCGATGGGACAGGGGCTGGAACTTGGTTGATAGTGAGGGATCTATCAAGTTGGCGACTCTTTTTTAGATCTTGTCTAAAAGGGACAGACTAGTTTATGATGCCCCAGCCCAGATGTGACAACAATACTCCATGCATGGGCGGATGGTGGCTTTGTAGAGATATACGATAATATCAGGTGTGAGAAGTTTACTGCCACATTCTTTGCAGCAGCCCTGGCAATGTCTTCAATGTATTTATTCCAATTAAAATTATCTGTGAAAGTTAGGCGAGGAGTATGAATTAGTAACTCTCAGGTAGGATATTATTTGTCATTACAATCAGTGGTTGAAGAGGTTTCTTGCAGTTATTGAAGGAAAGCAGCTTTGTCTTTGCGGCATTAAAAGTTACCATCCATTTTTTTACCCCATTCCACTAAAGACTGGACGTCATTTTTTAAGGATTCAGACATTGCCTCAAATATGTTAGCGTCGGTTTTGTCTATATGACGAGAGTAGAGCGTGGTGTCGTCAGCAAATATTTCTATATCAGTCTCAATGACATCAGGGAGGTTATTTATGAAAATCAGGAACAGTAGAGGTCCAAGGATGGATCCCTGGGGCACACCATCATTTATGGAATGTTGCTTAGAATAACGGCTATCGAGGACAACCTCGATCTATATTTTTGTGAGAACGATTTAATTACATAAAATATTTATCGAGTGATACCATATGAGTGCAGTTTTATGAGAAGCCCTTCATGCCAGACCTTTTCAAAGGCCTCGGATATATCGAGCCCTACCACCCTAGTTTCACTTGCCTTGCCCAGTGTATTCTATATGCGTTCAAAGATGACCGTTAGGATATCTGCAGTAGACCGTGCTTGTCTGAACCCCATTGATGTTCAGAAAGAAGTTTAGCATTAACTAAGTGCCGGGCTATAGCTAGATTGATTAATGATTCAAAGATTCGAGCAAAGATCGGGAGTAGACTGATTGGACGGTAGCTAAGAGGATCAGTTCTATCTCCAGAATTTTTGAAGACTGGTACCACAGAGGCAATTTTCCAACTATCAGGGAAACAATATTCAGCAAGGCATGTGTTGTATAGTTTGGAGGGAACAAAGACCACTTAAACAGAGCATTTCTTTATTACTCTTACTGGTATAAAATCAGGCCCACAGGCTTTGGAGGTGTTAAGGTTAATTTTTGAAAAATAATTTATTTTTACGTTAAGGGGCTTTTGACCGAGTTTGAATTATTTTGGTTGGCTTTTCCCTAGTGGAATATTTTCAGGTGGGTTTTTGCCCACCCACATACATTTTACTGCATATAATCACGTTTTAGATAATTTAATTTAATTATTTTTTTTATTATTATGACATTTTAATTTAAAATTCTAGTGTCTTCATATTTTTGAAATTAAGTTATCTAGATCATCCAAAATCACTACACATAACCCTATAATGATATGATTTCGGCACATCCTCATAGTTATGACTTGTTTATATATACAAAATTAACTATTGCAATTACATACGTTATATTTAATTAGTTTGCTTGTCATTATGGTACTTATCTTGTAAGTTCCTTGACTTAATACTAGAGTAGGTATGAATGTAAGCAAATTAAACTGAGATAGATAGGAGCAATAATGAATGATATAATCACCTAACTTTTAATTATAAAAATATCGTGTTTGTGTACATGTGGACGTGTGTTAGTGCATGCATACAAATGTCAGTATACACATGTGTATGTGTGTGTACGTTGTTTGCGTGCATATATAATGATTTTATGTATATTTACGTTATATGTGTATGTATATGTACATGTAAATGTAATGGTGTATATGTATATAATTGTATGGTTTGTGTATGTTATATATGTATATATAATGGGATCTATATATATATATTATGTAGTGATGTATATGTATGTATTTATGTGTATATGTGCTCATGTTTCAGTATTTGTATGTGTTTATATATTTATATGTATGTGTATATATATATATATTTGTGTGTATATGCGTATGTGTATATATGTATACATGCGTGTATGTGTATAATTGGAGCCAGATATATGCGTATGTATGGGTATGGATACTTAAACTAATATCTTATATGCATGGGTATGTTTATACAGGGTTTAAAGTTGTATATTTTTATTTTTATTTTTATATTTATTTCGTGTGTACGTATGTGTAGGTTAATGGACATATTTATATGCCTATGTGTCTATTTATATTTGTAATGTACAACAATGTTAAAGTATATATGAGTGGGTAGGTATGTTATATAAACTTATGTATATATTATATACATATATATATATATATATATATATGTATTACATGTGTGTATATCCGTGTATATATATTTGCGTATATATTTGTGTTGTTTTTTCATTTTTTTATATATGTATATATATATATATATGTGTACTTATATATTTGATGTGTGGACTTGTGTATATATTAATTTGTGTGCACGTCTGTATTTTTAAGTTGTTATATTAATACCAGATATCTTCGCTTGAAAATGTATATGTGTATATATATATATGTGTATATCTGTGAATCAGTATATGCGTATATTTTATATATATATATATATATATATATATATATATATATATATATATATATAATGTACATATGTGTTTATGTTTTTACTTGTGCATCTATTAATTTGTGCGCACATGTGTATTTTATATGTTGAACATATATTTATGCTTTAAAATAAATATATATGTATTTATCT
>OY744530.1:59319549-59334549 GCA_963556195.1 Sepiola atlantica
ATAAAATATATATTCTGAGGTTTTGCGATAGTTTGAATAATGTTCAGCAAGTATGGATGATTAAAATTAAACAATTCACCTGTTTAGTGTGTTTTTAATTAGTAGCCAGCGTCGTTGAAAAAAGCTATTACGGGTGTCCATAAGATGTTTATGAGAAATTGGATGTGTTTTAACCGTTGCCCTGTTTTCCTGTAAAGCTGTGAGCTGTTTTACATATACTTATAAGCTTTAACAATATCATGGATGAAATTGCCGAAGTGTTTAAAGGATTAAAGTATAAATGATAAAAAGAAAGTATGTGTGCAACACCCGACGATTCGCAACTGAAATCTATTTTCTCGAGGAGATTAATATGTACGTGGCGACATTTTGAATCAATGTACGAAATAATCTATACAGTTCGTTAATGTAAACCGGACATTTTTGAATTAGTTTAAGTGTATGTTTAATAGTTATACATAACGACGGACAATAACTATTTATATATAATCCGATATTTTATCATTTGGAAGGTAAATCACAGAGCGGTTATTAATTTAATCTTGTATATTATGTATGAAATTATAAGAAAAATAAAATAAAATATTTACGCTGATGAGTTTATGAATTATACGATGTAATTTATTTCCCGGCGTTAACAGGGAGAGTATGACAGGATAAAGATATTAGGACAATTTGTAGCTACCATCCGTATGGAGTATGTTTTCGTGAGAGTCTGTGATGGCGGTCTGAAAGTAGCATGTTTTGTTAGATATTGAAAATTGTCATACATTTCTTGAAAAACGCTCGAGTGAATAAGGTGAATATATAAGTGAGTTTTGTAGCCTATAATGCATGAGGCTATTTTCTTACTCTCGACGAAGGTACAGCGGAAAATCAAGTGTTCTTTATATATGTAAGTATTCTTTATATATATAAGTATTCTTTATATATATAAGTATTATTTATATATATAAGTATTCTTTATAAATATAAGTATTCTTTATATATATAAGTATTCTTTATATATATATAAGTATTATTTATATATATATAAGTATTCTTTATATATATAAGTATTCTTTATATATATAAGTATTCTTTATAAATATAAGTATTCTTTATATATATATAAGTATTCTTTATATATATAAGTATTCTTTATATATATAAGTATTCTTTATATATATAAGTATTCTTTATAAATATAAGTATTATTTATATATATATAAGTATTCTTTATATATATATAAGTAGGCCTAAACTCTGAAAAATTGGACAATATTAAATCAACCAATTCTCTAGATATTAATTTCAATTAAGATAATAATACAGATACGCCTTATTTAAAAGATAACAGCTAACCAATATATGTACGCCTACAATCAAACTAACCTCATCCGAAGTAAAATATACTTTTTTTGCCTTCGGGCGAGAATCTAAACATAATATCTCTTCTGTCAAAAAATGGTACAATAATATCGTGGTGTCTGCGTCGGACCGAACATCGATACAATGGTAATATTCCAAACTCTGACAAGGGCTTTAGAAATAGACATGCATTACCGGATATATTTTGACACTGCATTAATCATACATAAGTATTTTCAGTTTGAACAAAAGTGACTTTATAATATCGTAGAGTCTTTGTTAGCGCTGACTAGAAATATTTCACAAAATAATACAACAGTTTTAGACATAGACGGAATATATTCTGAGACAAAATCAAGCAGAATACTGCATATAAGCATTTAAGTATGTTTCATTTTGAAAAAGGTGGTAACATAATATCATGTGGGTTTGCGTATAGGCCCGACGTCCATTGGTGACTTATATAACTGTGGGGAATTACCACGGGTCATGCTTGTAAACGATATTCCGAATTCTACAATATGTAGATTAGCAATATCGTGACAAATGCAAATTTATTTCAGAAAATAATTTACAATCAATAACACCAATAAAAAAAATAAGAAGATACATAAATATTGACATTAAATATAAGTAAATGAAAAGAATGAGAGTAAAATAATATAAATAGAAAAAAAAAACTAAAATATAATTTTTGTTTACCAAGTAGTATAATAAAATGGTGAAAACCAAACTAGGTGAGAAATTTCTAGATCATTTTGACAAGATTTTCCCGTAACGATCCGGCTACAAAAAATGCTTAATAATAAATTAAAATTGAGTTAGTCTTGTTGTAGGAGTCAATATTTGTTATTAAGGCCCACAATAATAAATTAGGAATTGATAGTCGTAAAGAGAAAATGCAGAAAAAAAATAGTGAACGAGAAACGAAAAGAACTTTAACGGAAAAGGGGAAACTAGGCCTTAAATTATTCATATAAAAAAGAAAGAAAAACATAATTAATATGTGAACGATAAATGAGAAAAAGATAAAACAAAATAAAAAATGGAAAGATGGAAGAAAGATGAACAAGAACAAGTTAACGAATAAAACTTACGTCGTAGAGAAAGAAAGGAAACAAAAAGGAAGGAAAAACAAAAAAGAAGAAGAAAGGAAAAGGTGAATAAAAAGAAGGGAAAATAAGAGAAAGGAAAAACAAAAAATCAGAAAGAAAAAAAATAAGAAATGAAGTTAAAGGAAATAAAAGAATAGAAGTGAAAATGAAATAAATTAAATCGTAGATGAAAGACAGACAATCAAATCATACAGAAGGGACGAAAGTCGGAATAAAGGAATATAAAAGAGAGGAAAGTAAGAGAGGAAGCACAGCATAAAAGAATAACACGAGATTTAAGTGTGTCTGTGTGTAAAGTGGGGGAAAGAGAAAGCAAGTAAACCGCTCTGAAAGAACGTAATAAAAAACGGTTTTGATTAACGTGTTTTGTTTGAACGAATATTAAAATCGAATAATAGAGGATGAGGGAAAAGTAAAGTTAGAGGAGAACGAAAAAGAGAAAATAAGAAAGGTAGAGAGAGAGGAGGAGAAAGCTGGGTGTGTTTGAGGGTTTGTGATAAAGGATGAGTTTATTGATTTTATGCCAGTTTTTTTTTAATTCCAGGAAACTAACAAATCGAATCGCAAAACACCGGGCGAAGACGGAAGACGACGTTAGAAACGAAATAAACACAACGGAGATTAAAGACACGAATTCGCACGCAATTACGCATATGTCGCCACGCGTGCACACACAGACATACCCACGAAAACGCACACACACGTAAATTCACACATACTTACTCAGCCCCACACATGAATACATACTCACCAACAACTTTACCTCATACAACCTGACGTACTCACCTTTATTCGGAGAGATATAATTATAACTTTTAATATATATATATAAATCAATAATATGAAAAATCGATAACAAGAATTAATCTACGGAGGAGATGTTTCTTATATCCGATTCAGATACGTCCAGAAATGTAATGCTGCTGCCATTCTTTTCTGCCTTGACAAAGTACAAAATAAACTTCAAAACCTAGTAGGAAATACTCTTTTCGATTAAAGTCCAAAATAGTTAACAGTCGGGAAATCGCGAAGAATAAATAATAACAAATAATCGATAGCAAACGCAGTAGAATCCATTCTCTACCAACCAGTATATTTTTAATGCGTGGAAACTGTGTAAGATTTTTTTGAATTTCAGAATTATATTTCGATGCATGTGTGTCTTATCGACTAACAAAAAACAACATGGCCACCGAGGTGATGGCAAACTTTTGTTTAATTAATGTCCAAAAGATCGTATCAAATTACTTACCCTATCACTAACACAATGTCTGATGGGAAAGCGTCTCCCAAACAAAAGCCCCCATAAAACCACAGTTATTTCCCTAAGTTAAGCGAAGTTTAGTAATCTTCTTGGTCGCCATGTTTTTTTTGTGTTGGGCGTAAAGACACAAAGAATATCGAAATAAAATTTAAAAAAAAAAAAACACTCTTGCGAACAGTTTCCACACGTTAAAAGCATACTGGTCGGTTGAGAATTTGATTCTAACACTTTGTTATGAATTATTTGTTGTTTTTATTTTTCGTTTATGAATACCCGACTTTTAAATATTGTTTACTTTACCCATCTTTTTTCTTCCCCATATCATCTTTCTCACAGACGAGACGTTTCTATTAGTCCTGTTTACGCTAACGTTATTCTCTTGGTAGTGCTTAACTGAGCTCTACTCTCTAGTTTATTTTCGTAAGAAAATCAAAGCTAGAACTCGTCTTATTACCACAACGGAAAGTATTTCGTTTATTTCTCCATGCGGAGCGTCCAGCGGAATTTCCACTGACTGATGTTCTTTGCAAGAGCTTCCCGTCCGTAAAAACAACTTTCCTGCGAAACTGCTATCCTTCTTATTATATTATAGAAGTCTTCAAATCCACTTTCTAGAAATACTTGTCATAAACCGCCCAGTTCAAACCATTGAGTATTGCTAATTATATATCATCTCATTAATCCGTATGTTCGAGTGGAATTTGGCCTTGATAAGTGGTGACGTAACAGGGGGAAAAACAAAAGTCTCTTCATTATATAATTATGAGAAAAACACCTTAATTAAATATCAAAATAGAACCAATACATGAAAATAAAAATAAAAAATTACAGAAATAAAGAAAGGGTTAACAAAGTTGGTTTAGTTGGTTTGCTTTACGACATGTCAACCGTTTCAGATCATTCACTGTTAATAAACTACTGTCTACTTCAAGTGTCGTGTTTGACACATGCCGAGTTCATTTTGAATAGTGATGCTGGCATTCTTCAGTTGATTGCTTCCCGTGATTTAATGTGTCGTTTACCTTCTCTCGATTCGTTGGCCATCGACCTGCAGATGATGAGGATGGTCTCATGAAACTAAAAGAATAACCGATGAAAATTTACTAGTCTTGTTCTTAGGTTCTGTTTTGGTAGAATTGACACAATTCTGGTTTGTGAATCTCGAGAAAAACGTGCCTATCTGTGGTCACATTGTTGTTAAATGTTAGTTGCTTATAACTAACAAAACACTTTTCTACATAAAAACACATGTTCATTGTATTAGAGAGAGAGAGGGAGAGAGAGACGCACACACACAGAACGAACAGACAAACAGACAAGACAATTTTACAAAATTACGTTTTAGAATGTGTTTACGGTTCGCTTCTCAACCAATTCTGTCACGCTTCCAGCATGCTGATGGAAGTTTTTCTTCCTTCCATCCTCATGTTTCTCCATTTAAAACTATTGAACTATTGAAAGCGTACATGCTGTTTACGTTATTCACAAGGCCATCTTAATATATAAGATCGGCTTCGGAAAAACAAAGAGGAAAAACTGACTCAAAAAAATAAAACAATCATGTATGATGATTCGTATAAACTGTTTTTTGGTTACCGACAAAATAGGATTTAGTAAAGCAACTTTACGTTTAATTATCCGTTGTTTTATGGATGTTTGGCTGTGAATCTGAGAAATACATACCAAGATTATTTTTTTTCAAATAGAATTTTCCCCATATGTTGTATAATAGAATACTATATGTCGAGACATTACTGGTTTTCCGGCCTACTTACACTTCCGATTATGTTGAGATGGACCCGTATACAAATTTCGGCAAGGTAGGACTTAAATTCGCTGTAAAGTTTGCTTTAATTTCGAGAAGAACTACAGGAATTAGCTCTCGTGAATGGTATGTTTAAATTTCTGGCTCACCAGACAATCTTAATTGGCGGTAGAATCTTTTCTATATCTCATTTTATTGTAGGGGAAAACTAGTCGTTTCTATTTGGTCACAACCCTAGTAGATTTGTCATATTTCCAAAAGACCAGGAGAGAAATGGCTACCATTATCGTATGTAATAATACCAGATACGCTAAAACGTGATACCCGACTTTCTTTTGAAGCTTGCACCCAAGTGTAAGCGTAATCGTCACGTATTGCTATCATTTAAGAACATCGTGTGTAGCTATCAATACAGATCAATAAATATACACAAACTTCAGACAGTGGTACAATTGTACTAAGTCTTTGCAATACTCTTGTTTTAAGTAAGTTTAATATACATAAATGTGCTGTAATATAACGATTGACTTTAGCAAGTTATCAATCAATGGAATTTCGAGACTACATACTTATATGTTGATTGATTGTTGAGCACGTAAAACATATGTTATTAATTTTTGCGAAGTTCGAATTCTTGGGTTTGATAAATTGTGTTAAAGGAATTGAAAATACATCGTCTGTAATTGTGTTAAATGTAAATTGATTATCCAATTAAGATCTTGCCTGATTTTTATTTTATTTAACATAGTTCACCCCAAACAAGGAAAGGGGCGACTGAGAATTAGTTAACGTTTTGGGGATCATATTGAATTGGGGGCTGTGCAGCGATTTGCTTGTTGACATTAGTTAAACATGTTTGCATGTCGGTAATGTCGGGGGAAATAGAGAGCAGGGATGGAGTTCCAAAAGCCTGCAGTAACGAGGAAAGAAGCTATTGGAGTAGAAGACTATCCAGCATCTGGTGACCGCCACAGTGAATGTATGAGATTTAGCTGATTGTCGGGTTGGTCAGGTGTATTTACGTCGAGGAAGCATCAGAGCAGCGAGTTCATCGGTGCACATTCCATTCAATTACTTGTAAAACAAGCAAAAGGATGATATAATTTGAAACTTACCAGTGACTTAAATCGAAAGCCGAGGATCCCATCGAATACTTAGCCAAGTAATAAACCCACCCAGCTGACATAGTCCGTGGTTGATGGGTCTATTACCACTACCTCAGTATCGCTAGTCCATTAGCATTAAGGTTATATACTGACTTATCTAAGGTAAAAAGTTATACTTTTATTTGGTTCGTTTCGCACTGTTTTTTTTTTTACTTCCGTTTCATCTTCTGCTGTTTCCGTCTTCTTACCACTCGGTTTTAGTGTGCGTCTTTTTTTTCCTATCGAGTTTTACCTCACTTACTTACAACTATACTATAATTCATATTCTACGGGCATACTTCAATTGGCACTTCTACCTTTTCAATATTTGACTGATGGAATGTCCAGGAAAGATTAAAAATAATATATGTAACCTAGACCATCCTTAATTATAAGAGTCTGAATTTCAGCAATAAATTCCTTGAAGTCAGACTTCCTAGTAACTTTTAGAACCGTGCACAAGCTGAAACCTTGTTCCATAATAACAATAAATTAAAATTAACGCAAACAGATAGTTATTAAATATGGAACACTGCATTTTGGGTGATGTTTATGCAACTTGTTACATTACTGTAAGTGTTAACGCACCTATTTTCATGAGTTTAGTGGTATGATTTTTTTTTGTGAGCGAGCCATGTTACCCTTTTCTTCAATGTAAGCCTTCTGAGGGGCTTAGATTTTTGGCTAGTCGGTGTGGAGTTCAGCAGCTTGTATGTTAGTGTTCGGCGCGTTTTATGATTGGTTTGCCTGATAACATGCATATAATGAAGGTAGTTAAACATCACTGGTAGAGAGCGAAGCCATGATGCTTTTCTAATCGGCACTTTTCGGGTAATAGTACAGGCGATTGGACTCAAAGGTAGCTTCTTAAGAAGCTTTCCCATAAGCACTCGCTAAATGTCAGTGTATTCGAAGTGCCGTGTTTTGCATGGATGTGTAGCTTTCTCGACTATTTCTGGCGTGGATGACTGAGTCCTTCCATGTTATTCTAATTTGTCGACTTTAGATTCTGTTATGTTGCCTCTGAATTTATCAGCGTCAGTTAAAAAATTAACTTGTTTTTAAATGTTTTTACTTTGTTCTCCCTTTTTGTGATTATTAAATGCAATCGACTGTCGTTCTCTTTAGATTCTTACATCAAGTTGCTTCTAATTTTGTCTGGAGTTACTTCCATAAAAATATGTCATTGATAACATAACTACTCTGCTACGGTAACTATGGGAATAAAATAGTTGAAAAATTCTGTTTTTGTTTAATAACATCAACGCACTGTTATTTTCTCATTTAACAACTTGTAATAAAAGTATAACATTTCTCGCCATATTTTACAAATTAAAAGTCAGAAATAGCCTTCTCGGGACGTGTTATTCATTTGCTAAAGAACACCCGACGCTATTTCTTAAACTATAGGAGTTCTTAACACCAGCCTTGAATTTCAACGATAACAAATAAGTTGTTTTCTGACTTGGTGAATATCTTTTATATTTTCCAATTTTTTATGAGTTTATTTTCGAGTGTGTCAGTTATATGTTGTAGGTTACAACACACTGCATGTGAGGGTAGGTGCAGGAAAAGCTACAATTGAATATTTACGCAAAGTGTTGGCACCGTATTTGTTACTTTCTTGTTAGAAATAGTAATGTCTAACGTAGAGTTAAAGTCAAACGCTGTACAAGATTGTTTGTCCGCCATTTAAGTCGTCAAACGACGCACATTTCACTTCATATAGCTAAATAAATATTCCCAGTGAGCATGAGACTAAGAATTATTTATTGGGGCATTGCGATGTTGAGGCTAGGAAACATATTAAAGGAAGACAATAGAAAAGAACAAAAATAATCATTAGAAGAAGAAAGAGAGAGAGAGAGAAGTATAAGAAAGAGCGCAGTGGAAGTCAGAAGATGAAGACGGAAAAGTGTACCCTCTGACAGATATATGGTCTTTTTTGCAATACAGATGTGTAGCAATCAAATTTCGTTATCTAAGAAAGCTACGTAAATACTCCTGACCCACCCAACTAGCAGCAAAATACTCCTCCTGTTGAATTCTTCAGATGCCGGAAAATATTCTATTCTTATAGCTTCATTCCGATGACCGCTTTTCTTTCGAATTCCTTACACGCTGCCTGTTTCCGAGACTGTACTATCATGCATATATTTAAATGCAACGTAGACATATATCTTGCTAAACAACTAAGAATTCTTCTGTAAACATTACCCATACTCAAAATAACCATTTACATTTAACTGGCAATATGCTTTGTTTGGGATGAATAAAAGTTTTAAAAAGCGTGACGTATGTACGACGGAATGAGGAATCGGATCAAATACACACTAGAATATGTTTTTGCTAATACAATGTACCTGTTTATATTTCTAAAATGTTAAAATGTAAACATGTATACTGCACGTTATTTAAAAAACGGCAGCAATGGTAGAAGAATGTCACTGTGCAACTCTCAATATTTGTGTCTTGAAATGCACAAAGCGATATATTTTTTCAAATGTTGTTGTTCCAGAAACTTCCACGCTGAGAATATACTTTAAAATTAAAGTAAATTAATTGTCATCGACGAGGAATTTAAATTAATAGTTGTTGGTATAAAATATCAGGCAAAGATGCCACTCCTCATAATGCTGAGAAATATTTTTGAAGAAATAGAATCACATCAAATAAATTTAAATAAAAATGTCTTCCAGAAAGATTGTTTATGAATAGGAATAAAACTGGACGAAAATAAAATTGTTTATTTGAAGACTGGAGATTTTATCAGCTATTTTTGAATAACACCGTTCTTTTAATGAGAAGTTGGCGTGCGCGTTAAAGCTAGAAAAACATGTTCTTCACAGTTCCGCCCCTTTTTCGAGCCGGAACTCTTGGAGAAAAGCCGTCAGTTATTGGAATCGTATGGAAGTGGCTCAGCTGGCAAATATGGCATTATGCTTATGATATTAATATTATTTATTATTTTTGATACGATAAATATCATCACTTCGTTGCAAACGGATTAAAGCAAAGAACGTCTAATGCAAGGCCACTTTGGTGGTGCTTTTAAGTATTTCGGCGGCAGATCACATGAGTTGACTTTTTTGTATATATCAAAGTGTAGTATTCGTTTTGATAGTAGACATTATCTTTACTGTCTTCGTTCAGTTAATCAGAAGCCATTTTATCCTAATCAACGGTACCCTATTTAGGGAGCTATTCTTTTTCCACGCTAAAAAAGAACGTGTGTCATACTCTGGCTTCGTTAGGAGGTAAGTAATTAGAGACATGTTTTGAAATGTGTTTCTTGGCTTTCTGGCTAGTAGCCGAGTGTAGTCTTTCTTCTGATACTACACTTCACCCGTTTTGTCTTCGAGTAGTGAAGGATAAATCGTTCTAGACTGAGACAACTTTTATGTTTTTCCAAATCCGGAGTGCATCATTTTTTGGATCTGGATTTCTTCTACATTAAAAAACAACCTTGTGTCTAACTCTACTCTCGCGGGGAGACAACTATATTGCGATTTGAATCGAGCACGATGATTTCACAACTAATGTCACTGACAATAACGCAAATCGTAACAAACTGCCACTTTGTTTGCTACCTTGATCTATAGGGAGTTTTGTCGGTCTAATAGATAAAGTCGAAAATTATAGAATCGATTTTCATGTGTTATTATATACATTTACGCCCTAATATCATTGCGAAAGCATTAATTCTCAATGTTTTTATTGATTTCACCGAAATAGATCCCCGACTTCACGTTATTTTATACAATGAATAGTTTTTGATCGATATTTTGTTTAGTCAATCAATAACGTCAAAGTGGTAATATCTTGTAAATCCCACACGTTAATACCATTTTAGAATTGTAAATACTAATGTACGATTAATGATTCCAATAAATATGTTATAGTTTTGAAGGCAGTGTTATATGCAGAGATACTTGTATATAGGATATACTAACACAAAGTTTAAAATGTGTTTAATACTTAGCTTCCATTTAGCTTTGAAATAGTTAGGATATATAAGTATAAACAGAAAATACTATTCAGGATGTCTTTAGAAATTTCAGTTTTAAACAGAAAAACAGTTTACTCAAATTTACAACACATTCTCAAATTCTGACATTTGACATTGAGCATCAAGTCAGTACAGAACATAAGTGAATCTCATTTAGCAGCTTTAATTTTCGCATTTCAAGTGTCTTATAGTTGAAGACAAGTTCCTATTTGCATAATAAATCAAGCGATACAAACTCTTATCTTCATATCAATACTGTTGCTCTGAAAAGAAGAAGTTTAAAAGTAGACATAGAGTCACAGTACGAAAATATAAGGGCACCAATTTGTTAATAAAAGTAAATTATTTGAATATTCTATACTTAAGATGTCTGCTATAAATAACAATTTATAATTTTCTACTAACAAAAGTAATTTTCCCTTCCCTTTTGGGCATGCTGTATATCATAGGTTTGCCTTAAGGATCAACCAATACACTCACATGTTAGTATAATAACACACAAGTGATACCTACATTTTATTCTAAATCGTAAAAGTATGTATATTGGTAAATATCAAGATAGACGTGTCCACCATTTTGTTTTTTTCTATCTCAGCATGGTAAAAGTCACAATGTATGACACATATGCCTTATAATGGAACTTCAACTCTCGACCTCTTGATTAAATATCCAGCGTCGTACCACCACTAATGGACAAACTACGGCCTTTAAATCATTCTATTTAGCTCTTCACCAGGACGTTAGCCACACGGCCAGGTGTGGGTCTTAAAGAAAGTGTTTTCGTGGAACTAAGTGGATTCGAACGAGACACCCCCAAATACTCAGTCTACATGGTTAACAGCTTAGCCACCGTGTCATCCCCGTGCCGTTAAAGTATGATGTATTTTAATCATTTAAATTTTAATTCAATAATTAAAAGTATACCTTTCATTTTCTTAATAACATGCACATTAAGGTTTAAATTACAACCTGAAAGTCTACACCATTTAAACATTAGTATTCATTTAGTTTTTTTAATTAGAAATGGTTATTATTGTTTCTTTATTTTATTTTTAATTAAAAATCGTATTCCTTAACAGAACATTTATGTCCACTATTACTTTTTATTGGCTTTGCTTCTGTGTAATATATAAAATATATTTTTTCTTCATGTGAAAATAGCAACTAAAACATTATAATGAGGGGAAAACTATCGCCCGAGTTAAATATATTTATTATTTTCGAAAAGAAAACGTGAAGTTTTGTAAAGATTATATGATTATAATTAATCGCTTCAGGAATATATGAGGAGGTTTTTATAAAATCAAATATCAAGTAATTCCCCTCGAACACTATCGAGTATCCGATCTTGTAGAATAATAACGCTCATTGATTATTGAAAAAATGGCGGGATCCCGTAGGAATCTTACGGTGCTATCTACATGATTCCGTACAATTTTCTGCTAAAAATGATATTCCATTTGAAATAATATTTTTTTTAGGATACACACTATTAAGAAGATATTACTATTCTTTCTACTTATCTAACTTTAATTCTTATTCTTAGCTAAATATAATTAAAATTAATAAAATAAATATAATTCTTATCCTTTGCCAAATATTATTCAAATTAATAAAACAGATATAATTCTTATTCTTAGCTTAATATTATTTAAATTAATAAAACAAATATAATTCTTATTCTTAGCTTAATATTATTTAAATTAATAAAACGCATATAATTCTTATTCTTAGCTTTATATTATTCAAATTAATAAAACAAATATAATTCTTATTCTTAGCTTAATATTATTTAAATTAATAAAACAAATATAATTATTATTCTTAGCTTAATATTATTTAAATTAATAAAACAAATATGCCTCTTTTTTATATATTTATGTAGAAATTGTAGCAATTTAATTATTTTTCATATATAACTTTCTTCTTACAGTAGAAAAATTACCACCATGATATTTTTAATATAAGTCATAAAAATGTCACTTTTTTAAACGTTTTTATTTAAAAGTCTACTGTTTCATTTAACGGGATAACAAAATTTAATGTTGGAAGAATGAATTTTAAAATATATTAAGTCAGAATTATTTTCCCTAGCGACATCATATTAATCACATAAATACGCTCTTTGTTCATCGGACGATTTCACTATTTAATTTTGTGTAAACGGTGATAACGTACGCCTATATATGAAAGTACTTACTGTATCATGTATATATATATTTTTAAATAAAATAGTAAACAACTACCAATAGAATAAACACTTATTTTATAGTGTCTTAAATGATAATAGAAGCCGAATAAGAGATGTTGACGTAGGTTACGACTTACTAGCAATAAAAATATGCACTTTTCTACTTACACGCAAATGTTAGAGAGTAGAGTTCGTGCTTTTTACTAGACCCCGGATAAAACTATTTCTCTCTCTCTCTCTCTCTCTCTCTCTTCTCTCATATATATATATATATATATATATGGTATATCATATTAAGTTTTATTTGGAAATTCTGCCAACAGAAGAATACTCAAATGTATGTGTTAGTTTTAAATAAACCGAATAAAACATTTAAAATGATCTAATGCTGGAAATTGAATGTTTTTTTTCTAATTTGAGTCCCACCATATGTTGAGTTAATTCCCTATGGTCTTCATAACGTTTTCAGAGTAAAATATGTGTAACTACAATGCTAATTGATATTGGATGAACTCCGTGGCTGAACTGTTTAATAAAAAAATATTTTTTCAGAAATAATCTACATTTTTATTTACTAAAAAATGTATTAAAATATGCCTTCTATACTCATATAATATACCTGGATAAATGGATAATACTGATGCGGATAATGTCTTTGTATTTTAAAGTTTATTAAAATTTAATTCTAATTATGAATAAAGCTGATTCACAGAAACGTACGTACATAGAGTAGTCTTTGTTCAGTATTCATTTTAAGGATCTCGATATTAATATTTGAAATTCTATTTTAAATGTTTTGAACATTTCGAATTGTACTCTGAATACATATATATATATATATATACTAATAAATCTCTCTCTCTCTCTCTCTCTCTCTCTCTCTATATATATATATATATATATATATATATATATAGATAGATTGTCTGTAGGCAGCATTCTTAGATTTAATTAAACATTGTACTTAACAGAATTCTATACTTTATTATACTTATTTTATCTTTATTTTTTTACTGGCTTTTTAGGTCAAAATCAAAACAGTAAATGTATGTTCCATATGTATCATGAACGTTCACGAATTTTCGTCGAATCATCTTATTAACAAAAAAGTGAAGAAATGAAGAGAACATAAAAAGCACCAAAAGCCGTGCAAGTAAAGTCAGTAAGACATTATGAGAACTAACTAGTGCAGTGATAGGAGAGACGTTAAAGTTTACTCGAGGCTATCTTGGTTAACATTCCGTAACCTACACTGTACAGCATTACGTATGAAACCAGTAACACCATTTTAAAATGTTGAATGTAATACAATTCATATTGTAAATGTTTCTCCTGGAACTGCACTGTTTTTTTTCTTTTGATATCTAACTGACTTTCGTGCGTGTTTTTGGCTGCTTTTTGAAATGCTCTCCTTAGAAATATTAAAAATTGAAAAAAAGGTATAATCAATCAGTAAAAATATATTATGTTTCCCAATGTGTGCTAATATGTATATATATATATATATATATATATATATATATATATATATATATATATATATATATATATTTGTATAATTAGGCAACATTCCTTCTTTTATATATATCTGGTTGAACAGGAGTGCCAACGTCTGTTTATTCTTTTTTTGATCCAATCTTTCTATTCGTCGAACGATGGGTCTTGTACTATTAACCATGGAGTGTAGGAAATCTCCATATTTGACAATAACTTCCCTAATTATATAGTAGATAAACAAATAAAAAAATCACTCACCGCCATTAATAAAAACACTAACAACAACATTACTAATAATAATATAAACTTGTTCCATTGCAGCCAGATGCACTCCAACTATAAAGTAGATGAAAACCATTAAAGATATTATACATAAATATATATCCCCTGTAGATAGCGACTTAAAAATTAGATTTATTATTTACTACAAAAGGTTTAAAACTAGCAATTGACTAATAAAAAATAATCCTACCGACAATGCCTTACTAAAAACTAGTAATGCCATATACGTGTTCAAATGTCCTATCGGAGAATGTGTCTCTACCAACAGCACGTATATTGGCATGACTAGAACCAGTATTTCACGCTGATTAACTTGCCACCTTACATCCCCTCAAAGCTCCATTTACAAACACCTTACAGCACATACCATCCCCTGGTCTTG
>OY744530.1:59342049-59352049 GCA_963556195.1 Sepiola atlantica
ACAAGAACAATAGACTTTTAGTATTATATAGATTGATATATGTATATTGATATATGTATATATATATATATTGATATATGTATATTGATATATGTATATATATATATTGATATATATATATATTTTTTTTATATATATATATATACTGATATATATATCTATATATATATTGATATATATATGTATTGATATATATATATATTGATATATAGATATTGATATATATATATATTTATATATATATATATATATATATATCACTCAAAACGTGTTTTAGTTATTTAAAACTTTAATAAAATGTAGACATTTTAAATCATTTATATATTGTAGAGATTGCTGATAGAAAGGCAGTTGTTAGTTATATTTGCATATCTGTTTTTAAGCACTCGATAAGTTATTAATATTTGATGTTATTTATCTCAGATCTTAGTGTACTATCTTATCTACATATTCGCAATAGTTTCGTCAATATTAACAGTAATTAATGAAAATAATTAATTAAAACATGGATAACTGAAGAAAAACACAACATCGCTAACGAGATATTTTACCGACTCTGCGAAGCGAGAAAGAAAAAGGAGGAAGGCCCGCTTTGGCTAAGATTAAAATGTAGTATCTTTTCCGATGGATACTGCACCCCATAGACTGGTATTGTCTTGGCCTTCGGGGCTTGATTTACGCCGGTCTTTGGGTCTGTCCTGAGCAGTTCTAGGAGGTCCACCCTCCCAGGCTTCGTCTCCCCTCTTTAAGGAGGAGTAAGTTTATTGCTTACTGCCTGAGACGCCCCTACCCGGAATGCCGACGGGGCTGCCCAGGCAATTTTTAAACCCCACTTTCCGCACCCGACCTTGAGTCACATCTTACTTGTGGGAGTAATATAAAAATTGGCCTTGTGCCTGACTCCTGGAGAGGAGTAAATCAATACTGACTGGTTGTCTCTATCTATCTCTCTGGCTGGCTAATTTGTAATTTGTTTCCCCCCTTCCACTCTCTCCCTCTTTCTCTCTGCAGTTAACGACGTCGTATTATTATTATTTTTTAAATTTACGTCTGATGTGGCTACACTACTGAAACAGATACTACACTTTCATCTTGGCCAAAAGACCAAGGAACTATAATAAAACATGTGTTCATAACTAGGCATTTTTAGATGCATTATAAAAGGATGATGTAATCTATTATTGTATATTATGTATATATATATGTATGTATATATATATGTATGTATACATATATATATGTGTGTATATATATATATATATATGTATGTATATATATATATGTGTATATATATACATATACATATATGTATGTATATATGTATGTAATATGTATATATATGTATATATATATATATATATATATATATATATATGTATATATATATATATATATATTTTGTATCATTTGGGGGCTAGTTTTATGCATTATTCGAACTGCTGGAACATAGTATTGCCCACGGCGTCGGCATTTACTGTGCTATAGTCTTTTATCTATTTTAGCTTTGATATAGTACATTTTGATCGCGTTGAACTGTGCAGCTGTCAGTAGTTATCTCGTTTCCCTGTTCAGATGTCATCTTAGTCGTCATGCCCAGGTGTGTTCGCGTGTCTATGTACCTGGTTTGTCGGGAAATCGTCTATGTAGTTGTTTCCCTTCTTAATTTTCTATTCTAACTTCATGGTTTATTGTTTCGCTAGATATTTTACTGTGCTTTTATCAGCAGTGATCAGCTTTTCAGTGTTTTCAATTATGTATTTTTTTAGTTCTTGTTTGTTGTCATCCACGCAGTCTTCTATAATCACAAACCCTCTGATAACTTCTCACTGTATTACGTAGATTCGGTCAGTATCATCCGTCGGGCGCAGTGCATTGTGCATGGTAATATGTTTTCCTGGTCCTCGAGTCCAGATGTCAAAGTTGACTTTTTGTCCAACCTATGAATTGTCCAGAATATCTTACTAGTGATAATACCCAGGTATGTATTCTCTTATCAGGTGTCTACTATATAATATTCTATAGAAGTTGTTTGTTTGTTTATTTTCAAACATTCTTTTCCAACTTTTTTTCATTGTTGCTTATTAAATTCTGTCTGATTTTAGAACTTTCAGATATTTATAGGTGTCATGTTAGACAAGCTTCTTCATCTCCTCTTGGTTGGGTAGTTATTTTCCTTACTCTGCCTCGATTGTCGTCTTTTAATGATAGTTCACGCTGTTCTATTCAGAATAGGATTTGACTGTCCTGGCTAATTATATTCTGGTTGGCTTTATAAGAGCTATTTCAGTTCTTTTCTGTTTTTTGATTTTTTTGCACAGAGCTGTAGATCGACCATATAGAAGAAATCATTTATTCTTTCTTCTGTGTCCGTGAATTTGTATCCGGCGTTTCACTTTCTGAGGATGTCATTAAGTGGAATCAGTTTGCTATACTTCTTAAAATAATCTTGAGTGTTCCTTCATTAATTTCGATTCATGCACTTTCATGTTTTTCAGTCGTTCGGCATGTCTTTCCTGGTATTGTTGCTTTTTCTTATATCTTGCTCCAGAAGTGCTTCATTTCTTTCGAGCTCGGTTGTTCTGTCTTCATGCTTCCGTTTACAGTTTGGTAAAATAAATTTTCATTGATTTCTGAGATCCTATTTTTTGTACTGATCAGGTGTGTATATGTCACGTCTCATTCTTCCATCCTTATCTTTGTTTGAATTATTCATGTTTCTTGTTTAGTCTTTCCTACATGTTAGTCATGTTTTTCTCTTTCATCGTTTTCTTTCCTCTTAGCTCTTATATACCGCTTAAGCTTTTTTTGTAGTTTCTTTATCTGGATGTCCTATCTGGTTTCCAATCTGGGCTTCATTGGCCCATTCTTCTTACAGAGGCTTGTTTTTATATTTACCCTCCAGATTACTTATTTTGCGCTTGCACGAATTATTTTTTTAGGTTTGTAATGGAATCTTTTGAGATACATTTTGTTCACCTTTTCTGTTTCTAATTTAAATTTCCTCCATTCTTCGTTCCTTAGTGATGCGATATTTGTTTTGTCTTTGGTCATAGTTCTGACTGCTTCTTCCTTAGTGATTTATGTGAGTTTGCAGTTATTAGCCTCCAGATTTTAAGTAGATATGTTGTGCCATTTTTATTTTAATTTCTAGGTGATACGGTTTTCTGACGCTTTGTTTTATCACTTACCTTTCGTTTTAATTCCATTAGTTCCAGCTCAAATAACCATCAGCACTTGTGGATTCGTCTTGTTGATCTTCAACCTTTTATTCTGTGTAATTATTATCTAAATACACTCTCCATAGATTATAAGGTTACTCTTCTAGCAACACTTCATTACCAGTTTATTTTGCTTTATTGTCTATATCTTAATCTTGTTTTTTTTTAGATTTATTTTCTTGGAAATAATTTATACTTACTAGTATTTCACAGTTTTATCTGGACCTTACTTCTTACTATTGTATGAAGTATTCCCGGTATTATACCATGGAAACATTGATAAATCTCAAAATATTTATCTGATCTAAACTGGTGGTTACTGTTATTAAAGGGAGGTGACGGTGGTTGAGTAAATAACAACACGGACTGACGATTCCATAATACCACTTTCACGTAGGGATGTTGGTAACCCTTTCCTGGTTCTTTTCTGCACGAATGCCGACAACAGAATGAAACCGGTCAACAAAGGTTTACCGTTCTGATTCATACGAATTTACATTACTGTTATTAAAGAACATCAGATCCACATTTAAAATTTCAAAGAATTAGAAATAAAAAATTCAGAGAAAATTTGGACAATAACCAAACTTTCAACGTACAAATCTAAAGTCAAGAACAACAATATATAACATGCGTGACTTCATTGACTACCCTATAGACCAACTAGCGTGTCCCTACGCCGAAGAGAAGCGAAGTTTTCCCCAAAAGTGTAACTTTGACATTTTTAATTTCATAAATAATATTGTGACATTTAATATAGAAATGTATTAGTCACGTAGAAGCGAGAAACCCACTGACTCACAAAATGTGCGCAGACAGTTTTGCATTAATATAAAGATTAAATAACGTAATTTTCTATGGTCTTCTATTCCGTATAAACTTTGTTCAATATCACTGTTTCTACTGCACAAGAAAAAGTCTAACGATGAGAAAGCGACAAGAGGCTTTGTGCTCTTTTATCGGCGTCTCGTGCAATACTTCTTCGCTGTGTCTATCGATTAAACGTGGCGGCTTTTTTATTCTGAGACCAAACAAGGTGCAGAAATGGAAATAGAAGGGTTGCTCCTACCAAAACATGTTGGGTGTCGACACGAAAAGAACGAGGGGGGAGGTCGATGGAATGTCAACATTTCTCGTATCCATCGATCAGACCTTAATGAAATGTTTTCGTGTGTGCCGCATGATAGTGACTAATATGACTGTTCCAGTGGGAAGACTACATGCGAAATAACGATGCTGTTTCAAGCTGTTTACGATCATCAAAATGGCGAATGGATGCAACGTTCAATTAAAGATATTCCCATGAATAATATATATAGATATGTATATATATATATATATATATATATATATATATATATATATATAGTATACATTTTTATTTATACAAACATTATTGGTTACATATGTGCATACATGTTTCGATTGTACTCTTCACAGAGAGTTAACCTCTTCAGATCAAACACGACATAGCTCACTCCTCTGTTCTTTGGTCTGAAGAAGTTTACTCTTTGTGAAGAGTACAACCGAAACCTGTATGCACATATGTAACCAATAATGTTTGTATAAATAAACATGTATACTTAAGAACAGCTCTACTTGTTAATGAGCACTTTTTATAAACACTTAAGTGTCAACGGATGTACATCTTCAGAAACTAATACAATACATGTACTATATATATATATATATATATATATATATATATATATATATATATATATATATATTATAGTAAATATTAAATTATTTTTACTTACATACCTTATCATTAGTGTAAGAGATCTTGTTAAAGGAGATTAAAACAATATTTCTTAAAGTAAATATTCATTGTTTACCTATATACGCCGGCGTTTCAACCTTACGCTATCGTCAGTGTAGGAGATGATAATTTCCGACGGTTGCAAGACTCGAACGCAGTTACAAAATCAGCCTACACTCTGCAAGCAAACGTTCTAATCAAACAGCTGTGAGGGATGACAACGTAAATAAAGGGCATTAAGTTCTATATATGCTTAGACACAGACAGACACAGGGAGTATTCAACGAATGTTGTCGGAACATGGCATATAGCTACGTGACAGTATATTTATAAGTCTGCGAACGCGACTCAAGTTCAATTTTCTTTAAGAAGCTTATAACGATATTTATTTAAACACATATTACATTATTTAAACTTACGTACGCCGGCGAGTTTGAAATACTTACTAGAAACCATCTTCGATTGTCTTCGGTCTCTCTGTAAAAGGGTTTGTGTTTAAAATCTAAAATGAGGATACTTTACCCTACAAGTACACGCTCACAATATATTCAAAATAACATAGTATTCGAAGCCCAAATAAGATCTCCTCGGGTTGACTATACCCTGTTCATACGAGGAATGGTGCACCTTTTACTATTGAGGTTACTTCAAGTAACACCACTTAGCTGGATACTCCACTAGACTAGACTAAACTAATTCTTGTTCTGGAGTTCGGTAAGACCAAGCCACTAAAATAAAGATATACTATAACATACTCATCTGGTCAATTAAGGAGAGGAAACTTAATGTACTTAACTTCTTCACTAAGTCAACGCTTGAATACCAGAGTAGTACTTTATTGGGGCACGCGAATACCTATGTATCTCATATAGAGAAAGGGCCCCTTCATTTATGAGAACTTCTACATAAAATAAATGAAACAAGAGAAAATATATAGATGACTATAGTCTGCATGTTTGCTGCATGTTTAGATGTAAATGTATAAATATATATATGAAAAATGAAAAAGGTAAAGACCAAGAGATATGTTTTTATATATTCATCAACGTTTCGTCTTTATTATAAGACTTCCTCAGTATGATAATTTAAAGAAAAATGTCATGCAAGTACATCGAAATTTCGGGTTGACATGATTGGTTGATAAGGAAAAGTCGTAGCCGTGGCTACCGTGAGCGCTGCAGGAGAGTCTAGTCTGCGAGAAGTTAGTAGTGGTGAAGAATGAAATGAATATGGAAAGCTTTGAGATGGTACTATTCAGGCAGCATATATGTACAGGGTGATTCATAAGTCACTTCACTAAGCTATTTAAAATGATTACCATATGAAGCACAAACATAATATAGACTTTTGATGAATGTTATCTTACTCTCTAATTACTGCTATTTGTTTGGCAATGGAAACGTGATGTGAACAGAAAGCCTCTTTCGCACAACACCATAATCAATCAAATATGTAAAAAGAGTCGTATATTCCTTGCAAAAAAGAATGGAGTTATGCATGCAGAACGAAGGTGGACATTTTGAAAATTTGCGGTAATTTTAAACTCCCATAAATGAATTTGTTGAATAAACTTTCCTTTCTGTTTTGTATTACCATATTTCTTAACTTTAGAATTTCAAAAATAAATAGCTAAGTGACTTATATATATATTATATATATATATATATATATATATATATATATATATATATATATAGGTGTAATCAGTCAACAGGAAAGCATAAGCGCACAAGTAAAACTACGAATAATAAAAATAATAATAATAATAATTAATATTATTAATAAATAATAAACCTGAGAATGACAGGATAAACAAATACACGTGCAACTTACAATTTCGTGCCGAGTGTATTAGACGATTTTGAAATCAAAGTAAAGCCAGATATCAGTACATTATATATATATATATATATATATATATATATATATATATATATATATATATATATATATATATGAGATAGATATATAGATAGATATATGAATTACTCCGGTCAAAAACACGACCAGTATTTATTCTATTACGATTAAATTCGAAAATTCATAGACTGTGACATATCCCTTAAGACCGTCTTCTTGCATAACTAGGAAGTATAAGTCTTTCTACATCTGTAATAATTATGATAATGATAATGATGAAACTAATGATAATATTAATAACTAGCGTGACCCCGTGGAAATTTAAATGTCTTACAGTTTAATAAGTGTATAGAAGACGTATGACAACTAAATAGCGACGTTATAAAGAGAGTCATTCATTCTCTAAATGCTTACGGAACTATTCAGCCATTAGAGTGTGATTGAATCAACAAAGACGGATAGTAATACACCTATATACTAATGAGAGATGGATGACTTGTCCAGTTTATTATTAATTAGTCGTATTAGAACGCCTAAAATTATGACCGCGAGACTTAAAACGTCGGAAATTTAGTTATACACATGACTTATTCCGGGCTTCGACCACTGCACCGTTTTGAATAATTATCTTTAAATTTACGATTTTGTAAGGATACAACGTATACGTTTAATATATAACAAATATATATATATATATATATATATATATATATATATATATATATATATAGAGAGAGAGAGAGAGAGAGAGAGAGAGAGAGAGAAAGATATTGATAATGTTAGGTGGTTTTTGAAGAAAGAAACGGGTTTGGTGTTTATAATAATTCTTTATTATTATATATTTAATTCAATATTGTAACCGGTCTGTGTTCTTCATCACGGATAGTTAGAATAAATGGTAAAAACGGTAATTAAGTTACCAATGTGTATGGTATTACGATGCTAGGAATTCTACGGTCATATGTTTTTTTTTTGGTGAGAGGGCGCGACCAAAGAGTGAACTTGTTGTTTAGATATGTTTAGAGGCTGTTATTATTTTTTTCATAAAAATACGTGGTTATTTAATTATTTAAGTTTAATTACTGGGTAACATTTTTGTTCTGGATTAGAGCGATCACGTCCGTTGTTCTTAAGCGTTATCTGGTGTTTACCCAACTTTTGTTACTAAAAGCCATGGTCGTGTTAATTTGTATTTAGAATCCTGTGTTTTTTTAAAGTTAGATTTGTGTGTTTGTTTAAAAGTACTAAAGGCTGTCATTATCTGAAAATAAAATATGTGGTGATTAGATTATTTACGTAAAACCGTCCGGCTTTTGTTTTCTGGCTGCCTCTATCGACAACTTCCGCTTTAGTTATACGTCATATCGTGTTTAACTTTATTTTAAATAAAAGTAATGACGAGGTTATGTTAAACTTTTTGGCTTAACTTGTTGATGTAATTCCTGATAATCTGGAGTAAGTTGTTCATGCGATCTCTGACAAGAGGCAACGGTCGTTTTTCGTGAATATGGAAAAGGAGATTTAGTTAACGAAAGTGTGCTCACTGATTCCTAGAGAAAGGGTAAAGTTTTCGAGAATCGTATGTCGTCTTTTATGTTCTTCTCCTGCAGGGGCCTCTATAAATCATCGTCATGATGCGTAGAAGCACTTCATACCTACGAATAATTCACATTTTGTGTCATAATTATTCATTTCAAATCAGCTTTTCCGATATGAATAGATTTAATATTTGCTTCGCCCAAAAAACCATCCGTATGTATTGGCAGTTATTTCGTAGCAAATAACACACAAACTTTTAATAAAAAACGAGGTGAAAGTGTCTCCAATTATAAACGATGCTATAAAAAATATACAAGATCCGAATAAGTTTTCTCATAGAAATAACAAAGTAATAAAAAATTTTTTTAAAAAAGTTCTATATTTTCCAGCGCATTTTTTTGAGCGATGTTAAATGTCCTGCTTGACGCGAGAAACGCTGACTAAGTTGACAGATTAATACTTTCATATTTTTTCGCTAACCTTTGGGTAGCACAGTGCATTTTTTTTTTACCTCACATAAAAATATTATAATTATGGAAATACAACCATTTTGAAATTGAAGCCATATTTACTTTTCATTTTTATTTAGTTCGAACTGAATTCATGTCGAACTTCATAACCTTGCATAAACAGTAGAAACTTAAGAAAATCAATATTTCACTTTAAACTGAACTCTGTTCGCTTTCAATTGCAGTTTCTTTTGAAATTAAGACCAACCGATTATTTATTGTAAGTATTGCACAAAAAATAATGATAACCCGGTTTAACAAAAAAAATATTAATTTCATGGTGCTCGTATAATTCTGCCTCATTCTAGGGTAACCAAGTGCGCAGAATCTGAATATGACTACGGTTAAGGTGTATCGGGTCTAGTGTTCGTGAAACAGTATGTAGTCTTATGACCCGAAGCTATATGAGTTATATTGCGCCATCCATCTATTTACTAATATATTCTCTATGTGTTTGTTTAAGTTACAGAATCGTGACTATCCTATATCATACTTTAATATTTCAGAATACAACTTGAAAAGTTGAAGAGATAGAACTCCGGAAATGTGCAAAAAATCCGGATCAATTGCCTATATTTGTTGATCATTTACCTCGGAAAGCATACATACATTATTTACAAAACAGTGCAAGTAAACAAAACATAATTGTGTTCCTCCTTTGTGTAACTAAAACTAAACAAACATTTCATGAGCAAAGTGTATTTCTCATAATAACCTGTCTGTGAACCACTATGCTACTGAGCTGCTCCCCACACATTGCCATTTTCAATTCCAATGTAAACAAATTCCTGTTGAGCTGTTTTCTTTAATCATCTTATTCTGCCCAGTTGCAACCATTGTTACCGATCCTCAATGTGTTGTCTCACCGTTCACCGTACAAACTAATTGACCTTCATCCTCCAATGGCTTTTGGGCATAGATTAGAGTTGAACTATTGGTGCATAAAAATATGTCTTGATTTACCTAAAGAAAATACAGAAATGACAACTTAAAAAAGGAAACGTTTAGTATCTAGTGTCTGCTTTACATACGCTGGTAATCTTAATAAACACATTTCATCAGTTTTAAAAATGGAAACCAAACTTTGCTATAGTAATAGTGCAGATTCTCTC
>OY744530.1:59359549-59364549 GCA_963556195.1 Sepiola atlantica
AGGTATCGCCACGTTTCACGCAAATATCTTTAAAGTTCTGTTATTTTAAATGGTTCTCGAAGGTTTCGGTCTAATATTGCCCATATCTTTAAAAAAGTGTCTATATATAGCGACTGACTTGAGCACTGAGCGTTTCAATCTTATTTTGATGCAACCAATCGTATGTATTTTAACAGATGTTTCAAGGAGGCCTTACTTGCATTACTTAGGACTCAAGGGCATTCACTTAACTACATAAGAGTAGTTTATTAATACTTAACGATGTTTATATAAATCTACCGTCTAAAAGTAATTGTGATGAAGTAACTTTTCTGCTCTTTACTCAGATCATCAAGATTTGATTAACACCTATAATACAACAAATACGTAAGACACGTGATACCGTGTGAAATCATTTGTATTTTATATAGTGATCTTTCTTCTCAATCATAGACACGAATCAATTATCCATTGAATTGTTTAATTCTTTTCTTCAGCAGGTTCAATTTTCGACATGATGATTTTGATTACTCTACATTAGTATTATTTGCAATCAGATTGTTTACCGGCTTCCTATAATATCATATTCACAATTGACCATAAACTTTCGATCAGAAACAGAGAAGGGTTAAATAGTGGTATCACCATCATGTACGCTTATCTAAGTATCTTAAAATAGTGTTATTCTTAGGTACATGCGAAAGAGTATTGTTGTACATCAATACACACTTAACTGTAAAACTGTGAATCTGACACTTGGATCTTTTTAAAATGCTTTCTCCATCGAATGACAATATTAAACACTGTTAACTTAAACTGGCTCATTTGGTATAATGTACAGAGTGTTAGTTAATTGTCCGGGAGACCAGAGTTCGATCCTCAGTCAAAGTATACCAACTACTTTTAAAAATTTTACTTGGTGCCTCGATGCTAAACACTCAGTATAAGTAGGTGAGGATCAAGTGTAAGTGGAGAGAACATAGGAAAAATGGGGCCATCCTCCCTCACATTTTTGTGTTGTAGCTAATGGAAAAGGAAGCCTCTGGGTCGCACTCGACTATGGTCGACCACTTTACTATTAGTTGCTGTTACTACTTCATTCACGTAGAATGATTCAAAGATTGTTATGAGCGAGGTT
The DNA here is from genome assembly GCA_963556195.1 of Sepiola atlantica. Lineage (NCBI taxonomy): Eukaryota > Metazoa > Mollusca > Cephalopoda > Sepiida > Sepiolidae > Sepiola > Sepiola atlantica. The sequence continues at coordinate 59,360,667 of OY744530.1, forward strand.
AAGCGATGCTCAAGCCATTTGTGAAGACCGGATGGTGTTTGTAAAATAAACTGTCACCAAATTTAAATTAAACTACAAACTGATCGTCTAAAAAATATAGCTGAAGGATGGTTGACATGCCATAAAATTCGTCAACCACAACAACAATTGACCGTTCAACAGTCCAACGTATATCACCACACTGCTCTTTTCTTGTGGCGTATTTTTGTCACATGCATATCTAAATCAGATAAAATCCATATTTTAGGTAGTTGCGTTTATTGAGACCACTTTCGAACAGTCGATTTTCATGTAATTCCCTACTATATTTTGATGCCTTTATTTTGCTGAGAAAAGTTGCCTAAGATATTCATTGAGAGATCACAATTTGAAAAGTATTTTACACATTTTGCCATTCCTGGCTCCAGCAATGTTATCCCCTTAAAATATCTGATTACTGATCGAAAATAATTGGTTCAATATTATTTAAAAGGTAATTTAAATTATTTTCATCTTCAAACTCCAAAATCCGGAAACCTTTTTTGAATTTAATGTTAAATCTCACATTATTTAGAATGTACATTCTTTTGCTTCGTCTCTGTTACTGCAAATAAAAAAAATATCAGTACTGATACGAATATGAAGCAATTTCCGTAAACTTCGCGCCGGTAGCGTTTGGGTATGTTACGTAAACACCCGAGAGATTCCGAGGCGAATGTTGACAGACGATAACTTCGATACGTTTCTGCGTTGTATTTCTGCAGTTTTATTTTCAATAAAGATAGAAAATAATTAAAAAGACGAGCAAAACATAGCGAAATCACTGTTAATAAATATTTTTAAAATTCTATTTTTAACAAAACAATGCTAAGCAACTGTTAATAAACAGATGTTTTTTATTTTAAAATGTTTTTTTGTATTGAGTCAACTCGATAAAAAGTAGGCTTTTTGTCTGTTCATTGAAACTGAAAAAATAAATGTTTGTTTGTTTTTGAGGGGTGCTTGTTGAAATTGTTTTTTTCATCAGTCGGGTTAGGGTTAAAGTCGGGTTAGGATAAGGGTAAAATGAGACTTGTCTATATCAATCCTATGTCGTGGGCCTCCGATCTAACAAGGAGTTGATAACAAATGGTATTCGCAGACCTTCCAAATACGTCTGCCAGCTGGCATCTGATTGGCTAATCTTCTTGTATCTCTCGGGTGTTTACGTAACATGCCCTAACACTGCCTACGTGAAGTTCATAGAAACTGCTTCATATTCGATATCAGTACCCAATTATTAGTGCATACGGCTAATTAAACAAAAGTTGCTATTTTTAATATTCAGGCACTTCCAAATATTATTACTGCATTTCAGTAGGTAGGATAGGATTGTAACTTGACGTTGCGGAATCCATGTTTCTGCTGGTTAAATTAAATGAATACTTCCAGTTAAAAGTTGTTATGCACTTCAATGTTTGATAATACGGTGTCTACAATAAGATTATCATCTACCTTAAAATGTTAATAACATAAAAACTCTAATTTTTATAATTACCAAACTCATACGCAAAAAATGAAATGAAAATAAAAATACGTTTTAATGCATCAGTGCATCATTTCTATGGCGCCATCTTGTTTTACACAATCGTGTTTCACACAATCTTGTGCAGCGCAATCTAATTTTAACTTAAGCGCAAAATGGTGCTTTCTGATTCGTCGATGTGTGGCTCATTAAAAATTTAACATACCAACTATTGGTTAATTAAAGTCATTTAATGTAAACAATAGTTTGTGAATAACTCAGGACATTTTTGAAAATATGATTTCATCATTTGCGAGCCGTTTGCAACAATGTGTGACAATTAAGGGAAATTCAGTTGAATGGTATATTTTTTATATAAATTGTTCGCTGTGTATAAGTTTTGTAATTATTAGGTCGTTACAAAAATAATGTCTGCCCGAAGCACTGGATTTCAAAAAGTCATTTTAACACAGTACGTTTAGTTTATTTCTTGTAGATTTTAATATTAATGTTTTCTCAATAATAATCCGTAACTTTTTTCCAGATGGAAGGTATTTTTGAAGCATACAAAACCCCTCAATAATGCACATGCCATAACATAACCTTCGCTTTCTTATGTTGCATGAGTTTAACTTGGGCACAATGCCTCCAAAACCTCTGCTACTATCAATAGAGCAGAGGGTAATAGCTCTAAAAGCGATCAGGCAGTACGAATGTTTCTTTAGAAATTATGTAGTGGAGATTAGTCTTGAAGATAAAGACGGAAGAGGACGGCCGTGTAATCTTGACAATGAAAAATTGCAAGCACATGTTTAGCAAAACTTACGCGGAAGTGCTAGAAAATGTCTCAAACACTTGCTGTCAGGACTGCAAGTTTCACGTCAGTAACAGAGTATTGGAAAGGTGAAAACATTTTCATGAATAAATGTACTTTTTCTGGAATCGGGCATTATTTTTGTAACGACTTAATATCAGAAATACAGTTTTGATGTTATTAAAATTTAAAAATAGATGATTACTGTTTGATGACCTTGTATGAAGTATGTTTGGGATGCGCAATTTTCATTACTATTAGTACCTAATGGAAATTCCTCAGTTGTATCCTAAATCTGTTGTATAGTGCTGTCGTCCTTATATAGGCACGTTACCAAAATATTTGTAAGAGGTTGTAACATATTTCTATTCGAACGATATCCGACACGAAAGCTAACCTCACGGTATTATTGTCTAATCTTTGGACAGAACATATACTACACTTTGATTCTAACTGAAGGTCAATATAATATATTTTAGTTCAAGTTTTACGTTCAACTAACTGAAAATCAGATATTTTAAAAATTACTATTTTTACATTGCATTTTCGATGATCGGGCGATTCTATGTTCAAGAAAGTTGGAGGATAATAACGAACGTAGGAACATGCCATTACGTTAGCGTACTATTACTATATAGATTATTTGGAATTTTCGGTCTTATTTGCTCATTTTGGTTCAAGCATGGATCTTGAAGAAGCCCGAAAAGCAAAACGTTTTTATAATAACATCTATCATAAGGGAACAAGTCTGAACATTGTAAATAATAACTTCTAGTTCGATTCTGAAAGAAAATACAGATGATAATGAAAGAGAAAAACTAAAAGAAAATATACAGTAACCATGCTAAAATGACCCCAACTTTCAAGTTTAAAATGATTGCTTCCGGCAAACGTAAGTTTTTTTTTGCAAGATTTTTTTTCGAAATAAAAAAAATTATAGAATTGACATGAGGTAAATACTTAACCTGACTCTATTTTTTTTTTAAGAAAATGCTATTTTTTGCATTATATTTTTTTCTTTTTTTAGTTTCTTTGATTTTTCATTCCCTTTCCCATCTGACATATTCGTTCTTCTGCTATCTTCAGAGTAGAATTTTTATAAGAAATATTTTTTTCAAGTCTCAAGGTTAAAACTTACCGATTCTAAAAATTAGTTATCGATTTGGAAGAAACAGCTTTTTTTCTTTCCTTGCCTTTCTATCTGAATATCTTGCAGATTCCTCACGTCAATTTCCAAATAATTATGGAAAAGAGGAAACCTCTGACCACAAAAATTATTTTCACATTTTTTATAAGGCAAAGAAAATCATAAGTTGAACGCGAATAATGAGAATATAAAATATAAATAATAATAATACCAATAATGTGAACAATAATGATTATAATAATACCCCCTCCCCCCCCCAAAAAAAAGAACACCCTCTGATGGAACCAGACTCGAATGATACAACATAAATTGTTGTGAAGGGCTAAAAAGGAGGTAAATACTGAAAGGCATGGACTAGATATCTACTAAAAAGGTGCAATAGTACTTGGACCTCGGAGAGGCGTATTATAACCCACACCTCAGAGAGCATCAATAGTCG
>OY744530.1:59372049-59389549 GCA_963556195.1 Sepiola atlantica
GTTTCATATTTCTACCTGGAATAGTTCATGAGATATACGCATTTGTAATGTTCCCAAGACTTTTGAAACACCCTGTATAATGTATATATATAATGTATATATATATATATATATATAATATATATATATAATGTATATATATATAATGTATATATATAATGTATATATATATATAATGTATATATATATAATGTATATATATAATGTGTATGTATATAATGTATATATATAATGTATATGTATATATATAATGTATATATATATAATGTATATATATCATGTATATGTATCATGTATATATATAATGTATATATATATATATAATGTATATATATATTTAATGTATATATATAATGTATATATATATATAATATATATATATATAATGTATATATATATATGTGTATATATATATATAATGTATATATATAATGTATATATATATAATGTATATATAGATATATATGTATATATATAATATATATATATATGTACATATATATGTATATATATAATGTATATATATATATAATGTATATATATATATAATGTATATATATATATAATGTATATATATATATAATGTATATATATATATAATGTATATATATATATATGTATATAATGTATATATATATATAATGTATATATATATATATGAAGTATTTATTTCATTATCGACTTCTATCGAATTTCCCATGTTTATTTTCGTTACATTTTGTCCACGATTGATCCCGTATAATTTTAAATGTTACTCTGCTTTATAAAAGTTCTGAAGAATTGAAGTTTTTTTCATTTCCGGAATATTTGCGGCAAATAAAATCGAATATTTTATTTTCTAAAAAGATCAGATTAGGTTAATTTCATGATGCTAAAAAAATTTGAAATGTATGTTCATCTTCGATAGCATTTTCATGTACAAACATTCATCATTTACTATCGGTCTATCAGTTGTGTAATAGACAAAGCAAAACAAACAGACGTGTATATCAATCGATGCAATAATGACGCACTTTATTTGCCCAGTTTAAATGTCTATACTGAAAACTCAATAATTAATATTACGATAGCTACACTCAGTGTACTACATAATAATTCTACTAGATTAAAATTGCATAATACTGTAACCCTTTTATGAGGACCGTAGATGCTATTGGATGTTTCTTTTCTATCGAAGTACGGAAAAATGATTTCTTATGCCGGTCAGAAATTGAACACACTGAAGTAATGAGGACGTCAAGTATATAAACTTTTACATATTTTATTATTATTACTTAAAGTATTAATATTGTTAAGTACAGTTGCTTCTGACATTATCATAAGCACGAGGGATGTAAACACCTCTATCTATTCGGACAGCGCACCAAGATTTTTCTCTTATATATTCAAAGTTCAATTAATTCAAATCTGTAACAAACCTGGTCACCGGATGAGATCGACTAAGCACTTTTTCTTATCTTTCTATTGGGCTAAACTCGAATGCAGTCTAACTTCTACGCTTGAAACCCCAAAAAATATTATAGCTAACTTTATATGTTATAGCATTGCTCTGTTATAGTACGAAATATATGCGTTTCCACCAGTTGTTCTCTCAATAGTTTTCTACGCACGGAGTGTTTTAAAGATACACATAATTGGACTTATGTTTTGAGTCATGTCCGTTCGTCCGTTCGTCCGTCCGTCCGTCCGGATTTTTCTCAGCAACCATCCATTGAATTTCTCTGAAATTTTGCAGGAAGTTGTAACTTTGGTTAGGTTAGAAAGTGCCATTCTCCAATTTTTTAAAACAAATCTGGTTAGACCCCCAGGGGGTCAAAAGGCCCCGAAATGGAAAAAAATGACATTGATTGCCCCATAACTTTTCATCCATCCATTCAATTCCTCTGAAACTTGGTCAAAATGTGGAGGCAATTGTTCCTACTAAAACATAAGTATCGGTGACCTTAGAAAAATCTGGTTCCCGCCCCTAGGGGTTCAAAAGCTCTGAAAATGGCAAACATAACCCTTTTCTCCATCAATTCAATTTTTCTGAAACTTGGCCAAAATGTCGAGGATATTGTTCTGGATATAAAAGTAGCATCCTTGACCTCAGAAAAATTCTGGTTCGCGTTCCGAGGGGTTCAAAGGAGGGAGGAGGGTCAAAATGCCCCAAATTGACCCAATTTGTTGCATTTTACACTCGCCACACCGAGTCACATACAGAGGGGGGTCACGCACGCGCGGCTTGTTCTTAATTGTATTCAACTTAGATGGCGACTTAGGTAATTAGGCCGTTCGATTGGCAACCCATATATAAGAATAACTGACGGTGAATACAGAAACACAGCTCTGTACCAATAATATATGACAAAAAAACAATTTATGTTGCTCTTGTTTGGGGAGAAAATACATCATTCGATATATGAGTGGTGCTTATTCTTCTTTGGTGTAATATACTATTTCTTTGTTATCTCAGCTTATTTGAAAAGATCTTATTCTCTGTCGTTTTACATATTTATCTTCGAGCGGTTGCTTATTCATCTCTGACAAGATTATTAAAAAGGTTGAATAGATTCATCATACTTTTCTACTAATTTACAACCAATGCTTTGTTTTAAACATGTTGGAGAAACATGCTTCCTAACGAAATATAGAGTTTTGTTTGTATTTACTTCATCAACCAATCCATCCCAGGTTGGTCTGCGCTTTTAAAACTTTGTTGATTTCTTACCACAGGACACCCGCATTCATGTTCTCTTGTCGTAAAGTATAGCAAAAGATAATACCGCCATCTTGTGGATTGAACCCTGACTAACACCTTCAAATAATCGATTACGACTATGACCAGTGTAAGAACAGTTTGAGAGTATATGATAATAACACGGCTCTATTAAATATTTCTCTAAATACAAACATATACAAATGCTCGTGGGAGTGGGAACTTACCTAGAATGTACACTCCGATACAAACTTATTATGACGTATATTTTGCTAGCAATATTCCAACCATATATCAGATATATTCACATCCTTTGTAATAGTCTGAGTTGTCTGAAAAACGTAATAGACGTCTGTATTTTCGTACTCATGAGTAAAACAAACATGTATGATATATGGTAACCGGATGCGACTCCTTATCGTTTTTCTTTTTCGTGAATAAACGCTGACTTTATGTACATAACATGGCCTATTATTGTCAGCCTTTTACCGTGATCTACTAGCCATATGGGTCAAGTGCAATGGACAATTAGATGCAAATTATAATTAATACAAATTGCCAATGGAATCAGTAGAGCATACATCCTTTATCTCGGTGTCAACACTCAACATGTGTGTTGTTGTTTTATAAGAATATGCTGATAACATAACTAGCTGATGTACAGGTTTTAAGTCTGTAAGAGGTCACCGTTCGGATGAGCAGACTTTTTTCGTTTTTTTTTTGAACAAAGTTCACCCCAAACAAGGAAGACCACCACTGTAGACGTAAGGGGCTACTGAGAAAAAGGGTGAGTTTGGGGAAGTCAACCTAAATTAGGAGCTGCGCAGCGAGATGTCTGTTTACATTAGTTTTACATTTCTGCATGTCATTACCGCCAGGAAAACAGGGAGCAGGGAGGGAGGTCCAGAGTTCAGCAGCATGAGGATAGAAGCTTTTGTAGTAGAAAGCTTTTCGGCATCTAAGGACCTCGACAATGAATGGATGGGATTTGGCAGATTGTCGGGTTGGTCTTGTGAATTTACGTCGTGGGAGTACCAGATCAGCAAGCTCATCAGAGCACAATCCATTGAAGTACTTGTAAAACAGGCACAAGGAAGCAACATTGCAGCGATGGGACAGATGTTGGAGCTTGGTTGATAGTGAAGGAGCTATCAAGTTGGCGACTCTTTTTCAGACCTTGTCTAAGAGGGAGAGACTAGCGGATGATGCACCCGCCCAGATGTGGCAACAATACTCCATGCATGGGCGGATGGTGGCTTTGTAGAAATATAGGATAATGTCAGGTGTGATAAGTTTACTGACACGGTAGAGGGAGCCCACCTTCTTTGCAGCAGCCCTGGAAATGTTTTCAATGCATTTATTCCAATTCTTGTTATTTTTTAAAGTTAGGCTGAGGAGTTGGAATGATGAACTCTCAGGCAGAGTGCTTTTGCCATGAAAATCGGTGGTTGAAGAGGGTTCTTGTAGTTATTAAAGGAAAGTAGCTTTGTCCTTGCGGCATTAAAAGTTATAATCCATTTTTTCCCCATTCCACTACATACTGGAAGTAATTTTCTAAGGATTCAGCCATTGTCTCCGATATGTATGCGTCGGGTTTGCCCACATGACGAAAGTAGAGCGTGTGTCGTCAGTAAATATTGCTATCTCAGTCGCAATGGCATAAGGGAGGTCATTTCTGAAAATCATAACAATAGTAGGCCAAGAATAGATCCCTGAGGTACACCAACATGTATGCCATGTTGTTTAGATGAACGGCCATCGAGTACAACCTGGATCTTTCGTTTTGTTAGGAAGGATTTAATTATATTAAATATTTGTCCAGTAATACCATGGATACAGTTTTATGAGAAGCCCTTCATGTCAGAGCTTGTTAAAGGCTTTGGATATATCGAGCGCTAGCGCTCTAGCATCACCTGCCTTGTCCAGTGTATGGTATATGCGTTCAGAGATGAGCATTGGGATATCTGCAGTAGATCGTGCTTGTCTGAATCCGTATTGATGATCAGAAATAAGTTTAGAATTAACTAGGTGCCGGATTATCGCTAGATTGATTAAGGATTCAAAGATTTTAACAAATATCGGGAGTAGACTGATTCGGGCGTAGTTTAGAGGAACAGACTGGTACCACAGAGGCAATTTTCCATCTATCAAGCAAACAAGATTCAGTAAGGCATTTGGAGAGGGCAAGGCCCAGCTCAGCAGAGCATTTCTTTATTACTATTACTGTTATATGATCAGACCCACAGGCTTTGTAAGTGTCAATGTTTTTGATGATGTCTCTGACTTTAGATGGGGTGATGAGCAGGTTCTCAAGTTTGGCTTCAGTCCGCAATGGGAATTAAGGGAGGTGGTGGTTTGCTGAGTCCAAAGTGGAGTTTTAGGCGAAACGCTGGGCAAGTAGTTCAGCCTTATCAGTTGCCGTGAAAACAAAATCGTAATGATTTGATAGCGGGGTAATTATCGATTGTCCACTCTTCATCACACTATTGTAGATTTTGAAGAAATCATGAGTACCTAGTTTTCCGTTTTTTGGTTATTTCTATATACCTTCTCTTTGCTTCATCTATCACAACATGACAATCATTTCTTGCCTCTTCAAATGTTTGTCTGTTCGCAGTTGACTTATGCCGGCCGAATTTTCGGAATATTTTCTGCCTCTCAGCAATAGCAGCTGCACATTCTGAGGTGAACCATTGAGGAGAGTTAAGTTTGCTGAAAATTTTTTGCGTGGGGACATAAGTATCAATGTCTGCTTTGACCGTTTCGATTAGCTTATTTGAACTCTCATGAGTAGGAAGTGAGAAGGCTTATGTGATCCCTGAGGGATTAAAAATCAGCCTGCACATAGTTTCTCGTCGTCTTGAGCAACGGCTGTTCAGCTTTTGAACGAGTTTTTTGATGTGATAAGTATCATTACCACAACGTGATCAGTTTCCGATCGGGCTATGGGCATTTTCCACACAAGCCTCGGGTAGTGAGGTCAGGAACAGGTCGAGAAGTGAGGCTTGCTGGTCCACACGATCAGGAAGTCGGGTTGGAAAAGTGACAACCTGTGAGAGGTCGTAAGCTTAGGAGAAATTCAAAGTTCCCAGCTGCATCAGTAATGCTGTAGAATCTGAACCAGTCACGGTGGTATGAATTAACATCTCTAAATACATGTATATGGAAACTCAAGTCGATGAGAGTGCTTTATTTAAACTTTCAGAGACAGAGTCAATCAGGGTACAGTCTTGGGTCGAGGGAGAACGATATAAGAAATATAAGTAACTAACTCTGTGATGTAAGGTCAATATAAAGCACATGTAGGCTTAGTCATCTGATTCTAATCTATGTTCTTTAATAAAGGGTAGGGAGTTCTGAACATACACTTCTAGCCCATGCAGAGTCCTTACGGTGGAGTGGAAGGTAATCAGTCATGTCAAAGTGTTTAGAGGAGATTGAGGATCGAGGGTTCGTTTCACTTCGTGCTAGGATATCCGGGTAGTTGGTCAGGAGAAAAATTTCAACGTCGTTAATGTTGGTTCTAAGTCCCCGGATATTTGTGAACGCGAGCCTCAAAAGCAGAGGCGAAGATGTTTTTTGTTGGGTGTCTGGTTTAGGTTTTTTATTTCTATTTTTTTAAATTCATGTTTGTTTTGGGATAGAGTTGGGAGGGAAAAGTGGGTGCTTGTTTGGCGCCAATAGCTCACACAACCAGTCCATTAGTCGTTACTTGGTCAATGTAGGTTGTGGCCAAGGGAAAGCCCAGCGAGGACAACTGTACGGGCCCTTTCCATGCTAGACATCGCACGTACAATTACCCACGATATTATGCCACTGTTGACGGAACAATCGTTCTTAGTACGTCTTAAGAGTTAGGGCTCTTTACCACCAGTCGGAAACAGCATCCAGACAAGCTGTCTAACCTGTACCCTACACCTGTCGGAACAGGAGCGACCCAGACTAATCATGTAAGACTAAGTGACTAAAACAAATTCTACAAGTTGCCCAGATAGAGAGAAAGGGAGACGGCGTTCTACGTCTGACTTAATAGACAAAGAAGGAGTGCGAAGGCCGGGCGATAGACAGAGCCCATCTACTCCTTAAGCAACTATAGGTTTGCAAACCGGATACTTTGTTCAAGATTCCAGCTCTAGGAAAGTTGTCGATCAAAACTATAGAGCCCTCTTTCCCAAACGGTTTGCTGCCAAGACGTAAGTGGTTAGTAACAAGGTTTTATTGTCAGAGTTTTCCTTCTCTTAGATGGATGACTTGACAAGATCTACGGGTCCAACCCTCTGAGAGAGGTTAGCTAGCACCCGTGTACTATTCGGGTATTTCTGACCACCCGCAGGTATGATTAAAAAAAATTAATTAATTAATAAATAAATTTAAAAAAAAAAAAAAAAAACTCATATTAATGTATATAATGAAGGAATAAAAATAAGTTTCACTCTCACGCTATTATAAGCAAAATATATTGTAGGAGTTTTCACCGTCTATTATGGTGTGTGGGAGGGTTTAATCTATTATTGAGTAGGTCCAACGAGGAGGCACTTTCGCTATGACGTTACAGTATAAAAGGCAATTTTGTAGTTTCGCTAAGTGGAATGACATTGTTTAACTAAGTATTAATAGCAATGTAAATACATGCATTATTTAAGTTAGAGACAGTTCAGATATAATAAATTATGAACTTAGCTGGGTTTTTTTCAAGAATTTTTCCTATAAGCTTTAGTTGAATTTGAGGTCTCCATTCCTTGTCGGTGGTCGATATAATGAGTTTGAATAAAGAAACTAAATGCAACGCCTCTGAACATAAATATCCTCGATCAACAGATCTAGCAGCAAAACCTCACTGTTCAATATAGGGGTCTCCAGATGCTGCAACACTTTTTACTCTAATACTTATTTACTTGGATCGTCTGCTTTGGAAAATTCATCTTTGCTCTCGTTTTTCCGACTGTACTACACGTAACACACACACATTTAAATGCAAAGTGAACAAATATCGTTTATTTCCTAGGCTGCCCCGAACAATTTGGCCTCTAATTTGCAGTAATCGCATATGACTAAGCGGCAATTTGCTTTGTTAGGGGAAACAACATTAAAAAAGAAAAAAAGAATTGGGCGGGGTTCGAATCTTACCTTTGAACTCTGTGGATTACTATACATATATGTGTATGTATATATGTACGCATATATATATTATATATATATATATATTTATGCATATATATATTATATATATATATATATTTATGCATATATATATTATATATATATATATATATATATATTTATGCATATATATATATATATATTTATGCATACATATATTATATATATATATATATATATGTATTTATGCATATATATATATTATATATATATATATATATATTTATGCATATAGATATTATATATATATATATATATATATATTATACATATATATATTATATATATATATTATATATATACATATTATATAAATATATATATATATATATATATATATATATATATATATATATGTTTTAAAACAAACTTTTGGCGTACAATTTTAGGGTTCCCTTTCGTTCAGTAACGGACCAACCAACATTTATATGTCGATATGCTATTTAGTAAAAACTCCCTCCTGATCGACTTTGACCCGGTTTTGTAGTACATATACGAGCTCCATCTACGGGTTAAATAGACCTTATCATTTCGTGGATATTTATTCACAATATATACACATATTCAACAAATAAATCAACGTACAAATTATCCCCAAAAGATATATACGAATATAGCATAAAATGAACCAACGACGGTTGACATACCATAAAACCCAATGACACTAAAAGTATTCATTCAGGAGTTATGCATATTATATGTGATTTATAGTATATATATGTGTGCGTGCATTTCTTTCTCTGTGTATCGTTTGTTGTCCTCTTTGTTTGTGATTAGTTCATTGCGTAATTTGTCAATTCTTTCTGATCGATTTGTTACGTCATTAAGGGAATAACTTGTCGATTTCTTCATTACAATCATTGTTATGAGCAATAATTGTACACATTACAATTATCATCGTTGCTATTATTTTGGGAACAATTAAGCAATTTGTGTTGTTATCAATGGTTTTCAAAACTACTGACCTCGATATCAAAAGCAAAAACATGTTCAGTTCTCTCACATCGAATCATCGCATCAGATTATTTAAATAATTAAAAGATAACAATTTATTTAATCTAATCGCAACTGAGTAACTTCTGTTTCAGAGATTCGCTGAAAATGTATCATGTTAAAACAGTCATCTGTATGAGTCAACCCAACTAAACAAATGATGTTGATACATTGACGTTGCGAAACCGTCGCCTTACACGTGTAGTAACTACGAACTATCATTACAAAATTCTACAGTACCTAGTAATATAAAAAAATCAATAAATGGGTCGACCGTAGTCAAGAGCAAACCGAATATTACTTTTTTGTTGGCTACTACATCGACACATCTGGACGGGCACCACTAATCCTTTATCTACATTTTGTAATATTGCCTGTTTTTGATACAATGGAGGCCGCGAGGATATGAAGTGACTCATCGACAGAGACAAAAGAAAATACGGGAGTGGTCAGTAATGAAGGCCGCGAGGATAGGAAGTGACTCATCGTCAGAGACAAAAGAAAATGCGGTAGTGGTCACTTTCCATTGTTCAGGAAAGGTGACTCAGAAAAACATACCGGGCACGGCATTTGGGGGTGACAGCGTTTTGCGACAGTGGGGTAGGTTAGTTTTACGACAATTTGACGAAAGTAAGGTTTATGGCCAAAAGTTAACGAGTTTGGGTTTCGGGGAGAAGCCGAGCAGTTAGGATCGAACCTCCCGAGACAGCGGATCGGACCGGGAAAACGATGAGATGGGCTGTCGACTTGAGCAACGACAATGGAGGTCTCGACAGTCCGCGACGGTGTCACACACACTCATAGTTCAAACTAAATTATACACAACGTATATGTGTTTGTGTTCTTTCTCGAAGGTGGAGTTTATTTTATTTAACTTGTGGACCAGTGCTGTGCCCTCGACGATTCGTCAATGGATAGACGACTCGACTAGACGATGGCGACAAGAATACCACGGATATACAACGTTGGGGGTTGACGGTCGTCGAGTGGTGCAACATGGTTCGACATGTTTAACAAGGCGATATCAAGTATCACGTTTAATACTTTTGTATTGATAACTCAAAAAACTATTTTTGATCCCGCTGAAATTTTACATGGGGATTAGTGTTATCAGAGATCATCAAATTAGTCAAACAATATAGTCGCTAGCTTGTACACAATAGCAAAATACCTTAGGACCAGAACCGACAAAAGAAACAATAACTTACTATTAAACAATCATGGATGACTATGATTACACCATGAACGTTTGTTTTCCTAATCTCTTTTATATATTTTAATCACATAAAATCCCCGCTAAAATATTTCTCATTTTGGGGATTGAGTAATGTTTGAAAAAAAAAAATTCCATTTTAATTATTATAATTAGCCACAGTGTACAATGAACTCATCAAGTGACTCTTACCTTCCCTCATTTGTTTTAGCGCACTATAATATGATACTGTGTCAATCATTCTCGCTTCTGTATTTCTCTCTGTCACTGTCTCTCTGTCTGTCTATCTCTCTCTCTCTCTCTCTCTCTCTCTCTCTCTCTCTCTCTCTCTCTCTCTCTCTGTATATTTACAGTCCTAGCTAATAGAGAAGAAGGATAACAAATATTGGAATACTCCATTATAAACAAACGGAAATATCACGACAGTAGTAATAATAATTGACTCGTTGATATAGATAAAACGAGATGCAGAGAGCCATAAAGAGAAAGAGGGGGATATAGAGCGAGCAGAAAGAGACTACTTTTATTTATTTTTTATTTTTAAGATATTTAACTGGTTTAGTAACATCGCCATTCTCCTGATTCAAACCATCGAACCCAAGTTCAATCGCTCACAAAAGTAGTCAGATTCTTTCGATTATATATATATATATATATATATATATATATATACATATATATATATATATATATATATATACATTATGTGAATATATTTTGCAGTTTCATGGGTTATACACACCATAGAAGTGTATCACTATATTCGTGCGTATAAATAAACCACGTAAGATATAAAAGTAGTGCATGTATAATTCCACAGTAATACATTAATATCGTTCCAAACATTATATTCTTGCGGCTCTGCGGTGGTTTAATTGCATTGCCTTATTTGTCAATTCTCTCTGATCGATTTGTTATATCATTAAGAGCATTACTTGTCGATTTCTTCATTATCATCATTGCTATGAGTAATAAATGTACAAATTACAATTATCATCATCATTACTAACATTATTATTCTCCGGGCAACAATTAATTCATTGGTTGCAAGAGCATTTTTATTTTCAAACTGCCACAGTAGACAATATAATAAATGCTCACTTATAATCAGATCCGGTTCCTTACCCACTGACATCGCATCAAAATGTGTAGGAGAGTGGTATTGGACATGAAAGTAATATACCTCGATTCATAAAGTTTTTGATCTCAGTACGAGCACCAGATAGAGTATATAAGAACAATGAGCGTTATTCGGGTATTGGTACGGGTTTAAAATGGTGGCGTTTTATATGTATTGTATCATGCCAAATCAGAATGTATTATATTTAATTTCATGTGTTTTTAAATAAAATTGAAATCAAATAATAATTGAAGTATTGCATATTTGTATTGCTTTATTCTGCCATACTATATATATATATATATATATATATATATATATATATATATTTAAAATACATATTTGTTATTATTACCTACATACATCTCTGTTTTACATATACAGTAAGCTTAGTTGGACAGTGGTCAACAACAACAGAGACTAATATATCGCATAACGCCTCGTGTGACTACTTATTATAAAGAGATCGTAAAGGGGCATTCCTTGTATTTAAGGGGTCGACAACAATATTTTTTAAAATAAGTATTTATTATTCTTACTTTCAGACCTCGGTATTTTCTGTTTATGCAATATTCAATGTAGGAGATGTTCATTACCGCCGGTCGAAGGATTCGACCCCAGTTGCGAAATCACCTTTGACTCGCACCAATTAACATGGAAATCAAGAGAATTACAACTCCGCAAGCGAACACACACGCATACGCGCACCCCCCCCCACACACACACCCATATATATATATGTATATATATATATATATATATTGACTATTCAGGGATGTATCGTTAAGTTCTATTCCTCGTGTCTGAATTCTTACCTGCTACGTAAGCTTTATTTGTGAGTTATCATTGCGCTATAAGATTTGGTATATATGTGTGTGTGTGTGTGTATCTGTGTGTGTTTACACGATGTGAGATCTATTTTCTAAATCAGGCAAATTTAGTTTGCAAAGCAATTAAAAAATAAAAAATAAAACGGAAAAAAAAACAAAATTATACTATCTCTATGTCTCGTGTCCCTCTTTATGCCCATTCTTTGTCTACTACAGGTTAACATTATATTACTACTTGATGTGTATGCAAATATCTGTATTTATTTCCGTTCTTTATTACCTTAACAGTTAATAAACGGATAATGAGATAGAGAGAGTGTGACGGAATGGAAAGTGATAAACGACGTATACAATTAAAACAGGAGCCGCAAACGACATACAATGTGAGGATATAGACAGTGTGTAGGTTGACTTGATGGGTTAATAGCAAATTACAGCTAATTAGAACAATTACAATTGAATTCATTTCAATCGATGAACTGAGGAAGATGGTATGTGCAGTTTTTATTTTAAAACACGCCAAAAAGTTGTTGTAGGAAGATGAAGTTTCATAATGCCTCTTCTGCTCGACTTACGGTACTCCACACGAAGAAATTCGAACTCGCTTAACCGTATATAAAGTTTGGGAGGAGAGACGTCTCATTCTCTTAGCTGAAAACAACGACCCATTCACCATGAATTTATCATGCCATCTTTATATCGACTTCCTTTCTGGTGCCTTTTCCACTTGAAACTTATAAACTAAATTAAACTATTTGTTGTACGTTGAATAAATATTAGTTCTTAATTTCTTTAAAACGTGTTATTTTTCGCCACGTAGCAACCTTTTAAACAAAAATAGCAGTGAATATACTAAGCCAATCCTTGATTACGAATGTGACCCTTAGACTTTTCGGCAATCATACAGTATAGGTTACAGACCAGATATCGAAAAAAAAAGAAAATGTACAACCTAATTTTACCAAATGCAAATAAATGTTATGTTTACCGACCTGCATGAATTTAAAGTTCTGAAACTTTCTGTAACTTTTTTATTACTATTTGGTTTCAAAATTAAAACAAAATATTAAACACCCGGAACTTTTTGAGACACTGCAACTTATTTTGAATAAAAGAAACACATTAACACAGTTTCAGTATGTAACAAACACACAGCTCGGTAGAAAAGTCCATTTGAATTGGTTTGCTAACAGTTATTAGTTGTAATCTTTTGTTATTCTCAATTTCCAGACAGTTAACTATAAAACATAAATGCGGAAAACCAAAAAATGCCTGCTCCATGTTGGAGTGTTACTCGTTTAAATGTCAGGTATCGATGATATCTTATATTGAAAACAAAATTGTAAACAGTGTTCAAACTTTAAAGCTATACAGATTAGTAAAAACTATTTTTTCTTGTGTTTGCTAAGAGTTATTTCTTATATATTTTACTTTCTTTGTCTGTGTCTCGGTGTTTAACTATACTGCCTGATTGCCGAATTGCAATTTTTAGGGTCACCCAACACTTCATCAAAATGAACTCAAACCCGTAACGTTGATTTTATTTTAAATCCCATGCGAAAGAATTCTAATGAAGGGTTGTAAATATTTACTGTGATTCTGTATTTAATAATCGATAGAAGAATTGAAAAGCCGGGCAAATGGAAAAAGTGGGAGTTATCTATGATGAAGTAGATATCAATGCAGATCTTTGACAAATCCGAATCCAGTTGTTTACAGTGCAACACTTTCACTATGGATGTTGGCAACCTTCAGTTGTCACCTCATGTTAACACCTGATTATAGACAGGATTTGAGAACACAATCCCACCAACAGAATCGAGTCACTAAAATAATCTTATCATTCTGCTTTATAATAATGGACGTCGTTCAGATCAATATGACCCTATCAATTTATTTTTAATTGCTTTTAATTACTTTTTGGGCAGATAGTTTGCACTTATTAAATAGTAAATGGGTCTTCCCATAAGTTAACCGCGGGACGGTTATCCCAACTTGAAGTCTATAACAGTCGTTATTAATTTTAATCGCCTCCAGATAGTTGACATGATTTTGTTTTTATAAAAATACTTTTTGTTTCTTGTTTTTATATTTTTCTTTCTTTTTACAAAATTAGTATTTCTTGTAAACCCGAGGGGAATTTTAGTTTGTTCTTCAATCTAAGATCAAAGGTAAATATTTCTCTGATCTGCCACGTTCGACAATTTCGTATTTCAAGCCAACTTCGACAACGCTGCCTGCCTGAATTGCTTAGACTTCTTTTTCGGATATCCAGTTCATGAATACGTTTTGAATGTTTGTTGTTGCTTTTTGGCTTTTCTTCTCGGGAATGTTTCCAAGTGCGTAGTCATTACGCGGACACATTTTGCCTTCATGTTACAGAAAAGTTTCCTGCCGACATCTTGATATGCTTCCAGTTTTTCACTCTTTTTGACACACTTATTTCTTCTTCTTCTTCTTCTTCTTCTTCTTCTTCTTCTTCTTCTTCTTCTTCTTCTGGTTTTACCCATTCTCTCACCAACTACGTCTTCTTTTTTCTTCTTCTTCTCTTTCTTATTCTTCTTCTCCTTTTACTTTTTTTACTCCTCCGTTACCTTTCTGCTTCTTCTTCTTCTTCTTCTTCTTCTTCTTCTTCTTCTTCTTCTTCTTCTTCTTCTTCTTCTGGTTTTACCCATTTCTTCACCCACGACCTCTTCTTTTTTCTTCTTCTTCTTCTTCTTCTTCTTCTTCTTCTTCTTCTTCTTCTTCTTCTTCTTCTCCTTTTACTTTTTTTTACTCCTCCGTTACCTTTCTTCTTCTTCTTCTTCTTCTTCTTTTACTCCTCCTTCGACCGTTACCCTTACTAATCTTCTTCTACGAGTTCGTTATCCTCTTCTCATCAATTTTCTTCTTTTCTTGTCGTTATTCTTCTCCTTCTAAGTCCTTTACCCCTCTTTCGCCCGTTTCCTTTACTTTTTCTTCTTCTTTTCTGCTCATTCTTCTTTTCTTCTTTTCCTTCTTTTCTTCTTCATATTTTTCCGTTCTTATTTTTTCCTTTTCTTAGTGTTCTATACTGTATTCTTCTTCTTCTTCTTCTTCTTCTTCTTCTACGACTACAATCTATAGATGTGAAATACTTATAAACCTTGATAATTTTAACTCTCCATATATTTAAAGGCAATATTGTATGTGCTTATATATATATATATATATATATATATATATATATATATATATATATATATATATGTATATATATATAAGCACACACATATATATACATATATACATATATATATATATACATATAAGAACACACATATATATATATACACACACACATATATATATATACACACACACATATATATATATATATATATATATATATATATATATATATATATATATATATATATTATCATACTATAACTAAGTTCAGCAACGTTCGTTTCCTTCATGATTTTTGATCATATATATTTAAATCTTAGTAATCCCCCCCTATTCAATATTTGCATGAAATTAAATATAGCGCACATTACGACCTGCACGGACAACTATTTAAGTATATAATTGTACCATACTAGTTTTGTAAAATGTCAATAAGTGTAACATGACATCGTCTAATACATATTCCTTAAATTGAAATTTCTTTAAAGCATTTAAAATAATTTTAAGGGGGCATAATAACGGCACAACCTCTTAAATAAAACATATCAATATCTCAGATTTGCAGTGACTTTGATCCATATTAATCAGATTAACTAAAGATTCCCTGAATTTCCCTGAATTTCAATTTATTGGTAAGACCCTATAAACTTAAGACTGCGACTTAAGCATTTTCTAGATTCAAAATTATGTCATGTGATTGAGATAAATATATAATACACGAGGTTTAGTAGCATTATATTTTGTTTTTAATCCTCATAAGGGGACATAAGAGTGATTCAAAACTGTTCTATTTTGGGAATTGCAATTTATTACTATTAATTTCATTTACGCTCAAGTGTTACACAATTATTTAATTTATAACATAGAAGCAATTAATAAGAAACATTTGCTAGTGTGATAATCATATTTTAGTCGATACAGCTTGGAACTGGTATATCGTCAGGGTTTTGGCAAGAAAAAAATACATTTAACACAGGTTTGTACACGAAATAACAATTACTTTATCTGTTATCAGTTAAATACCGATATAAATTTTTTTTTTTTCAGTTGGTGATGTTTTTATTTGTAATTTCGTTCGAAAGCATTTCTTGGCATAATATCAAACAGACTAGTTAGTGTTGACTATCTGGTTCGCAGTTTTAAAACGGCCACGAGATAGATTTCGTCACGTATCCCAATCAAACGGCATGTTCTTATACTGCATTTTCTCACACTGGCAGTCATATACTCGTCATTGATCCCCCCTCCCGAAACGTCAACCCTTCTACGTCGCCGTATGCATTGCCTTTAAGTACCAATTTGTGAGTCTTTGTTATGACTTCAACGAGGATTGCACCTTTGTCTCTCGCCTCATTAGCAACCATTCTAACCATTGTGCTAAATGTGAAGATAACTTCGTAAATGTATATGCATAGGTTTAAGAGATGTAGTTCTAATAAAATACTATACGAGTGTAGCAGTAGCATTACATATCTATTTTGTTTTTATATACGCGCAATATCCTTCATAATAATAAGTTGTGATTTGGTCTGCGTAAAAAGACGCATTGATGTACAGTCGATTAAAGCATCACATGCACACGCGATACTATGCTCATTTCCACCAAGATATTACTCAGGCAAGTAATACATTGACGGGGACAGACGCGATTCACGTCTCGTCGTAATTTCGGTGAGAGACTAATAGAAAGACCTGAAACTATATTACACCTCTATCAGTAGGACCTGGTATTCCTAAATGGTCACCCATCTAACACTGACCAGGCTCGACGTCGCTTAGTTTATGTGTATTTAATTAGAATCGGCGCGTCAATGTGATCGTGCAGTATATAAATCTACCCTCGGTGGTATACAATGATAAAACATGAATGAAATTAGAATTATGGTGATTAGTACATAAACAGTGGAAATTGAGATTAGGGTGGTCAAAGAGACTGGATGTTCCATTTTACCATAAAAAATAAACATAAGTATTCCTAAAACAAGAGAGAACAATTAATTCCGTTAATAGGCAGGAATTGGCCATCTATTAATTCTAGTAGGAAAACCATTCACCAATTAAGCAAATACAAAAGAGGAGAGGCCGACTCCCAAATGTTACGTTCCTGAAAAGAAAGCAATGTCAAGAGTCGACGAGTTAAGAGGAAAATACCGTAAGGGGGGGGGGTGCAGATAAATCGTAGACACATTTTGGGAGGTTGGGTGTTGATACTAACAACCCGTTCGCACCCGTCTCCCTACTCATACCACATGCATTAAAACTGACAACTAACCCACGCCCGAGCACAGGGCACCGGAGCGGCTGCCCGATCGTTATCGAACATTCGGATAAAGGGC
>OY744530.1:59394549-59402049 GCA_963556195.1 Sepiola atlantica
ATGCTCTCCCGTATTTTCTTTGTACCACCACGACAGCAGTGTTAGAGTGAAAATCAGTTTTTAATGTAAGGAAAAATAAAGCTCCCCCGAAAAGTGTATTTTGGATGGGAATAGAAATTAAAATTCCCTCAGTCTAGAATGGTGTCTCTTTTCACTGAGTGACGACAGAAGAAATGGAGTGTCGTATAGGAAAAGCTACAATAATTTGCTGCTAGCCAAAACGCCCCGGGATGTCTGTTTCCAGTATATATCTCTTTAATTTTCTTTTCTGTATTTGGTGTATGTCTTGAACAATACAGTACAATGTGAATCCGATGAAGGGAAATAAAAACGTTAGATTTGTGCAGTGTTTTCTTGAAAGGAAATCTCGCAGTCTTCCCACATACAACGTCTGGTATTCCTAAATTGTCACCTATCTGGTACCAATCAGACTCGATATCGCTAAACTCCGGTGTTCTAAAGAAAACAATGTGTCTACGTAATTATGTCGTTTCTATTAGCGATACTAATTATTCGTAAAGACTATGGTCACGTCTTCCCAAATGGTCACCAATCTGGCACTGATCAAGTCACACAGTCGCTTTATTTCGGTGATTTTATTAGAACAGGTTTATCACCATGGTTATGCTGTTCTATTTGCGATCATTTCATTGGTAAACACTAGGATTATGTATTTCCAAATAGTAACGCATATGGTTCTGATCAGACTCAACGTCCCATAACATTATTGTCTTTGGTGTATTTCTTGAACAAATACCAATGTTTCCCGTCGTCGCCAGTGCTTCTTAGTTTTCTATTTTTCTTAAGGTTATCTTTCAGGTGTCTATTTCAATTTTCTGTACTTTTATCAATATCCTGAGTATTTCGTCTTGTTTTAAACCGTTCGCTTTTCTTGTATAGTTTGCGTTTCCATATATTGCTTCAGATGAATCTAGTCTTTACCGTGCCACATTTCTTTGTCTTTGTACTTCTTTCGTTTAAGTTTTGATTAAAATGTGTTTCATTATTCTGAAACGTTTCGTTTGTTTGTAGTGATAAGATTTGCATCTGCACTTTTTCTCTCTACATTCGTTTGCTAGCAAATTTCGCTCTAATTCTTAATATTTCTTGGTCGCCGTTTCTTCTGTTGTCTGCTGTTTGTGTGCTTTTTCATTCGTTTTTAGGTCTTAGTTTATCGTTTATCCTCATTCACTACTTTAGTCTCATTATTTAGTGTTTTGATTTCTGATTCAATGCTGGAATATGTGATCACGTTTCACATTTCTTTGCCCCGACAGAATAAATATCGACTTTTCAAAATGAAAATCGCCCCTGACAAGGCATGAAGCCACATGATGTACGGAGCTAACAAGCACAGAGAATTATTATAGCAAAGACAGGATTATTAGTCTTCGTCTGTAAAAGAAACAAGCTATAGGTAAATGGAAACCAGTCAGCAGAAAGGCAGTTCTACAAACCTGCAGTTATTAGAAAGAAGCTACTGGAATAGAAAGTTGTATTACTATGAGGTATCAAAACAGCGAATAGATGAAGACTCCTAAACCAATGAGTAAAACATACTGAAAGAAGGAAAGCAGAGAAAAGATAAGAACATTCTGAAGAATACATGCCATACTAGTATTTCTAGAAAATACTAATAGTAACAATTTACTCAGAGATGATCTATTATCTTCCCTACTGTGTTTTTTTTTCTCGCAGAAGAGGCGGTGCTAGTCTTTTTCTACTCTAACGATATTTCCAGAGTTAATGATCGACTGAAAATCTCTTGAAGTACATTATTAGCAAGAACTCGTCTTCAACCAAGACGGCAAAGACTTATCAGTCCTTTTTTATCTATAATGAAACTTAACTTCAATAAATATGTTTACTTTGTAAGAACATCATATGTTTGGAAAACGTTACTGCGGGAATGTTTCTCTCCGGACTACATCATGATCGTTTCAAGTTCAATATCGACACATATTTTTTTATATCGTCGTCTGAATTAATCATATGTTGCAATCTTTTCTTTGTACTGTTCTATCGTCTAATCGAAAACCTCACTGACCCTTATCCTCGAGTGGCTTTTGTTTTTTGTAAGTGGTGAACCATTAGTATCAAAAGCATCGCCCATATTTGGCCATGTACCATCTCAGTTGGACTTCCGTTGCTTATACATGTTAATAGTTCTACTACTAATAATACTTGATTATTATTAGTTGTTGTTGTAGTCGTAGTGGTATTCAAAGTCGTTAAGGGCTATTCCTCGTTAATAGACACCAGGTGTTTGTCCCTAGAATCTGAGTGATTGGAAGTGTTCTGTCTGTTATGTACTATTACTGCTGCAAGTCACCTGATGGTCGCGCACCATGCGTTAATAGTGATGTTTTTCCTTAATAGCGGTCGGTGGTGTGCCCTGGAGTCCGAAATAAAATAAGTTAATCTGGATAATCCAGTATTCGCGTTTCCTTTCCAGAAATAGCTATATTGGTGCTATCCCTCCTCGCGATTTCCATGCTCACATATCATTCACTTTTTGTTACGTTTATTATTTTCTTTACTGAATATGAGTTCATACACGACACTTTACCAGTGATCTATTTTTGGTGACTACAGTTGGTTTTCCCTGGAATATAACTGATAGCATTCTTCTTCTTCTTCTTCTTCTTCTTCTTCTTCTTATTATTATTATTATTATTATTATTATTATTATTATTAATTGAATTTTGTCGTCTTCATATATAATGGTTTCCCAAAATAGGAGGAATAAGACGTAAATAAATAGGCAAAAACACAGACGAATGTTAGAGTGGACGGCATTCATAACTAAGTCGGTTGCAAGTAGAGACAAGCAGAAACAACAATAAATAGCCTCAATAAGAAACACCTAAGAAGAACGATACGAACAAAGATAAAAACAACTATGAAATAACATTCATAAATATTGACGACGAGAAACAAACTAATACCAAACAAAGTGGAAAACTCTGCCAGTTTTCATCGATATCTCATACCTCCAACACCATTACCTCTTGACAACATTAAACATTCCCGCCCATGTCATCATATTTGTTCCTACCGCTATATTTTTTTGGTCACCATATTGTTGACAATTATTGCCAAAGCTCTTATTGCCGAGGCGTGTGTGAGTTTTTACCGGCATTCTTCCACGGCTATTGGCATTTCGTATTGTCTTCTGTGAACGTTTTTTGTGAAACTATTTTTTTTTTCAAAAGGTGGCAAAAAATAGGAGCAGAAGTTTTCAACATGGCGGCTAGCGAGAATAAAGAAATAAAGAAAAACGCTGAAAAAATGAAGGAAGGTTCGAAAATATACAGAAGAATGAAACAAACTAATAGAAAGAAAAAAGTGAAAGAAATAACATTGAAAGAAAACAGGAAATAAGGAAGAAATTACAAGTAAACATGAAATGTAAGCGATTAAGTCATTAAAGCACATAAGGCAATACATACATATATATATATATATATATATATATATATATATATATATATCTATATGTGTGTGTGTGTGTGTTTCTTTCTATCATAATAATTATTATACTAAAGTAGTGTACACTGTCCGACAAATAACTATGCTTCGCCAGTGTTTGCATTTATTGAAATTTATTACCAATATATTTATGTTAAATCATAGAATTATGTCAGTAATATATATATATATATATATATATATATATATATATATATATATATATATATATATATATATATAATTATGGTTGAGAAGATATTTCCAGAAATTCGGTTGTCAGCAAATGTATGAATCTAACATTTGTGACAAATCGTATCAAACGCCTTTGATATGTAAAGCGCTATTTTTTTAGAAACAAATATCTCGTCAAAAGAGTAACTGATCGTAGTTCGCTGGTTATCTTGCCGGACACAATCCATATTGTCTGTCACTGAGTAGATTGTTTTTCAGGAGGTGGTTGACAACAACCTTGAGTTATCACAAATGTAAAGAATTTACTCATCACGCAATGTAAACTTCTTCTTTTTTCGTGTGAGTCAGGTGAGTCTGGTGTTGGCATTAGTTCCCTGATGTTTTTCTAGTTAGAAGTCTTTCTGAAAAGACATCGGATACTTACGGTAAGGACCCCCAGAAGGTTGCCAACATCCCTAAGTGAACGTGGTACTGTGGAACCGACTGGATTCGGACTTGGAACAAACAGTCCGTGTCGATATCCACTTAACCACCGTCACCTCCCACGCAATGTAAACTGATTGGTCTGTACTGAGATGAAGAAGACCGATCTATACTGGGCAGATCGACGAAGTTTTCTGATGACCTAAACTAACTCACTACCCTCCAAATAAATGTTCATTGCAGAGTGGATGATTTCGTTTCTGAATACATTTTAGCTAGCAGAGTAAGTATGGGTTGTTTGCTATTGGTTCGTGTTTTATATTCCTTTACCACTTACAATTATTTCGTTGAAGGGCTATACATGGCAAGTGTTTTACTCGCTTACTTTTGCGTGACGGGATGAAAGTACATATATTTATTCATATATTCTTATATACAAATAAATACACATTAGTATTTATTATAGAGTTTTATAAAGTAACGGTTGTCAGCTGATCAACGGTGTTTTCTTAAGTCTTTTTCTGATATATTTCATAACACAAACTACATATGAAAATGTATACTTCAGTTCTGGTTTTAATGTAGGTTTGAAAGAGATCGGTGTTACTTGTTCGAATAAGAATTAGTTATACTTAACTTCAGTCCGCGATGGGAAATTTGGAATGGAGGGGTTTGCAGCGTACACAGTTGAGCTTAAGGCAAAACGCTGGGCAAGTAGTTCAGCCTTGTCAGTTGACGTGCAAACAACATAATTGTGGTTGGATAACGGGAAATGTTCATGGCCCATTCTTCACCACACAATTGCAGATTTTTTAGAAATCACGAGTACCTTGTTTCTCCGACTGAATGCGTTTAATGGTCATCCTTTTATACCTTCTCTTTATTCCAACTACCACAGTCTCACAATGATCGCTTGACGCTATAAATTTCTTTCTATTCGTAGTTTAGTTATGGCGGCCGAATTATCGGGATGATTCTGATACTTCATTGCGCATTCATCAGCTGAGAAGAGTGTCACTCTGTTAAACGCTTCTGATGTTATCTCTGATAGAATCAAAATCAGCATGCTTGTAGTATTTCGTCGTTTTGAGAAACGGCTCATCAGGTTTCGGACGTGATTTTAGGGCGATAGCAATTGTTACCACAAAGTTACAGTGTTTCGGAGCGGGCTATGAGCATTCATCACACAAGCCTTGGGCAGGAATGGTCAAGAACAGGTCGGGAAGTGAGGCTTACTGATCAATACGATCACGGAGGCGGGTCGGGAAAGGGACAGTTTGTGAGAGAGAGTGCGCTATAGAGAAACTATACTGGGTTTCCAGCTACGTCTTCATAACA
This sequence comes from Sepiola atlantica, assembly GCA_963556195.1. Taxonomy (NCBI): domain Eukaryota; kingdom Metazoa; phylum Mollusca; class Cephalopoda; order Sepiida; family Sepiolidae; genus Sepiola; species Sepiola atlantica. Next base: position 59,399,977 of record OY744530.1, read on the forward strand.
AGATAATACAGCCAGTCACAGTTATGTGCATTAAAATCGCTAGAGACATGCATTTAAAAACTTCAGTCAACTGAGAGGGTTATATTTTTTTGTGATTTTTGTATTTGTTTTCTTTGCTGTTATTTTTCATACTGAATATTTTTTTTCCGATTTCATTATTAATCTAGTTGCAATATAATTATCATCATTGTTTATACGATAGCTATCGATTCTTATTATTACTATTATTATCATTTATTTCTTTCTTAATTTCGTATTTTGGGGTTCTAATATATCATATTTGATTCATTATTTATTTTGTTGTATTATTTTTATTGTCATTTTATGAGCAGAATGTTATACATTCATGTACATGCACTTTTCTTTTTAGCTGGAATATTTTTGTTTTATTTGAAATAAGCATACAGTGTTGGTCGTCTTTGCTTGACTTGTAATTGAATGATTTTCAAAAGTTCTGAAGAAGTACAAATAGGAATTAAAATATATAAATAATTCTTAATCATCTTAGAAACGATTGCATGCTAAATCATTGTTGATCTTGAATTCTTGAAACTGAAATAAATACATTTATTAATGTATTTGTCTAAACTTACTATAAAATACCTCTGCCTGTTAATGATTCAATCATTAAACTGATGTTAATACCTGCTAGATTTGAGTATTGAATATAATAATTTTATTTCAGCTTCCTTTAATTAAAACCTGTTTTAATATTGTCCATTAAAACTCTATTGAAGTCCACAATGTTTACTTTATTTAATATACCTATGCATTGTATACGTTTATATATATATATATATATATATATATATATATATATATATATATATATATATATATATATATATATCCGGTGATATCAGTGCCCACCTTGCTTATACTCTAGTTTGTTTGTGACTCTGCACATTGGATGAAAAATGAGATGAATAAATTGTGATTGATAGGAGATGAATAATGTAAATAAGTAAAAGTAACATAGATCGAAAAGAGAGTAAAAGAAAGTTGGAAAACGAAGATAGAGAATTGATAAAAACAAGAAAAGAGAGATAAAAGGAAATACTAATATAATGTGAAGAGAGAAGTTAGAAATACAAAAAATACTCATTCAATGAGTCACGGCTAGTATATATATATATATATATATATATATATATATATATATATATATATATATATATATATATAGTCTAAAGGAGCTTTGAGTCATTTAAAAAATGCAGTTTAAATTCCCAGAGAAACTAACTAAATCCAAGATATTGCAGACTTAACATTCGTTGGAAAATTAATAAATAAAACAAATAGTAAATACAAATAAATAAATAGGGGGGGATAAGTATCTAAGAGTGAAACAAAAACAGGAGACCTTCAGCGTCTAATATTCACACGGGGATCATAAGTTGTTTACCATGTAACTGCTTCGGAGATTTACAAACAGGACAGTTATAATATTCATGGCTCTCCAATGGTACTGATTATACTACAATTTCCCCAATAATCAAGTGTCGAAATAATTCAGCTTAAAATTTCACTAATATATACATAAATAAATAATAATTATAATAATAATAATAAAATGGTAGTAATAATAATAATAATAATAATAATAATAATAATAATGATATATTACCCGTAAGCCTCCCGTATAATATGATAATTTACATATCAAATAACATGAATTATAACAATAATAATTAAAAAAACATTTTTTTTAATAATGATAATACTATCTAAACACTACACGCAAGAACCATTCTGCAATATGGTAGCTAGCAATAAAATTATATAGGAATTGAAGTTGCATTAAAAAATAAATAAATAAAATATAAAGCTTAAGTACCTTAGGTACCAGAAAGGTATATATATATATATATATATATATATATATATATATATATATATATATATATATATATATATATATGTGTATACATATATGTATATATATATATGTGTATACATATATGTATATATATATATGTGTATACATATATGTATATATATATGTGTATACATATATGTATATATATATATGTGTATACATATATGTATATATATATATATGTGTGTATACAT
>OY744530.1:59407049-59417049 GCA_963556195.1 Sepiola atlantica
GACAGGGCAATTAATAGAGGTAATAATATAGTGACGGGGGGGGAGAGGCAGATACAAAATATCAATTAGTAATTTTAGAGTAGAGAGTGGACCTTAGGTTTACTTTCGGAAGTCTCGTAACTCTCGCTTTATTTATTTTATCCTTTAGTCCACACATTCCATGAGCGATTTTTCAAACAAAGGGGGTAAAATGGCTATTTTCCTGATCAGAATCCATCCGTACAACACTCATCGTTTGCTAGTCTTTTTCCAAGAAGTAATATTTTTCTTTTTTTTCTCTTTACATCAAGTGGCTTCATGCCTTGTCTGAAGCGATTGTCCATAAAAATAGTTATAGTCCCAATACTCATAATTATACATAGAAGCTATATAAAAACTGAGTAATGATTGGTTAATGAGTTTCAAATTTATCTAACAGAAACACAAACACACACACACATATATATATATATATATATATATATAGAGAGAGAGAGAGAGAGAGAAGAAAAAAGAGTGATACATTTGGACAATCGTCACAAATTTATCGCTCTTTTTTCTTCTATCTCTACTATTGCTCTATCTCGTATATTGAGCCAATCCTTTTCACAATAGGTTCCATCTACTAAAAGTTTATATATATATATATAGGGTGTTTGAATTACCTACTAGACACACTACTCGAGTGTCTACGGTCTCTTGGTACAAAGGTTTGTTAGGATACCCTGACATGAGGATACTGTCTCGAACAAGTGAACCCTGACCACATATTCAAAATAACATAGTATTAGAAACATAAATAAGATCCCCATGACCCGGCTATACACTGGCTCATACGAGGAATCGTCGCCTTTTCCAAGTAATGTTACGTCAATAGCACCTAGCTGGATATTCCATCAGACTAGATGGATTATTGTCCTGGGATCCGGAATGACCAAGAGACCACAATAAATATATACAATAGCATAGATAACAGGTCACTTAAGAAGCGAGACAAATTATATTATTAACTTTTTCACTAACTCAATGTTGACAGGTAAAGGGGAAAATTAATGGAATATTCGAATATCAATGTATCTCATATATATATAGATCAAGATTTAGCCCCAGGAAAGGGGCCTTTGATTTCTGAGAATTTCACTGAATTAAAATGAAACAAAAAGGGGATATGTATATATAAATATTTTAAAATATATACATACCTGAATTTATAGTCATATAGATTAAACAGACAATTGAATGTTTCATGTTAACTTTCTTAGAATCAAGTTCCTGCATAATATATGATTCATACTTTGTAAGATTGTAGGAATCTTCTCGCCACCATTGTGGTTATATATGCTGCGATGGAAAATTATTGTATGAGAGTTGACTTCTAACCCTCTACGATGTTCGCATTTCGCGTGATTTTAATATCTTCCGATATACTGCTCCATTGTTTGCAATTTATTTTTAAGACATCGCCTTCAGATGACCTGTTGAAAATGTTATAGTATATTTGAAAACAATATTAAATCGACCACTTTATAAAACATGCATAGATATAGCAGTCTGGTGAGAAAAATGTGCATGCTCCCAGTGTAGATAATGATTTATCATGTAAGTTTGTATTTTTTGAAAGAAAACCTATCATTGACCACGCCTTACTGCTAACGATCTGCAGGTTCACAGATTGTGTCAGAATACCAGTCCCTCGACTTTGACTCTTATAATGTTAGCAGGCAACTTCAACTTCATCAAAAGAGTCAAACCGAGAGAAACTGAAGACTTTGATGGTGTGGATGTTTTGCCTGGTCAAGCTTATATGCTAGACATTGATACATTTAATAATAGTATATAGCGATAAATGCAGCACTTCCTTAAAGGTTGCTCATTTCAGGTGTAAAGGAGTTGAAGAGGCATTTTAAGAATACAAAGGAACCTCGGATTTCGAACATAAGTCGCTGTGAAAAGCATTTTGAAACCGAATTGGTTTAATTCTAATATACAACCTATTTTAGGAATTTAATATACAAAATTATTAACCCTCAGTTATATTATGTTTTTCAATTCTAACTATTATGTATAATATAATATTTGTGAACTTATTATGAATTAAGACTCTTTTTAGTGTATAATTTGCTCATTTTACAATACATTTTGTAATATTGTTGTTGTTTTTTAGGTGTTTAAAATTATAGTTCCTAAGAAAAAAAACCTAGATCATAAAAATAAACACACAGATTGATTGAACCAAAACAGATCTAGATGTAAAAGACAGGAGTTGTAACCCTGCACAGACATGTTAACGGTCCATTGACATTGTGGTTCGTTTGTTGTCGCCGTGGTTAAGGAAGCCGAATGGTGTTAGAAAACCGAGGCATTTTCTGCTGGAATGCTTTGTTCGAAATCTTAATTAATAAGTTAATTATCTATTTTTGAAATCCGAATTTTCGGCTTAATAAGCATTATTCAGGGTGATATACAGAAAATTGTTTTCTCTTTCATTGTCGATATCTAACGGCGATTTCTTCCTGAGTTGTGAAAAATACTATCTTTTCATTGTTTTTTATTAGGCAGAGGTAGTGGCACGCGTGTACAAGTATTAAATATAATTTTACTAAAGTTGAAGCGTCCGTATATTGAATAATGTTAAAATCAGTTAGAAGTCAGATAACATATTGTGGGAATTTTTTTTACATGAATTAATTATTTATTTTAACTAGAATTTTAGGGATTATAAGTCTTCTTTAGGTTGATAAACCTTTTTTTTTCATTGTCAAGATCTAATGGTTTTGTTGATGATCACCGATTTCTTCTTGTCTTGTTAAAGAAACTGTTTATTATATCAGATAGCCGTAGTAATATGCGTTGGCATACGAGAACGGATATTAAATGTACATTTACTAAAGTTGAAACATCAGTATGATGGGTAATTTTAAAATCAGTTAGCAGCCAGATTACATATTACGGGATCTTTGTTTTTCAAATAAAACAAATCACTATATTTTTATTACGAATTCTCGCCTGATACTCTATTTTTCAGTGTGATAAACATATATTTAAAAAAATTGTTTTTCAATGCTGAGATCTAATGGCTTTGTCGAAGATCGCCGATTTAATCCTATTTTTTTAGAAAAAAAACTTTGTTTTTCAATCTCAGATAGATAGAGTAACTTGTGCTAGCATGCCATTTATTTGAACAAAAATTTCGCATCGTTCTATCTGGTTTCTAACTGATATATATATTATCTCTCTCCAACAGCGGTAACTTGTGACACAAGACCCGGAAAGCGGGATTGAAAAGCCAGCGCCCAATAAAAAAAGCACTCTGACCGTCAAAAAATGCTCGTACAGCTCCGTCGGCATTTCCCGGTAGGGCACCACCAGCAATTAGCAATAAACTAATTCTTTCTAAAAGGATGAGAGGCAAAGCCTGGGAGGATGGACTTCCTATCAATGAACAAGATAATCTTTTAGAGCGGCGTAATCAAGGCCCGAAGACCAAGACGGTACTGATTAACATGGTGTAGCACCCATCGAACAGATATTACACTTTTATCTAAGCAAAAAGCATGAGGAAAGATATATATATATATATATATATATATATATATATATATACATTTAAAAAGAATACGCGGAAATCTCTCTAAGGCCCTTTCGACTATCATCTCGTCAGGAGAAAATCGATAGAGAGATTTCCGCGTATTCTTTTTAAATGTATCTATAAATTTTGTACCTCAAAACATTTATTTATATATATATATATATATATATATATATATATATATATATATATATATATATATATATATATATTACTAGAAGAGTACCTGTCCAAGGACAGGTGAAATTAATTATCCTAACAATACGCTTAAAAGGCGAGCGACTGTTTGTATTTATAATATCATATTTGTTTCTTAATATTATATATATATATATTTGTATATATATATACACACATATATATATATATATATATATATATACATATATATACATATATATACATATATACATATATATATACATATATATACATATATATATATACATATATATACATATATATACATATATACATATATATACATATATATACATATATATATATACATATACATATATACATATATATATACATATATATATATACATATATACATATATATACATATATATACATACATGTATACATATACACACATATATATATACATATATATACATATATATACACATACATATATACACACATATATATATATATATATATATACATACATATATACATATGTGTGTATACATATATATATATATATATACATATATATATACATATATATACATATATATATATGCATATATATATATATTCATATATATATATATATATATATATATATATATATATATGTATATATATACATATTCTGTTTTTCTCTATTTCGAGTGGTTATTTATGCTACATCGTGATGGTTGTAAATTTAATAAACAACATATATTTTTTCAGCGTAGAAACACATAAAAATACACATCTGTTTCATATTATTATAGAACGTAGGAATTTCATCTCTCCGGGCAATGCCGGACACATTCGCTAGTAGACAGATACAATCAAATGTGGCTGGCGTTGGAGGCTTTCTGTGATGAGGATGTAATCGTTCCTTACCTCGCACAGAAGTAACCAAAGGTCACGTCTGTCTACTTCCGGACTAGGCCTGTCAGCCACACAGGCACTTGTCTATAACAGTACTTTTTTTACTTTTTCTTTCGTTTTAAATAATTATTATATTTGTTTAGATTTTTCAGAAAGGAAAGGTCAAACAGTTGCATCATGTTATCATAGCCGAGTAGAGTTTCATAAGGTAGGCCAACGTCTACAAATTAATGACCTATTTTAAAACTGATCACTTGAATGGTTCTGTTGTTGTTAATCTCTTACTGTTGTGTATTGTTGTTTTTTTAATTCGATCCAACAACTGATAGATATGTTGTTTAAATAAGTTACTTTCTGTATCTGTATTTGACAGAACATTTATTAATCTAATGCAATGTAAATATATTGTGTAATAAAACTTGTATCATGTTGTTATTATCTTTCTTGAAACTTAGTAACTTGTAAATGAATGTTTAAAATGGTGGGTCTCATGGCAAAAAAACTAAATTAAGCGCGAATGATAAGACAATTGGGTAGAGGAATGGAATGATGTTTTTATTCACAGAGTTAAGAGTATTGATTTACTCCTCTCCAGGGGTTAGGGACTAGGTCAGTTTTTATCTTACTCCAACAAGTAAGATGTGACCCAAGGTCGGGTCGGGAAAGTGGGGTTTGAAAAGCCAGCGCCCGAGAGTTGAGCACTCTGGCCATTAAAAATTGCCTGGGCAGCCCCGTCAGCATTCCCCGGTAGAGGTGCCTCAGGCAGTAAGCAATAAACTAACTCCTCCCCAAAGAGGGGAGGCGAAGCCTCGGAGGGTGGACCTCCTAGAATTGCACAGGACAGACCCATAGACCGGCGTAAATCAAGCCCTGAACGCCAAGACAATGCCAGTCTATGGGGTGCAGTATCCATCGGAACAGATACTACACTTTGATCTTAGCCAAAGAGTAAATTGAGTAATCTCAACACAAATTCCATGGGTAAAGTTTCTTTCAAAGAACTGCCCGTCTGTGAAACACACACAACGAGTCTTGAACTAAGCTGACTACAGTATGGCCCTTTTCAAGTTCAATGTTAACATATTCTTGTTAAGCCATCCTGTCCAGTTTCAAGCATCGTTACTAATCTTTACGGATTGTCTCACGGTCAACTTGACAACCTCATTATCCCCGAGTGGCCCTTCGTAAGTACATTAAAATATGTAAGTTCACTGAACTTCCTCCGGTCTATTTGTTGGTTAATAATCTCAGCTACCCCACTCTTGGCCTTTTGGTCAAGATCAAAGTGTAGCATCTGTTCCGATGGATACTGCATCCCATAGACTGGTATTGTCTTGGTCTTCGGGGCTTGATTTACGCCGATCTATGGGTCTGTCCTGTGCAGTTCTAAGAGGTCCACCCTCCCAGGCTTCGCCTCCCCTCTTTGGGGAGGAGTAAGTTTATTGCTTACTTCCTGAGGCGCCCCTATCGGGGAATGCCGACGGGGCGTCCCAGGCAATTTTTAAACCCCACTTTCCCGACCCGACCTTGGGTCACATCTTACTTGTGAGAGTAAGATAAAAAGTGGCCTTGTGCCTAACTCCTGGAGAGGAGTAAATCAATACCCCACTCCCTTACAAATTACTTGGTGAACACCTTGAAAAGCTTGGCAAAACAATTAATTTTCTTATCTAAAGTAAGAGGGTACATATTATATATAAGTTAAAATTAAAAGGATCCCTTATATCTAGGCCATTCTAAGCTTTTAGAGCGTGTAACTAAATGCCTAAATCACTTAGTTTAAGTTCGACTGGGGTGGTTGTGAAATCACATGTAATCGCTTAAAAGGTTGCCCCCCTCCAAAAAATAAGAGACACAGAATGTGTCTCGTATAGTAAACCAAAATCGGTTATCTTCCTTAAAATGCTAGAATGCCCCAGAAATAGTAGATAACTTTACTTTAAATTTATATGCGAAACTCGTCACTAACACTCAATTCTAAAGTTACTGTTTTTTGTTTTCATTGTTTTTTTGTTAAGCAGACCGTTACGATTGTCTAACAGAGGAAGAGTTGATCAGGAACGTGTACGCAGTGTGATGAGCATGGAAGTAAAACCAAGCCAATTATATTGAGGAAATGCGTTGCATGGAGATGTATGATATGAGAATGATATTATGGATATGTAATGTGACTCTTACAGACAGGATTAGGTCTGCTAGCATGAGAAGAATATTAAATATGGGCAATAAAACGAAATGGCCACGTTGAAAAAATGGTTGGGAATTCTTGGGTTAATTGATTTAGAACAGTTGAGATAACAGGAGCAGTTAGCAAGAGTAAGATAACAAATATGACAGGAAGTGATGAGGATTGACTTGACAGAAAGTGGGATAAATAAAAACCTGGCCAAAGATAAATTATTTTGGAAGTCAATGTATTAAACCCGTCCAAATACATGTCAGCATCCAGCATGTAAAACGGGTGTTAACCGAATATGATGATAACTAATGACTAACCAAAAGAAATCACTCGACTATGAAGGTTAATTAATTGGATGCTGACCAATATATATGAATATAACCGATGAGTAAAATGGGCAGCATTTGATTAATTATTGTGTATGTGTTTCCATTTGACTCGTAAACGACCATGATAGTGTAAGCTGGGTAGTAAGTCAACGGTATTGTGTCCAACAAATTAGAAGTTGTTTGAATTCAACTGTGTTTATAGAATTTCTGCCTTGTTTTGAGTACACAGAGAAAGAAAGGAAAGTTCCTTGATTAAGAAAGAGAGAAAGAGGTGTAGATGGGAGGAGAGAATAACGAATCGAAGGAGAAGAGAGAAAGAGACTGAAGGTAGAGAGAGAGGTAGAAGTATGATATCGCAATGTATTATGACTTTGGAAAATCCTTTGACTTTCGAATAGAATGAGGTAAATAAGTAAAAAAAAGAGAGAGAGAGGGCAAGATACATAGAGAAAACTAGTGTAACATCACAATGAATTCTGACTTAATGAAATCCTTTGACTTTGTAATCTTTGTAAAAACATGCTTATTACTCCATAAAAAAGTACATACATTATACATTTAATAGCATATATAGTAAATACTAAACTAACCAGTCACAGGTTGTCTGTTGTATACAAACACAATTCTGTCTAATATTTAATCAAATAAATTCCTGACATTTCACCATAATTAAATTGTATACAAGTATATTTAAATTCATCTAATACAACCTGTTTCAAAGATCTATTATTCAATTAAATGAAAAAAAGGATTACTCCAGTTTTAAGATATAACTTGCGAATAATTTTCCAGATCCAGGAAAACTATTCAAATTTATCCAGTCGTGTTAAAAAATCGCATTAATTATCATGAACATCTCAACTTATGTTAATCCTTTTTAAATTAGTGTATCATACACATTATAATATTTCTTTTCTATCTGTTTTTTTATACTTTTTGGTGTACTATTTAATATTGACTTAAGTGTGCCAATTATAGCCAGTAGAAACCAGAGTAGTGTTCAATATCCAATATGCGAATGGACACATACACACACAACACGTACGTTATATATATATATATATTTGTTACGCTACCAGGGAAGAGAGAGATCGTTACACTTTGGCTCCTGGCTAGTATATATATATATATATATATATATATATATATATATATATATATATATATATATATATATATACATATACTCATGTCTAGTATCCTTTGGTAGATTCTGTCAATAGTTCGAATCATGATTTTAGTTTCGGAGGGGAATTGGCTGATGAATTTGTTGTATATATATATATATATATATATATATACACACTAGCCAGGAGCCAAAGTGTAACGATCTCCTTCTTCCATGGTAGCGTAACAAATTTATATTATTAAAAGTACTATATTAGTCCTGCACAGTCATTCGACATCTCCCCTTCGACGTATATCTAAGTTATCCTTTTAAAACAAATTCTTGGAAGTCAGTCGGGATCAAACCGTTTGCCTCCCATCACTACCCGCCGCGCCAAAGAAGAGAGTATTAAATCTTTCGAAGAATCGTCACTTGAACGCTTTTAGAATCCTAGGTTTGGTTTGCACAGCGCACATACGCAAATCGTATGTACTAGGAAAAAACAAATAAATTCAAGCACCCCGCTGCAGATTTCGTGTCTGTTTTACATGAGGGAATCCATGATTATTTTCAAGTTTTCGATATTATGAACCCGAAGCTCGGCTATTCAGGCAATGCAACGTTACCAGGCTCTGTCTAGTATCTCGAGAGCCTTTTAGCAGACACACACACACACACACACACATATATATACATATACACATACACGGGCGATTCTACTTCATATAATAGATGTATCAACATTTTAGCCTGACGATTCCTTACGGACATGAAATAGGGAAGCCTATTTGTTGGCACATTGCCATACATATATTTTCATATCTTACTATATATATACATATATATCGTCATTTCTGTTGTTTGTGAGATATTGACAATTGAAGGCATTTACATATCTTTTTTTACGAGAAAGCACTTTCTACATGTTAAATGCCCGTGAAATTATTAAATTCGATAAATATAGACGATTCCTGCATGGAGATATCGCACTGGTAAACAGCGAATAACGCTTCCCTCTTTCCAATTTAGGAAATGCTTCTCCGCAAAAAATGTATTTGGATACATTCAGTGACTGGGGTCCCGGTTTCGAATCTCGTTAGCAACACTGACGGCGAATCACGCGTCTGTTGAAAAACAACTTGGATAACTATAAACACTCTGTATATAGGGAGCATTACACTAATGAAAATAAATAATTTTCCCTCCCAATAATTTAGGTACTGGATTCCCGTAAAAAGATATGTGAATACGGTTAACTGTTAATATCGCAAAAACGACAAAATGACAACACACACACAAACATATATATATATTAAAAACTAAGAAAATAAAATGAGATATGAGGGAGAAAATTGTTTCAATTGGAGAACACGATTGAGAGAGGGGGGAAAAGTAAATCTCTCAACGTTATGTTGGCTTTGAATCATTAAAGATCTCCAACTGATGCTTCAAAATCTTTTGTCTACACAGGCAAACTCGAGAATTGTTAATAACGGACGCCTCAATAATATTGAGATGGTAGTTCGACCTTGCACTGTGTAAATACAGAAAACCACCCATCGGAATAGTTGTCAGAACAACTATTTGTACTAACGAGGTGATTACCGATGGCTGATTCCTGTGCCTGAAACAATTTATTTCTTCTCATATCTCATTCGATTTTCTTAGTTTTTAATTTATCATTCTGACGTTTCCTCTTAGAGGGTCAGACGATAAAGCCTTAAGGAAAATTTTAGCATTTTTCCCCACCCGCCCGTTTCATT
>OY744530.1:59422049-59427049 GCA_963556195.1 Sepiola atlantica
TACGCTTAAAATATATATGTTGGGACTTCTTTTGCTGAAAATTAAAGCGTCTTTCGGAAAGACGAAGATAGGGTGTTGGTTGTCAAGGGTTCAGCTTTGATACTAGGGAACTTGTGCCTAACTCTGTTCCTATAGGAAATCAAGTAACATAGGACACATGGGAATCGAAGAGCAAAATACAGAAGTGTCATTTAGCATGATGGGGAATATAATTAATTTAGGGGCGAAACAAACATCTGTGTAAAATCTAGCTCTTAAAAATATCCAATAGAAAATTCTTATCTCGGTCTCTATCTCTCCATCTCCATCTCTCTCTATCTGCTCGAAATAAATAAACAACATTAATCTATACTCACTACTTGTAAGGCCTTGATACGGTATCTGGGTATGTAAATTCCCATCTTTACCCACTCCCTCTATGGTTAGTAGAAAAAAACAGTTTTTAAGATATCCTACTAAATATTTGTATGAGAGAGTAAGTAACTAGGATTAATATAAACACATATTGCTTTATTAACAAAAACATTAGAAATTGATTTTAGATAAAAATAATTCAATTTGAATTAATGACAAATATCCTTTAAGCCTAATTTATTTCTCGTTTTTGAGAAAATATTTATGTAATGTTTTTTTTCTGTTGTTCAATATGTTAATTTCCTTTAAAATTAATTGTGAAAAAAACAGATCACGCTATCCCGTCGGCTAAAACAATACTATTTTTAATAAATTCATTGAAAAAAATGACATTCGGATCATTGATTCGAAGAATATTTAACTTGAAATTATTTTACAGCGACAATACAAAAAATATTTATTGATTTTAAATGGAAGTAAATTGCTTTAATTTTAATTAAATACATGAAAAAAATAAGAGAACTATCCGTTTTATATTTGAAATATTTACCTGACAATGACAATTATTTAAAAAAAAAGAAATAGTAATTTATTTCAATAGTATTTCCTATAACATACACTTATTATTTCGAAAGGAATATTATTTTTAATAATAACATGCAGATTGATGTGGAATACACTGTTAGATTTCAATTAGATCTTTTGTAGATGTCAATGTACGTACGAACCTCAGACTCAGACAAATGTTAGTATATTATTTAGCCCCACCTCTCAAATCGTATAAGTAAACATTCAAAATAGAGAATATATAGAAAATACCATGTACTGAGTGCAAAACAGTATACGGTTTACGATACAATATCTGACACCGCCGGTTTTATCTATCTATCTGTTTATATATCTATCTATCTATCTATATATCGTCTCTCACGGTATCTCTCCCCCTTTTTATATATATATATATATATATATATATATATATATATTTATATAATGTGTGTGATATATATATATATATATATATATATATATATATATATTTATATAATGTGTGTGATATATATATATATATATATATATATATATATTTATATAATGTGTGTGATATATATATATATATATATATATATATATATTTATATAATGTGTGTGATATATATATATATACATATATATATATATATATATATATATAAAGGTAAAGGTAAAGGTCGCATAGCCTGGACGCGCACGAGTGTCGTTGCCGACATCGCACACTGCCCATGGCCGTAGCGGCGGTGATTTGTTCAGAATCACCGTGTCTAGGGCACAGCATATGGAAGGCGGAGCCCATCCGTCTCCTTCTGCTGCCTTGAACCTTCCCTGAGTTTTAGTCAGGTACCCATTTACTGCTGGGTGGACAGAGGGAGTTTTCAGACCCGAAAAGTCGCATGCCGTGAGTGGGATCGAACCCGGGTCGTCCAAAGACAAGTGGTATAACCACTCGTCCACAGGCACTAACTATATATATATATATATATATATATATATATATATATATATATATATATATATATATATATATGAGTACATAAACAATATCATACGTAAATCAACCAACGTTTCAATGCGGATTACCGCATCTTATCAAAGGCAGAGCTAAAAAAAATGTTTGGCTCTGACTTTGATAAAATGCGGTAATACGCATTGAAACGTTTGTTGATTGACGTAAGGCTATACTATTGTTTACATAATTTTATAAATGCTCTACTTGTTATTAACCACTCTTGAAAAACTTGGTTTGATGTTCACTTTATTAATACATTTGAACTTGATCAATTTGTATATATATATATATATATATATATATATATATATATATATATATATATATAGGTGTGTGTGTATGTATAATCTTCTGTTATCTACCATAGCACTTTTAAACAGAATCGGAATATATTTAGAATCTTCTAAATCGATTCCAATGCGGGGTTTACCATAGGTTACAAGACTTTTATTGTTTAAATTACCGAATTGTTTCAGCTAATGTCATGGTATATGTTGAGTAACTTTGTAGAGGACAACCTTTGATTTGAGATTAACGATACGAATTTGTACTTCAAGGACTCGATTAAATAATAAGATTCATAAAGACTCTGTAAACCGTGTTCACGCCTCATGCCCGTCTACAATTATCACTTTCCTGCACTGAAGAGAGAAATAAGCTCGGAACGACGTCGTCTGTAGGTAAAATATAATTTAATATTTTTTTCATGAATATTATATATATATATATATATATATATATATATATACATATCTATATAGTTAATAATGTTTATATGTTAATATACTTATATCTATTTCATATATTTAGATACCTCTGCTTTTTATCATCAATTCATACTTTTTCAAAAATATCAGTGTATTTGGATTAATTTAAAATGTTTTGATAAGGATAACACGGACACAACCCCCTCATTTGAAAAGTCAAACAAATCAGGTTTACATTGACCTTGATCCATAAACATTAGCAACCAATTAAGTAAGATTCTCCGGATTTAAATTTCTGTCAAAACTTAAGCATTACATGTTCCAGAATCTAAATCAGATTATTAAATTCAATAGGAATACAGATTCTAAACATAATGCATAATGTAATTATATCATCATGCTGATTTTTGTAAGGGAGCATACAGTTCTGTTTAGAGAATTTAATCTATCTATCCAATGGCGGGTATACTTTTAACATATACATATATATATACATATAAATAATATATATATATATATATATATATATATATATATAATATTTATTTTTTATAAATAATTATGATCTATATATATATATATATGATTGCTGTTCACTAATATTAGTGTGGCAACATGTAACTGTACTGTGGGTCTAACGATAATAATCCTGGACGGGATTCACTATTGACTAACATCCAACATATTTATTGATATCGATTGTCGTGACAGCAATGTAATGATCTTAGAACAATAAATTATATTTTTTTCATGAATAAATGCAGTTAATCTCAAAGATTATTCTACTTGAATGAAGTGAGAGAACTGTATTAACAATTCTAAAAGTAATAGTCGTACTAATTCTATTAATTTTAACAATAATACAAGCTTTTGGAATAGCAGAATACAAAAATAATTGCTGACTAATTAATACATGTTTAAGATGTTATGTCATACACAAAGTACCAGTAAATAATGACAACAACTATATACAATAAACATACAGAATGTTGACTATATGCATAATAACCACGGGGTGATAATCAAAAGTGTAAAATATAAAAATAGCATAAAACTCTCTAAACAAAATAGGGAGCCAAGCATTACTCGAATATCAATTTTAAAGACTTAACATAAAGTTGGACTTGCAATAAAAAAACGTAAACACTGTTAGTACTACTTATAAGACAAATGTAAGATAATAGATATAACACCAAATGAATGTATACAAATAAAACTAATAATTCATAGCAATTTTTAAACATATATATATAAATGATCATTCTCAAATGTAACCTTTAATGAAATACATCATTTAGTTAGTTACACTCCATATTCACAAGATAGCAACAACAAAACAACGGCGTTTAGATAGGAAAACAATTAAGTCTTAATATACGGTATACGATATGATATCCATTCCGTTTTTCGTACAAGACATGAGACAGAAAAATGTAACACCTTAGTCAATGACTAGTAAATAGGGTTCTAGTTGGTTGGGCTAGCGTTTTGTATTTATTTATTAGGGGGGGGGGGGCGAAAATTGTTGAATTTATTCACATTGTAAAAAAATAGCTAACTGGAAACCATATGTAAAATATAGCAGTTAGTTACCCTATCATTTAAACATTTCGGACAGTAATTTGTCCTTTATCAAAAGTTTCGTTTTTTTATAAGAATTGATAGAAAACAATATGACACCTTTATGTAAAATTGTACATTTTCATCTTTCTTCAATGCTCATCGTAAATGGTCCTTGGTGACGATTTTGCGTCTTCATGCGTATCTTCTCCGCGTCTTATATTGTACGATTGAATCTTCTAGATATTTTTTCCTATTCGATTTTATATCTAGTTTTTTATTAATGCGCGTTTTTCATGGTATTGTTATCTATATGACAAAATATTGTTTTAAATTAAAACATATTTTTATCAAAACGATATTTTTCTCGCTCTGTATAGATTAAACACAACACAATTGGAGTTCAAACAAGATCGGTATGTATAGTGAGTTGTAATATCTATTGTGATTCTTTAAGTTTGCGTTCAATGTTGACGAGGATTTTGGTGTTCATAACTTAGATTTTATCTAATGTATATTATGTTTGGTTAAAATGTTTACACTTATATGCATGTGAATATATATATATATATATATACACACACACATATATGTATATATATATATATATGTATATATATATATATATATATATATATATATATATATATATATATATATATATATATATATATATATGAAAATAAAAAGTAACTAACAAGCAATATTATTAATACATTATTAAACGTTTCCTCTTCATTTAAACACCTTTGTCAAGAAAGTACATGCTGGTACAATATTTGAAAATATGTGGTGTATTTGTGACGTGAAAATATGGGTCTCTTCAAATAAAA
>OY744530.1:59432049-59442049 GCA_963556195.1 Sepiola atlantica
TATATATATATATATATATATATATATATATATATATATATAAATATATATATATATATATATATATATATATAAATATATATATAAATATATATATATATATATATATAAATATATATATATATATATATATAAATATATATATATATATAAATATATATATATATATATATATATAAATATATATATATATAAATATATATATATATATATATAAATATATATATATATATATATATATATATATAAATATATATATATAAATATATATATATATAAATATATATATATATATATATAAATA
The DNA here is from genome assembly GCA_963556195.1 of Sepiola atlantica. Lineage (NCBI taxonomy): Eukaryota > Metazoa > Mollusca > Cephalopoda > Sepiida > Sepiolidae > Sepiola > Sepiola atlantica. The sequence continues at coordinate 59,432,354 of OY744530.1, forward strand.
TATATATATATATATATATATATATATATATATAAATATATATATATAAATATATATATATATATAAATATATATATATATATATATATATATATATATATATAAATATATATATATAAATATATATATATATATATATGTATATATATATATATAAATATATATATATATAAATATATATATATATAAATATATATATATATATATATATATATATATATATATATATATATATAAATATATATATATATAAATATATATATATATATATATAAATATATAAATATATATATATATATATATATATATAAATATATATATATATAAATATATATATATATATAAATATATAAATATATATATATATATATATATATATGCGAGAAACACTAAAAGGGCTAGATAGGCGGGTAAAATGAATCCCTACAAACATAGTAGATTTGCACCAGTTTAATGTTTCATTAAAACGATTAAAATCAAGACGTAATACTACTACACCTTATGTCTAGAACCCTTATTAACATTTTGATAACAATTCATGGCATCATTTTTATTGAAGAAAAGGACTTTAGAAGTTGAAATTCAGGGAATATTCCTTAATTGGTTTTTGATGGGTATGAATAATATTTAATGTAAATCTGAAATAAATGTATTTTCAATTGGGATTTTGTGTCTATATTATGCATTCTAAATTGTATTTTAAAATACTCTACAGAAAACGAAATTTGTAGAATAAGTATTAATTGAAGTCTAATACTATTTTTTATAATTTCACAAAACTCGCGGGTATCTGAATTTTAAGGACGGACTTCCAGCCCCTCTTTTTTCTCCTTTTATATAAACATTCATTAAACTAAATATATACCACATTAACTACCCTTATGACCAGTAGATGTGTTCCCACAGTCATTATAATGTGTTTAACAGTTTAGGAGTAACATATATAAATAGAAATATATAAACATTCAGAATTTTATATAAATTGAGATAAGTATTGGTTCTTGAGAATAAATAAAAATTAAAATAAAACAAAGTAATGACAGAAAACTGCAATTTACTACGTGTTAATCTTTATACAGTGCCTCGCATTTTTCATAACTTTGTAGTGAGCTGGTGATATATTTCAGTAAATATTTTTCCTTCAGTGCTAACTCAGGAAATACGAACATTACAGCATCGATTGACATTCTTCTATTATTTTTAAACGCTTGCTCTAATGATAAATGCAATAAATGTATGTTTTCATAAATATAAGGAACTAAACCGTTTTTGAGGAACATTTATTGTTTGTCAGATTTAAAGTTCATAATATAACAACAGTATCCCACATATGTTCTTCTCAATAGATGAGAGAAAGACAAAGAATAACAAATATATGTAACCTTGGTCATATATATATATATATATATATATATATATATATATATATATAAAGTGGTGTACTAAAAGCAAACTTTTAGGAAAAGTGAAACCTATTGTGAAGAGTATACAGCTCAATATCCAGGATAGAGCAGGTAGAATGAAGAAGAATGAAAAGGAATTAGAGAAGCAAAAGCCAAATCATAATTCAATTCAATTGCTCAGAGCAAGGTATATTCCGCAAAAAAGGCAATTTATTCAAGTTAAATTTTCCTTAAGCCAGGCTTTTCAAAGATCAAAATCTTATCAGAGGAAGTCGCTGGGATAGATAAGTTGGCAAAGGCCAAGATTTAAAATTTGAAAAAATAAAATAAAAGTTGTAGGGGGAAGAAACACAGGGCAAAATTCTGCCCGACTGCAAGCAAATGTCCGATTGCTAAAAAGTCCGGTGTCGAAAAGTCCAGCGGAGAGAATGAGATGTAGATAGGAAGGTCGTTAAAAGGCCCGAGAGGTTGTGAGAGAGGAATCAAAGTTAAATTCCAAGAAGCCACAACTTCAGGTGCGGCGAAAATAGAAAATCCAAAGGGTAAAATGTCCAATAAGTGCAGGCAGGCAGGCTCAGAAGACAGTGAGGTGGAAAATATTCGCCATTAACAATACTTCCTGGGCAAAGATGTCAGGGAAAATGCTTTAAAATGGGAAAAAATGTAGCTAAAATATTTTAAAGTTAGCCCGAAGCGAAAGCCGGCTTGAAAATTTAACTTGAATAAATTGCCTTTTTTGCGGAATATACCTTGCTCTGAGCAATTGAATTGAATTATGATTTGGCTTTTGCTTCTCTAATTCCTTCCCATTCTTCTTCATTATATATATATATATATATATATATATATATATATGACAAAAGTGCTCAATTACATATATGAGAGTGGAGTTTATAGTTTTAATTGTATTGGTTCGTATACAAGTGTGCACGTTAAGTCTAAGGTTACGGAAAACATTATGCTTCGCTAGTGGTTGCACTGATATTCAAATTCATATAAAGTAAAGTCTAAACTGTTTAAGTTAAAAAAGAAGAAAGATAACAATCTCGAACTAGAAAATTAAAAAAGACGAAAAAAACAAATACATATTGATTAGTGTAGGAAGACGAAGGGAACACAGATAGAAACCGCCTCATTATTGCGATAGAGTGAATTATATATTCCTAATTTATTCTAGACAATGACAGTTTGTCTTACCTGCTATTTGTTATCTCTTTTACTCAATTACCTTTCCCATAGATTCTTGAAATTGTTTAGTTCGGCCACGTTATTTACTCTCTAAGCTTTGTGCGACGGAGCGGATTTATATTAATATATACTCATAGAAAGAAATACGCATTAGTTTGTATTATTGAGTGAAGGATATTCTCATATCTATATATATAATGTAGACTTGATGTTCCCTGTCATTTTTGCGGGGGTAAAAAAATAACCACATAAATCATAGGCTAGTAAAATCACCACACTATTCCATCCAGCGTATTTGAAGAAATGTATGACTATTTTTCACATCTAGCCAAAAAACTCCAACTAAAAACTTATTCCATAGAAATGCTAGCAAAAACTTATCCGTCTAACTTTAATGTACTCTTACTCTCCCACTACCACAGGTAAATCACTGACATCGAATATTTTATAGAATCATCACCGTGCATATTTCGTTACATTCTTCTACTAATTTCATACATCATATACAGGATTCCTACATAAATTAAGAACGTTTCCTTGATATTCCTTCAAAATCACAAAATATCGGATTACATATACTTATTTTATTGGATGTTGTAACTTATATCAATTAGACATATACTTAAACTCATTTAAGAATTTCCGGTTTACTTTAATGAACTGAATATATTATTTCGTATATTGACTCAAAATGGTGTCACCTACTTATCAATTTTCTCCAGAAAATTCATTTCAGTTGCGAATTTTCGATTGTTACACGTATACTTCCTTCCTATTATTTATACATGTATGCCTTAGACACTTCGGCAATTTTATCCATAACACTTTTAAAGTATATAGATGAATTTAAAACAACACACAGCGGAAACCAAACAGAGGTCCACGCTTAAACAAACATCCACTTACTCATATAAATAGCATGGAGTCCTGTAACAGCTTCGTTCAACGATGCTGGCCAATAAGTAAAAACACAACAAAAAAAATAGGTAAAAAATTTAACTTTTGACCTTCACTACTTATCGAACATTATTCTAACTATCGAAAAACCTCAGAATATATTATTATTATTGTTTTTCTTTCGTATGATTTTTTCCTTTATACTTGTCGAAAAATTCCATATTTGGGTAATTATTATTTTTATTCTTTTCTCATGTTTCCTTCTTTTTTAATTTCAGTTTACCTCTCACTCTCGCTCTCTTAATTATTTATTTATTTAAGTATTACTATAAAACAGAATCTTTTCTCACAGTGAAGAAGAAATCCTTCTAGACTGGGGCACTTTTTACATTTATCTGACTTCGATTGAGCACGGACTCACTCCAAAAGTCTCTCTTTCTATTTCTTTATTTACTTACTACAATAAACAAAAGGGTTATTTTAATTCGGTTTATTTTACTTATTCATTTTAAGGTTTCTGAATATACTTAACTTCACAGTGCAGTGTATGTTACTTAATCTCTTCTCTTCTCGGTTAGATAAGTACTAAACTTATAATTTTCTCCCCTTCTGTCAGTGAAGAAGAAACCTTTATTGACTGCAGCAATTTTATTTCTTTTACCTAGAGGATGGGTCCACAACACAATATAAACCACCATTGCTTTTTATGGTTGGTTTATACATTCTATAACCAAAAAGGGCACTTTTGATTAGTATAAAATTGTATCAGTCAAGAAGGATTTTTCCTTCACTGAACTTCGAAATAATCACGCATATTTCTTGACCACGTTTACTTATTTTTTTTAGGGGGACTGGTCTTATGTTTATAAATAACCCGATACTTACAATCGTAGTTGGGGGGAACAGTCACACAAAACATGGAAAAATCTATTTTGTTTGATTTAAAAGATTTATGAATTCTATTTTAATCACCTAAATTACTTGAAGTGTTCTTTATAACTTCTTTTTTACGAATAAATACTTTAATACGTACATATCTCTCCATGCAAGGCCAAGACACAGGTATTGATATGTTAAATAATACGTTTATTTTCTCTTTTATGCTGCCTATGCAGTTTACACACCTTATTACTTGCCTTCACACGAGGGCACACTTAGATAAAAGGTCGGTTTTTGATGTTGGGAAGAATACATCTCCCTAAATAAGACACTCCGGAGTCGGATTAAAATAACAATTGCCGAAGTGTATACGGATTACTGTCAATGGCAAGATTGCAAAAACTAACCATAGCAAGAGTGTTATTACTGCACGCATTGCATTAATTGTTGCAGCTGCTGTTTTACATAAACGGGTCTGTGTTCGCGCCGGTTAATCATAAGCACCAGATAAGTCAATAGGTACAGATGTTGTAAGGGAGTTCTTGAGTTATTGGACTTTCCCAGGAAACCCCGGGGAACGGGTCAGCTTGTTTTCAAATATTTCGAGAAACTCTCTCTTTCTCTCCACACATTCTATCTATCCCTCTCTTTCTTTTTATACACACAGACATATATATATATATATATATATATATATATATATATATATATGTGTGTGTATATATATATATATGTGTGTGTATATATATATATGTGTGTGTATATATATACAGGGTGGGCAAAAATAAGGGTCCTATTTTTAAAAATTCATAACTTTTGTATTTATTGATTTAAAAAAAAATTTTTTTTAGAATAAGTTAAGGACCCCTTCCGAAGCAAGCATGAGCCGTATTAGCCCTAAGGAACGTACCCTCATTTAGAAAACATTATTTTTGCTTAAAAAACTCAAAAAAAGTGTAAAAAACAATACTTTAGTTTTTGTAAGTTTTAAGAAGTGTTTTTCGGCTAAAATTTGTTTTGTTTATTTCAAAAAATCTCGGAAGGGTCATATATATATGTGTGTGTGTGTATACATATATATATATATATATATATATATATATATATATATATATGTGTGTGTATATACATATATATATATATATATATATATATGTGTGTGTGTATATACATATATATATATATATATGTATATATGTATGTATATATATATAAATATATATATATATATATATATATATATTGGTACAGAAAAATTAGTACACGCTCTTAATTTTTAATTTTTGACTTTAATTCTAAAATAATCGAGCACTCTGGTGGAATTTTTCCTGCTATATTACAAAAAAATTATATATATATATATATATATATATATATATATATAAATTATAACTAAAAGGTAAACTTTTAGAGAGTTGGACCTATTGTGAAATAAGGAAAGCTCAATATACTGGATAGAGCAAAAATATGGTACGTCAATGAAAATTAAAAACCGATTTGCTTCCATTTGCAGGTCTTACCAATTTTCATCGACGTACCATATATATATATATATATATATATATATATATATATATTAATTATTGTACAAAGCTTGAGGTAATCATCGTTTGTTTACCTAAGGCCATATCTCTATATATTGTATTCACCCAAAATACATATTCGCTGGTTTGGGGATTGTTTCTGTTTGAAAAACATGCATTTGTTTTAATTAGCCTTCAATTACAATTAACTCTCGAAGTAACACATCTCTTAATAAGTTTATGTCTATCACTTTTCCTCTTTCACTGGATTTTTTTAGGCCTGGCTTTTTTTCATATCATTTCTATTACTGTTGTGTCTGTCTTGATGTCTATGTCTCTGTGTGTCTCTCTCTGTCACCATCTCTCTGTCTCTCGTTCTCTTCATTAGGAGTTGACTCGAATAATGAACGGAAAGAATAGAAAACGTGGAATAGTATATTATGATCAAATAAATAAATAATGTATCTAACCAGTAGCTGAGAAGGTAAGAAAAGAAGAATGAGGGAGTAAGTGTGAGGAAATATAGCGAGATGAAAGCGAGACATTAATTAAATTCGCATGAGTCAGATCATTGCATTTTTGGCATTGGTGTCCCCGATATCTTTATGGTTAGAATTATGTATTGAAATACATCGGGTACTTACGGGAGGGGCCACGTGAAGGTTACCGTCATCTCAAGTAAAAGTGTTTCTGTGGAACGAACTGGATCTGAACTTTGTCAGTCCGTGTCGTTAACCACTGAGCCACTGAGCCACTGAGCCAGGAGTGGAAAAGGAAATAAGTAAACGAAAGAAGTAAACATGCAAAGAAGAGAAATTCACGAAAATAAAAAAAAAGAAAGTAAAAACGAATCTATAGGGACGAAAGACAGAAAATAATCAATGAAAATATAGAAATTAATCAAAACAGAAACCAGAATATATAAAGAGTGACTATACGTATAGAAACCTAAAAAATATAAGACAAGTAAAATTATCAGAGAATTTTTGAAACACTAAAAGAAAAAACGGTACGAAAGCGAGTCTCTCACGTAATAAATATTGCGCTGTTTACCAAGCTCCAGTTCCTGTTCCATTGCTGCAACGTTGCGTCTATGTGCTTGTTTTACAAGTACTTCAATTGAATGTACTCAGACTAACTTTCTACACTTGTGCCCGCTCAAAGTAAATACCACCGATTTACCCGAGAATCAGCAAAATCCCACCCCTTCACTGTAGAGTCCGTACATTCCGGAAAGCTTTAAACACAAATATATACTTTATTCGATATGCTAGCTTTTAGAATTCAACCCTGTTCCCTGTTTCCCCGACTGTACCAACATACAGAAATTTAAATAAATGTAGAAAAAAACATCTAGTTCTAGTTGCAATTTTCCTTGTTTATTGTGAATATGAGACAAAAGGGGACAAATTAGAAAAGTCAAGAAAAAGAACACAAAAAAATAGAAAATGGAAAGTTTAAAAAAAAGAAGGATAAAAAGAGAAAAACATGAAATTAAAGAAAGAAAGAAAGAAATAAGAAAACCATTGATTGAAAAGAAAGACAAAAAAGAGGAAACTGAACTGTACAACATGCATGGATTTAAATGTAATGTGAAAAAATATCGCTGCATTACTCCGTGCTGAAGATTCCTCTGTTTAGTCTGGCCCCGAATTTACGTCTCAGTGGAAATGCCTTATGTGTGTACTTAATATAGTAACAAAAAGGACGGAACACAAAAGTAAAAAAGACAGAACACAGAACAACAGAAAGAAGAAACTTTAAGAAAAAGCAGGATAAACAGAGAAAAAAATTAAATAAAAATAAATAAAGTAGCTGAAATAGAAAGAAAGAGGGAAATAATAAGAGAAACAAAAAAAATACGAAATAAAAATTTAGAAAGAAATACAGAGAGAAAGGTAAAAAGAAAAAAAACGAGGTGAAAAAGTAAGCCGGTTGGCAGGACAAGAGGAAGTTCTAATTAAAAATGGCGGCACTAAATAAGTTGTTGTAGGTAGCAAATAAAAAATAAATTAAATAAGTTGGGCAATACAAAGCGAGATAGGAAAGGAAATAGAAAGAAAAAAGGAAGACGAAAAGAGGAATAAAAGAAAAAAATGAGTTAAAACAAATTGAAGTTTGATAAACAACAAAATAATGTACAAAAAATACACAATATGGAAAATAACAGAATGTAAAGGTGGAAATTTTAACGCTTATGAATGTAAGTAGAAGAATAAACGTAAACTGTAGATAGAAAAAAATGAGATTTAAAATGTAGAAGAAAGAATAGATGAAAAATGAAGGAAGAATTGAAGAAAAGATTTAAAAAATGAAATAAAGAAATGAGCAACACTGATTGAAATATATTTTAAAATATACAAATAATATGAATATACAAAAGGGAAATTAAAGAAAACAAGTGAAAAATATAAATATAGTAAAATACGATAAAAAAAGAATATTAAAGAAAGTAAACCCAGGGAATAGAAAACGTGTCAGGAAAACGAACGCCAATAAAACAAAATAAAATTATAAAACCTGAATGTTCGAAACAATTAAAATGATTGAAAGTGAAAGTGAGAAAATTAGTATCGCAAAAGAGAAAATATAGTACGTGAAAATGTGAATATTAAACAGAAATAGAAATAAGAAGATCAAAAGATCGAGTTAAAAATAAATTTAAATTTGGAAAAGAATAAAATGTGAAAATATAGAATTTATAAATGCAAATTCTTCTGAATAGAGTTTTAGATATTTGCAAAATATTACTTATATTTTACAATTTGGGGTAATTTTCAGTATTCTATGGAGTCATGAGACACACAAGATTTGTATACGCTTTCATTGTTCGTGTAAATAATTATTACTCTAAATGCTTAGTGGATTCTAGGAAATATTTAATAAAGTCACCAGCTTATTTAAAAATAAAAACAAGTCATATATAATGCTTCGGAATTTTTTAGATGAGGGTTGATAATTCCTAGAATTTGGTATATTCGGACTACTGTTCTCATCTTGGGAGTTTTTATCACAACGTTTCGGCCGATGTAACCTCCGGCCTTTTTCATGTGTGGTTTGTCGATCTCGGGACCCGTGTCGCAGTGGATATAGTACTAAGTATAATTTAGTTCTAAGTGACAGTCATCTGTAGGTTGAAGGTACAATCCTCAGTGCGGACGATACGAATAATTGCGAATTACTGAAGACTTCTTCCCAGTCATAACAGATGGAACGAGAGCATGCTACCCCCCGTGGATTAAATAAAGGGTTCCGTTCGAAATTCAGTCCAGATTCCCGAGTTCGACAAAGTACACCTGAAGAAATCATATATAAACTTGCCATATTAAATGTAAATATCTCTTGCGTTATATGGGAGTAAAACATTCAGGGTGAGATAAATGCGCCAACATCTCATCGTTTGTCAAGATTATCCGCTATGAGTAAACGGCACTCTAAAAGACATTCCTCTGTAACTTCTCAGAGATCAATGTAGTTAAATGAAGTAAAATTGCAATGCAACTATTTAAGGATTAAGAATTAAATTAATGTCGGTCGCTAAAATGATAATGTGTGTATTTCTAATAAATACTATTTGTTTAATCAATAATTTAGTTTAATATTCATTAATAGGGCCTACATTATAAGAGTGTGGGCATAGAATAAGCAATGGGTAAGTATTTCATTATCTTCCAGCGACTTGTAGCGCCGATGTTAAATTGCTTATTTATTACAAAGGTGTTATTAGTATTATTATATTTAAGTATAAATTTAAATATTATGGTATGAATTTAATCCAATTTATTTGGAGAGCGATGAAGGTATAC
>OY744530.1:59447049-59454549 GCA_963556195.1 Sepiola atlantica
GCTCCAACTTATAGATCTACCAAACAGAAAGAGCATCTCCATCATGTTCTCTGTGTCTCTGCTGGCTCACTGGCAAAGAGCATTTGAAGAGACATCAAACTAACAACAATAAAAGGAGTGAAAGATAAACTTGATCGATACTTGGGAGAGTACAATAGCTACGTAAGAAGGGCCATGGATCGAATAGGTCAAACTTGATTCAATGGAAGACAAAAATATCACATTCTTTTTAATACTCTGAGAAAGGGTGTTGACGTGATGACGTATGATGCAAATGAGAAACAGTTTTTCTTTGATCAAGTTGCATTCAACCGAAAGGTCATAATTGAAAACATGCATATCGATGAAGAACAAGAATCAATGGTTGTTGAGACGGAGGAAAGGGAGGAGCAAGAGATGGTTATTTCAGTTACAGAGGAAGAAGAAAGGGTTACAGTAGTGAACAGTACTCTCGACGATAATAATACTAATATCAATTTTGCTGTGCAGCGGTTAGGGAGGGTACGTACCACAGTAAGCTGCAATGAAGTTAGAGTTCAGACAGATATGAATTTCAATCTCCATAAAGAACGCAAAACATTTACTGACTCATCAAGATTGCACTGGCTGCTTCCTCATCAGCCGCAAACATTTCTCCAGAAGCAACACGGATGGCGTATAAGGTTGCGACTGAGAAACATCTGGGGTTGAACTACGCTCTGAAAGCTGATGTTGAAAATATGAAGTAGAACCGCCGAAGAATAAACGACCTCACACTGAGGAAGAATATATACATTATAAGTATGTTCTCCCATCAGCAAAGACGATTCGGATGATGAAGCACTTGATGGCAATCCAGGAAGAACGGAATGCTACCTTAGCACTTCTTGATACTACTCCATCTGATGTGGTAACCTTCCACTATGACACCACAACCCGCAAAAGACTAAATGGTGAGTGGCCATCATTGATGATTCAAACTTCCAGTTGGAAGAAATTTCGTCTGCGTTCACTAAACATGGCAGTTGAAAATCGAAGGAACATTGTAAATCTTTTTTGGCATCACTTAATCGTTTGTCTCTGACAGTAGGGTGCAATAAAGCTTTGATTTGGGAAAACTGACAGCTGTCATGACAGACTCCGTTCAGAAAAATCTTCAATTGAACAGCTGATCGCTGCGTCTCTCTCTTCCAATCATGTACCTCTACATCTCCTATGTGTGTCCGACACATGTGAAGCTTTTGATGTTGGAAATTTTGGCTATGGTTTACTAGTTTTTGGCTATTCTACATTCATGAAAACCCTTTTACAGCCTGAAAATGGTCCTAAATAAATGTACTATATCAGATACCATCTATATCCATTCATAGCTTTTGAGGATGTTTTAGGACCTGCAATGTCGCGTGAAACCACTTTTTCACCGAAAAATGATGGATTTTGAGTCCCGTGGAGCCCTAACGGCTATTTTTGGACTGCACCTTGTGAATTTTGCAGAATGTCCAACATGTTTGATTGTTTAGTGTTATTTATGTTTAAATGAACAAAAAAAAAACTACTCGCACTAATCTGAAATTTTCACCCATTAGGTCCCACCCCTACTTATATATTTAATAATGCATATATTTTTTTAAATACATATCTGGGTCTTTCGTTGTCAAAACACCCTTTTCAAAGAGTACTTTCCGTGCTGTCTTAATCATTCTGCTATTATTAACCGCAAGAGGTTGTCTTCTCCTGGATATAGCCAATTGTACGTCCGATTCGGTTTACGTTTTCATGAAAATGAAGTCCAATGTGTTCTTTGCGTGGTTGGCGCTAATTTGAATATAAGGGGTGGTCCATGTTTTAGAAGATATTTTTAAGGTTATTTTATGATTTGCTCGTTGAAATGCAATACTTATCAATCAAACATATACAAACATATATATCAATATATATATATATATATATATTTATATGTCAATATATATATATGTATATATATGTGTGTATATGTATATACTAGACGTATGCAGGATCGGTCTGTTGAGCCACACACACGGTGGCATCACCTCCTCTCTAATGAGGAAGGTTTAACGCGATGCATGACACAATAAAAGAAATGTATGTTGTTAATTAGATTCGAATCAAAAGGTCAGAATCGGTGGTGTCTTGTTTGCACAACCATAGCGATACTCTCAGACATTGGACACTTAATCCAAGGTAGATCGTCATCACTTGATATGTGGCTCTCTGTTGGGTCATTTTCGTTTTGGAATGAAATTCGCCACAGCATCACCAAATAGAGGACTAAATCTAAAACTTGGGAGTCGAACAATATAACTTTTTTTAGCGGCAGGAAGTGAGAAGATTGCGTCTACAGATTGGGTCTACATTTATCATTTATTGTTACGTCATTTCTGTTCGCGTCCAGTCGCGTCGACTTCAACCTCATACTCTCAACCTCCTGCCATCGTCTCAATCTCGTCTGTCGCCATTTCATCTTCATTGATGTTCCCATTGAAACACTGACTCTCAAAGACAAGATGCTTGAACCCGTCTAATCGTATTCTCTATTTACCCTTCCGAATTCAGATCTCAAATAAATACGAGCTTACTTACCATCAATGTTTAACACCACTACAACTATTTTCTACTTGTTCTCATTCGATTCATGAAAATTCAGCAACTCTGATACACCTTTTAATGTAGTCTTCTTTAATAACTAAAAGTAATAAATAACTTTAATTTCATATTCCTCCTCTCCCTCCCCCTCTTCGTAATATTATTGTTATTTAATGTTATATAGGGGTATTACTACGAGTTATCACTTTGTATAAAAGTAAGAAAACTGATTTTTTTTCAATCTTATTTACATACATGTTTGTGGAGTATATATATATATATATATATATATATATATATATATATATATGTGTTTGTTATAATGGAATAATTCCAGGAAGAAATCCGGGTAAGAGAGCTCAATGTGGTAAACAGAGCAAGAATAACGTAAAATATAATAACACGAAATTACATGATTATCGATGCAATAATTTATTTCAACCTTGCGGTTTTATTCAAGCATCAAATCTGACAATTACATTTTTGAGACTGACAGAAAACTGAATTCACCCTCGACAATTCAAATACAACCAGAGAGAGTGGTGGTCGCAGCAAATCTGAACACCCATTACAGAGCGATTAGGAATTAACATCTTATATTTAACTAAGGCAATCGAAAGGGATCTCATGGTTTTTTTGTTTGTTTTTATTAAAATAACAACGTCTGTGTTAAACGCACATATTCTTTCTACATTTCCGACCTGGTGACATTAAACGTTCATACGCCTCCATACACACGCACACATATACCTATTCTTTACATCACACACACACAATTTTTGGCTAGCTCGAAATTCAGTTTTCGGCCCGAAAGGAGGAAGAGAGATAAGACACTAATACACGTTAGCGTGTCATCGGCCGATTGACACTTGTCGTGCTTTCATTCCGTCTAGATCCGAGTGATAGTATCTATTTGAAAACTAAAAATTATTTAAGATTATATTCTAAATGTAATATTTTAATACTCTGAGTTTCACAAAATTCATCTTACATTAGTTTTATAATCTATGGAAGCCTATAATTATAGCCTAATTCCAATCTAATATTGTCTAGTGATAATATAAGACACTATACTTAGTTTAATTCAATGATTAGTGTATTATCAGTCGAAAAATTTACTATCTTATTTTAAGTAAATAATCAGAATAAACGAATATCTTAAAGTACAATTATATATGCATACATCCCCACATATACACACACATATCTCTACACACATATATATATACATATATATATATATATATACACATATACATACATATATATATGCATGCACACCCATACCTACTACCTTGCTACTCGCTCTGTAATGGGTGTTCAGATTGGCTGCGACCACCACTCTCTCTGGTTGTATTTGAATTGTCGAGGGTGAATTCAGTTTTCTTTCAGTCTCAAAAATGTAATTGTCAAATTTGATGCTTGAATAAAACCGCAAGGTTTAAATAAATTATTGCATCGACAATCATGTAATTTCGTGTTATTATATTTTACGTTATATATATATATATATATATATATATATATATATATATATATATATATATATATATATATTAGACCTCTTCAAAATTGACCTTTTTCTTCAAACATATGGAAACTGCTATTATTCCCATTCTCCAAGGTCTAAATTAGCTAAATATTCCAGTTATTGTGATCCTGGACCTTGGCTATGCCTGCCCCAAGAGCCATGTATTTTTATTGTTGACGTTTTTCAAAAACGCTGCAAAATATGGGATATTATGTCCTTATTTTCATTGTAGCTTTCCAGAGGTTGATGCTATAGCATTGCAAGTGGTACCAAATGAAAGCTAATAACATTTTCTTGCATATGGTAGTAAGCACAATAAAACACATGAACACCTGTGTACATTTTAACTAATTTTAATGCACAAACAGCTGGGACACTACAAAAAATCAGTTTGGTAGTATGATAGCACTGCACTGACACATATATTGCATGAGAAACTGTCAGATAGGATGTTACTAATACATGTATTATCACTTGTACAATGTGGCTTTTTTGAAACTGTTAAATTTTTTCCTGTGGTACTCCACAACTTGTAGTAAACAGCTTCTTTGCTCTGGGTCACTTGTGATCTGAGTTGCAAAGTCACTCATTAGTTTCACACCTCTCTCAGCCACATCATTGGTCACTTTCACTGACCTCACTAACTTCTGTGCATTCCTGTAGCTGTCATTGTCTTCCCAGGTGTCAGCAGGAGTAGTGAGCCAGTCACATTTCACTCGAAGAGCATCAAACAGAAAGTGAGACTCTGGCCCTACCAGGTCTGTTCGAACTGTAGCTGCATTGATGACAGGAGACACTGGCTTGCCTTTCCTGTAACTCTCAGGTTTCTCTGTTTCTGACAGCTTGACTGCGAGCTTCTCTTTTGCAGACTTGGTCATGCTGGCATGTGAACTGAACAAGGTGAATGGCACTAGTTCCTGGGTCAGATACCAGCGGTGGTTGTTCATTTTCTTGAGAACAGAGGTTGCCAGTTCATAGTCATACTGCTTGTATTGCAGCATGTTCTTCATAAGCTGGAGGTCATGGATAGGTGCATCAGCTGCAGATGTGGTGGTCACCCAGTGGCTGGTGTAGAATAAGGTCAGGAACTTGTTAATCCACTCCAGCTTGAAGATAGTGTCCGTGTTGTATTTTAGTTCCTTGGAAAACATGAGCATCTTCATACAGTAAATGTTCCTGGTCATCCAGCGGGCTTGGTGAATGGCACCTGGCTTGGCCCAGTGGATACCTCGAGGAGGTTCCTCACCAAGCAGGATCAGGCACAGCTCTGCCACCTCTCTGTAATCTGCCCTCGGACTTGCTTCCTCAAGGAAATTGCTTAAGACTGCAATTGTGCTTGTCTTCTTCTGTTTCAAGTCTTGTTCAACTAGGCCCAGAACTCTTGGGCAGTCCTTAACCAACTTGTCCCACTTCTCTTTCACATTGCTGAACATTGGGTTGTCAGGACTCTTGACCTTGCTGAACACAGCCTCCCATACACTTCCAATTATTACCTCTGATATGTGATGGCGACAAGCGAAGTAGAATACCTTTTTGCCTAGTTTTTCTTCAATAAGCTTCGCTGCACCCTTGTTGATGCCACTGTAGCTTGCTGTGGTATCAAATACCAAGCCTATAATGCTGTCTGTGAGACCCCATGCTTCTATCAGTTCCAATGTAGCATTACACTGTTGGATCCCTGTGGAACTTTCTATGAAGGGCACACCAAGCAGCTTCCCTTCTTCATACTGTGGAGTACCAGAGACGAGCACTGCAAGACTTCCACTGGGTATCTTTTACCAAGAACATCCCGTAGAAGTTTTCCATCCCAGTGTAGTGTGCAGTAATCTGGCGGACTTTCCTTGAAGTTATTCATGTAACTTTGGCACAAGTTATGACGAGTGTTAATCCTATTTCGTCTTGTAGTAGAGGCTGATATAACAAAGTCATCAAGATCTGCGCCTCCTGCCTTCAACACTGAAGACACCATGGCTGTAGTCTGGTTGTCAGAGAGTGACAACCGATCTGAAGTGCTACAAATCTCTTCACTGGTCATAACTGAGTGTGGAAAGTGTAAGGTTATCGTACTTGGTTTTGATGAACAGCTTAGTGGTGTCTCAGTGTATTCTGAACCCTCACTAGTACCAGAGCCTTGACTATTCTCTGGGTCTTCATCACTTGAAATTCTCCCAACTTCTGCTGCTGCAGCAGTCACTGATGATAACATTCTCTCTTCTCTTTCTTCTCGGAAGCTTTTCTCTCTAGACTTCTTCTCAAACACCTTATCATGACCTGACATGTGTGCCAGGCGAGTTGTCTGTTGGTCCAAGTAGAAATTGACGTCCTCTTCCTTGGTCTCCTTTGTGAGCAGCCTGTTGCTTCTTATCTCCTCCACAACATCCTTTGCTCTAATATCAAATAACTTGTCTAAGTCCTTCAGAAATTTAGCTCGTTTCTCTTCCTCTGGTTTGTTATTTCTTCCCTTGTTTTTAACAATTTTCCTGTACTTTTCATGTAGGATCATGAAACGGTTGACTGCATTTGGTCTAGTTAGTGTTTTAATCCTTGCCATATTCCAGAATGGCAAAACGACATCCACTGTATCATGGGCTAAAGACCTATTGTCACTGTTGGGATTATCATTCCTCAAATGCAGGAAATACTGGAACACCTGGCGATTAGTAGGAAGTTGAGAGCCCCTGATGCTGGAGCTGGGTTGCCCAATGAGATACACATCACTGAATGACCTTGTGGCAGAGTTGCCACCTTTCTTCTCTTTTCAGTTGGTTCATCCCGTTCACTTGTATCGCTGACCACTTTCCCACAGCATAGTTGTCTTCCAGATGCCATGTTGTCAGCAGTTCACAAATCTTAACAAATCAGCTTTAACTTACAATCTGAAATGAAGAGATAAAACATACTTAGTGATAATAAATTATATACATGCATTAAGAGTAACATTTTTGAGATAAAGTTGTGTATTATATGATGGCATCCTTACCAAGCATAAAAGATATATATGTTTGTGCATTAAAATTAATTAAAATTAACACAGGTGTTCATGTGTTTACTGCCATATGCAAGAAGATTTTATTAGCTTTCACTTGGTACAACTTTCAATGCTATAGCATCAACCTCTCGAAAGCTACAATGAAAATAAGGACATAATATCCCAAATTTTGCAGCGTTTTTGAAAATAAAATTACATGGCTCTTGAGGCAGGCATAGCCAAGGTCTAAGACTACAATAACTGGTATATTTAGCTAATTTAGACCTTGGAGAATGGGAATAATAGCAGTTTCCATATGTTTGAAAAAAAGGTCAATTTTGAACATGGCTAATATATATATAAATATATATATATATATATATATATATTTATATATATACACGTATGTAAATTAGAT
>OY744530.1:59459549-59494549 GCA_963556195.1 Sepiola atlantica
GGGAGTAGAGTTGGAATGATCTAGGAAAGGGAGTGGGGTTAGATAAAAAAGTTTGGATATATTATTTTTAAATGACACAATACTGGTCAACTCTGATGATGGAATATTATTCCAAAATTATTGAGTAAAGTAAAACGTAATAATATTGCATTGATATAGGCTTCTATTTTAAATTTTAATAATTCTGGCCAACCAATGTTTTTAAATGAACGAGCTATCTTTATATATATATATATATATATATATATATATATATATATATATATATATATATATATATATATATATATATATATAGTGTGTGTGTGGGTGTCACAGATAAGGTGAACGCACGAATTCAGAGCTCGATCGTAGGTTCTTCAAGAGCTAATATAAATTGTTTTATTTAATGAGCATACATAACGATGTCTGTAGCATGTACTCGGGTTTCATCGATGCGTTCTTCTATACGATGGTTAAAATCTGGTTTTTCACAACAGATCAATGCATACACAATAAAAAAAATATTAAACGGCTGCGCATTCACGAACGTAGATGTATATCCACCCTATACGCAGAATATAAACAGCTTTAATAAGAAAACCTACCTGGAAGAAAATACGATTGAACACTAAATGAACAGTAATAAATACCCTTTTTAAAGAAGCAAAACACATTTTAAAGTCCTCCTACCTAAATCAAATAATAACAACGGACATCTTTTTATAAACACGTAGTATCTTTTATAAGGAAACAAAATAATTAACACCGGCTAAGCAACACCGGATATTGGTGCTGCTTCCGTTGCCCCCCCCCCCCCCCCAAAAAAAAAAACCGAATCGGACGTTCCCTTAAATCCAGCACGATCATATCTACAGAATGTGGCTGAATTAAACCGACTTTTGTTGAACTACACATAAAACGTAGGATTGGACAAGGATTTGGTTATGATTTTTTAGGGTTAATTTAGGGTCAGGTTACGGTAAAGGTTAAAAAAAGTTCGGTTCAAATTCTATAAAAGTACCTTTTAATGTATGGGTTTTAAATAAAATAATTTAGACATATATGTGCGTGTATGAAAGTGGAATTTTTCTTATATTTCTTGATTTCTGAACAACAAAATAGTAGAGCAAAAATCAGGTCTGATTCCCTCACGTAATTTTCATATGTGCCTTATAGGTCAGTGTTGGATGGCAAAATCATATTTCAAGAATAAACGTATGAAAAGTAGTTCGTTTGTTAAAGAAGAAGGGTGAAATTAATTGATTGAAATTACACACCAGCAAATGGATTGATTAGAGGCACGGTATGAAGACGCAGATCTTAATTGAAAAACCGTTTCAAAAACAATTAGGTTCCCCCAATTTCGCGTGAAAAAAAATCGTTCGCAATTAAGCATGAAAAATAAATATGAAAAAAATGGGACCGAATAAAATGAAATAAATAAATAATCTAAGAAAATGTGTCTTTAAAATTATTGTTTGAAATGAATCAAAAGACGCGCATGGATATGACCAGAGAAAAAAGAATTAATTCGAAAAAAAAAGAAACGGATTTTCAAATGAAAAAAAAAAGCCGTTTGTAACACACCCGTGTTTATTACCAGAAATTTGTTATTTTAATAATAATCATGAAGAATTATTAGTCTTTTTTTAATTTGTAATCAAATTTATGCCTTTATTTTATATATAATTATTATTAATTTCTAATTTAAATAGAATAAAATATAAAAACTATTATATTTATTATTAATAGAAAAAATATCGATTGTTCAAATTTAAGTTTTCATTTTCGTTTAACTTAATAGAAATATGTTGATATAATAAGCGATAAAAGAAGCAACGCTCATCAGAAACACAACAAAGTAAATATTAAATAAAAGAACATTTAATTAGTCCTTAAAATATTCGACGCTTCTTTTTTTTCTTTAAAAATAAAAACCGCAGAGTATTTATTCTGTGTAGGGGCTAAATGCGTTTAAGTAACAACACTTTAAATTAAATAAACAATATGAATAACTTTTTTTTGCGTGTTTTTGTGAACCGGCCTAAGTTATGTGCTATTCAGAATCGAGTTGTTCTATATTCTGCCATCTATAAATACATGATTCTACATCTAGATGTATACTGACAAATTACACACTTTCGGAGAATATTAGCTGAGAACCCTTGTCGTTGGCCAGGATAAAGTGTTTCAAGCACGCAAATTTAAAGACACAGGGCCTTGTATTTTAATTTGTTACTTTTATAAAGATCCATATCATGATGATATCATACATATATATATATATATATATATATATATATATATATATATATATATATATATATACACCATATTGCTGTTTTACTAAAAATAATGCAAATAATGAACGTGAAACGTCGTCTTCCCTTCATGCTTACGGTTATAAAATGCTGTACCAACCAACATATAAGGATATACACACACACACACAAATATATATATATATATATATAAATAAATATATATATATATAAGTATAGATAGTTATATATATGAATATATATTCATAGATGTAGGTACATTATGCATATATATATATTTATATATATATATTTATCAATACATATATATTATATATACATATATATATACCTATTTATATATATATATATTATATATATACATATATATATTTATAAATATATATATATATATAAATATTAAAAAGACATATATATATATATATTTATAGATATATACATGTATACATATATATATTATAAAATATATATATACATATATATATATATCAATATATATATATTATATATACATATATATATTTATATATATATATATTATATATATTAACATTTACATATATATATATTTATAAATATATGTATATATATATTTATAAACATATATATATAGTTATAGATATATATATACATATATATCGACATATATGTATATATATACATATGTATACACATACATATCTATATACATATATATAGATATGAATATATATATATATATGTATATATATTACATACGTATATATATGTATATATACATATATACACTCGTGAACAAAAAAAATGGGCCATGATTAAAATTGGAACAAAAAAAAATGGGCCATGATTGAAATTAGAAAGAAAACAATTTTAAAAATTTTTATCGCTTGTTTGCTAATAATTAGCTGTTATTTAGTATTTTTCAGATTATTTGTATTAAAGATGAGTCCAAGAAAAGTAAGACGACATCTTGACGAAAAAATTAAAAACCGAATTGCAGGATTACGACAGGCAAATTTGACTTACAAGCAGATTTTCGACATTTTGAAAGAAGAAAAGGTGGCAACATCTCTTTCAGCTGTGAAGAGAATTGGGCAAAGGTTCGAAATTGAAGGCACAGTGAGCAGGAAAGTTGGTTCTGGTCGCCCCAGAGCATCCACAATGAAGGACGATCACAGGCTTAAAATGACCGTTTTGAAGGATCGCAAAAAAACTTTTGTTGACCATAGCAAACAATTCGAAACAGCAAAAGGAAATTCTCTTTCTAGAGTGACAATATCCAGAAGGATGAAGGAAATGGGATTTTCATCAAAAAGATTTGCAAAAAAACCTTTGTTAACTAAGAAGAACATCAGCGACAGAAAGACATTTGCATCATGTTATGGTACGAAAGATGCAGACTGGTTTAGAAATGTTTTCTGGTCGGACGAATCAAGATTTTGCCTTGCCAGTGATGTCCCTGAACGTTGCATCCGAAGATCCGGAGAAAGATTTTCACCGAATTGCATAAAAACCACAGTAAAACATGGAAACGGAGGAATAATGGTATGGGGGACCTTTTCTGCTGCAGGAGTTGGGGAAATTATCAGATGTTATGCGTCAATTAATGCCAAAGAATACATTCAAATATTAGAAAGAGGTCTATTACCAAGCATCCAGAAGTTAGAAATGAACAATGACATTATTTTTCAACATGATAATGCCCCTGCACACACAGCAAAAGTCACAAAGAAGTGGCTTACTGATAATTCAATTGATGTGATGTTTTGGCCTGGCCAAAGCCCAGATTTAACCCCAATGGAAAATATTTGGGCTATAATATCTCGTGGATTAGTTAGAAAAACTTTTTCCAACAAAGAAAAATTATGGGAAGCAGTACAAAGAGAATGGAATAACATCTCCTCTTCACAGTGCTCCAAGTTGGTTGAGAGCATGATAAAAAGAATTGATCTTTTAAAAAGATCTAAGGGCAATTCCATTCCATACTAAGTTTTTATTAAAGTAAATATCTTGCTCTTTATATTTTTTACTCATTTTCGTTTATTATTTAATTGCATTTTTTGTAATGCAGCTTTTTGTGCAATAAATTGTAAATTTCTTTCCTGGCCCATTTTTTTTGTTCATGAGTGTATATATATCTACATATATGTATATATATATATATGTATGTATGTATATATACATATATATATATATCTACATATATGTATATATATATGTATGTATGTATGTATATATATATATATATATCTGTATTTACATATATGTATATATATGTATATATAAATATATATATATGTATAAATATATAGATATATGTATATATATATAGAGAGAGAGTTGTATGTATATATATATATATGTATATATTTCAGTAAATATATATATATATGTATATATATATATATATATATATATATATATATATATATATATATCCAGGTATATATTTATATTTCTCTATATATACAACAATATCTATCTATCAATATGCATATATATATATATATATATATATATATATATATATATATATATATATATATATATATATATGTATGTATAACAAAGGTACCCCACACGCTCTTTCCTTGGTGACGGCATCAAATGTAAACATAGGTCGCAGTGCCGATATGAACAGATACCTCACTCTGATCCGGAGTCACTGAACCACTTGTAACTAAAGTGGTCTACTCGCGCCCCTATCTCGATACTCACACGTCTGGTCTTCGGCGCAGGAATCCTGCCAGACTGTGAACACCCTCCTTGGGCTCGTGATGTCGTAGTGCCAGAAAAATAAAGATGGTTCGAAACTCCTCCCGGTCGGATGAATGATGATTGCTTCGCTGGTCCGCTGTGTTTGCAAATAACACAAACAACGAACTGACAACAGGAATAATTTTACAAACTCAGCGGTTTCCTTTTGTATCCAATTAATTGTTAAGATAACAACTGTTTTTAAAACAATGCATTAAAGTCTGCTTTTCGATAATGGCTTTGTTTACTAACTATCTCGTCTCTCTGTGCATGAACCTCTATTTACGATTTCCCAGTTGTTAAATAAGTTGTAACTTAATCTATGTTTGGAGAAACGGTTGTGGGGAATACTACGGGCAACGTCATCCAAACGAGGGGCCTTTCGCGCGATCCCCCGTTTGGCCGGCCCGTGCCTCAGCTCCAGCTAACACTACCGTCCATCCCGAATTCCAATTTCTATCTGCCCGTAACGTCTTCTCGTTTCAAAAACAAAGGTCCTCTCGTTCCCAGAAAGGCATATCATTACACCCTTTCTTTCTCCAGCCTATTTCTCCATTCCTACCCTCTCTCTCGGGGCCAGGGTGGGGCATACCGACTTACTTTCCCTCTCCCTCTCCCCTCTCTCTCTCTGGTTGGGTTGTGTTCTTTCCTGTTACCGTAAAAGACCTATTCTCCCTCTCTCTCTACCATGAGGGGAGGGGAGTTACTAAAATACTCTTGACCCAATTTTACAGCCGTTATCAACATTCCAGCTCTCTCTGGCTTTGCTCTTCCATGGTGTGGGGATAATTATAGCTGACACTTTACACGCTTTCCCCAGCCGACCCGGCGCCAGCTCCAGCCAATGTTTGGACAGTCGAAATATGTACTAGTTCTTAGATCTCCACTTGTTTCTACGTAAGGCCTGAATTTCCTGATGCATATTGGTGCGCCCTTCAGGGGCAGATTGCGTCGGCTACAATCACTGTTTCATATATATATATATATATATATATATATATATATATATATATATATATTACTAGCAGGAATACCCTATGCTGCTCGAATAACTAGTATATACTGTTTCACTATCTTTATAACAATATATTACTTATTTTTGTCTTACTTTCCTCTGATTCCGTTTCGACTACTTGTATAGTTTTAAGTAGCTTATATGTGCACACACTTTCTGTATTAGTGGCTTATTAATAGTGTTTATATTTTATTTAAATCTAGTATACATTTTGTAAGTGTTAAGAGTGTCTTGTCTTAATGTGTCATTTAGAGGTTGAGGCAAGTAGATATTCGGCACATAATTGTCGGAACTTTTTTATAGCTGACGCGACAGATTTCCTTGACTTCGCGTCTGCAATGATCGGACAGGTCGCGGAAGCGACCGAGAGTTTGCAAGACGAGACGAAAAAATAGGCTGAAACTTGACAAGCGCTAAATAGAGGATATTCCAAAGAAATATACATAGATAAAAATTTTACAAAAAGATTAAACCTTAGCTGAAGAACTGTAAATAAGTATATATTTTTTTGGTGGGCTAAATGATCCATTGTCAATCAAATGTGTAGATGTAAATGTTTGATTTGTTTGTGAAAATAAGATTGGGGGATGGAGGCAGGAGGGGATCAATGTTTGTCAATTTTTTTTTAACATAAAACAAAGAAATAAATGAAATGGTTATACTTTTGAATTAGTCCTTCGCAGAGATTCAACGACCTGACACAGCTGATAATAATTCATTGTTGTTTCAATAGAACACGATTATTTTTTTCTTCCGAATATTGTCGGCTGTCTGCTATAGCCTGCGTGGCGAATGACTGCTGCAACCTGATTGGTTAATACTACGTCAACTCTCGGCGGGTTCCTGCTGACGCGAGTCACGGAAATCTGACGCGTCAGCTATAACAGTACCTAATTGTCTATTCCAGAGAATTTTATAAATTTGTTAATTCCTCCAAAATGTGATATATTAGAGGTTTTAAAAAAGGTTCGCCAACAATAGGTCGCGGTAGTTTCGGATTTCGAACAACTTTCATTTTCTTCCTAATAAATTCTTATACATAGGATTTAAATTTCCTTAAAAATGATTTATTTAAAGTTTTAAGGAAGTTATTTCGTTTGAACCCATAAAGGGGTGTATTAAGAGATTCGGAGATTATTACATTGTCTTCCCCAATTAATTTTAAATAAGAATACACTTTTAGAATTCATGTAGATTCTCTAAACTTTCTTGATAAGTGTTGACTCATTAGTAACAAACACGAAAAAAATCCTTGTGAGAATTAGTTGAAGTCGTTTCTAGACAGCTTTAGAATATGGTCTTTGTTGCTGGCACCCACATTTTATTTTGTCTAAAACCTTATGCTATACACTTTCTTATCATATCAATTTCCTCTAAAAATTATATTTCATAGTAAATACGAGCACTTAATAATAGGGAGTTACTTTTCAATCACCCTGTATATAAGTAGTAGTGTGAAACTATATATCGCAAGAAAGCTACACAGCGGTGGCCACATTTCATTCATGCAGGAGATCATCACGCTAAATACATAAGCTAATAAGCCTGTTGATTTACTGTGGGAATAAAAACACAGAGACATCTGCGTAGCTTACTTGACATAAGTATATTTTCATACTACAACTACTACTAATACTATTAGTATTACTACTAATAATAATAATGATAATACAGCAAAACTCTACTCATGTATGAAGCACTGTTGAAGTAAATACTGCGCATATATATATACGCAATACTTTATATAACCTTGTAATATGATACGTGTGTATATACATTGAATATTTATTATATATATATATATATATATATATATATATATATATATATAGGCAGTTTAAGTGTTTCGTGAATGATTCAATTATATTTATTTCTCATAATCAAACTTACAGAGAAAGGCGGAGTTTTGTCTAAATGATTCGATGCAATTATCTATTCGTGATATTCAATCCTGTAATTATTAAAACCAGAAAATGTGTCCATTCTGAATTAAGGAGTTTACGTAATTAACAATCGCCAGTTTTATCATAAGAAGTGTATTAAAAATTATCTTGTTCATTAAAAAATACCCATACAACCGACATGCATTGTCTTAATCAAGTCCGGACATATGTAGCAATTTCATATCAAATTCATAGTTATAATATCGTCCAAAAGTTAGATACAATGTAATTGGTCTGTATAAATCCATCTGTAATGAAAGCATATGCCTTTACTGAAGTGGGAATATTCATATGAACAAGTATGAGCTATTGCACAGAATATTGAAGAGTGAACAATTTTAATATGGCAGAATATTTGGCTTTTGATTGAAAACATTTCTGTCACATAATGTGTATGCTAAACTTTAATAGTTATACCGTACATATATATATATATATATATATATATATATATATATATGAACTATCATGGGAAAAAAGATCGCAATTCTCTTCTTTAATTATGCAGTAATACATATTTGTACAATCAAGCATATATATATATATGTGTATATATATATATATATATATATATATTTATTTATATATATATATTTATATGTATATATATATATATATAAATATATTTATATATATATATATATATTATTAAATTTATACATACATAAATGTAATATATGGGCATGTGTTTCTGGCTATCAGCCGTCATTGGAATGGCTAACTAGGACAAAGATCGAACCTTCCATATCATTGTCTGACCGGAAATGTGTATGATTTTTATCACTTAAATATGTTTAAGTTATGTATTTATGTAATTTATTTCAGTGGTGATAGTAGCTGTCAGATCTGTCTTATTTGTTTTTCACTTCCTAAGTTATAAAAAAGTAATGCAGAAGATCGCAGTTTTGGTCGGCCTTAACGTTATAGGACATATTTTTTGCTCATCTATTTGAGCTAGCTAGAACACTCAAGACCAAGTTTTAATGTGAACGAAAGCTCAACATATTCGTATACCTGATTTTGCGTATGCATTCAAAGATTTTGAAGTACATTTCGAAATTGAACCATTCTTGTAATGCTGATTTGTGTTTGTTCCAAGAGAAAATTTTATTAAATACACAGGCAGAATTTAAAAATTTCAATCCTTTAAATTATTTTCTCTCTATATCGGAATTCCATGTACACAGTTTTTTTTTCTGTGGAACAGGATACTTTGAGACTGCTTTCAAACTGACTACTGCATGGCCGCCTTCAAGTCTAATGTAAACACATTTTTGATTAGCCGTCCACTGTGATAATAAATTATTCCAGTAAGTTTATGCATTTCCCATTCTTCTGTCTCCGGTATTCTCGTGGCGGCGATCATCGTCCAACTGACGGTTTCATTAACCCTGATCATTTAGTGGCCACCGGGTCGTGATACCTGATTACCAACCAGTAAAAAAATTCAGCCAATCAAACATAACATATTAAAAACCTCCATTAATGTAAATATTTAAAATAAATTGCAATATATGAAAATACAAAATGGCTAGCATGTTTAATACCCTCATATTTAAGTAAAAGCAAATCTTTATAAGACAATTTTTGGCGAAGAACATTAACATTGCTTCAGTTAGTATCTTTTTTGCAAATACTCAATTATATTGATAGACGTTATCCTCTTGATTAGGTTCTTTTTTAAAACAACCTGCACATTGCAGTTCCTTTTCGGTAGGTTGGTTGGTTTACGGGGTTATTTTTGGCCGGCCCCACACGAAATACATATTGTAACATAGTTAGAGAGGGGAATTAATGTTTTTGACTCCTTCTTCTTGTTGACTTCTTCTCAAACTCAAGGTTTTAGAAGTAAAGAAAAACTTTAGTTTGAACACTCGAATAGCTACGTATCCGATACAGAGACCAAGTGTTAGCCGCAACAAGGGCCCCTGAATATCTTAGACTTTACAATCAAGTAAAATTAACACACACACACACACACACACACACATATATATATATATATATATGTATGCATATATATATATATATATATATATATATATATATATATATATATATATATATATGTGTGTGTGTGGGTGTGTGTGTGGGTATGTAAATGCTTTAACAATGTGAGTGTTATTAATTTTGGTTTTATTTTCTGATGTTTTGGGCACGCTATTTTTGATATTCCGTCTGAAGAGTCGCACTTATGAATAAATCCAGGATGCATAACTCTATATTATCGCTGTCTATCTGTCGGAGAAACGGCCCGTCAAGCATCTAGAGTTTACGGTAAATAAATACATGGCCACTGGAAATCAACTTTCTATCGTTTATCTATCTATATTAAATACACATTGGTCTTTATTATAGAGATGATGATTATTTTACGCCTGAAGAGTAGTATGTGTAAACAAGAATACTTGTGCCTTTTTAAGCCAAGTGAATAAATCTTACAGAAAATCTTATTAATTGATCATTTTATTTACTAATTATCTTTCGAGGGAGTTGTAACGATTCATATTGGACGTTTAAGAGTTGTTTAAATAGGTTTTAAAGTTTTTTACTGTTCGATACTTCTTATAAATATTTAAATAAAGTAATTTACTTTACTGTATGCTGATCTTAAAGTCATTACCTTTCTTATAAAACAATTAGTCTAGTAAAATAATGCATTTAAAACATTTATTCTAGTTTACGTAGATTTTTTACAACGGATTCTCGCGTGATCTAACAAATACTTTTCATTTGTTGGCAAACATTCAGATTTTTACAGCCTTTTCTAAATACAACTTAAAACATTTTTTTATATCGTTTATTTTTTTATGTTTCGGATTTTTTTAGGTGATGGGTTGATAATTAGTATTAGTTAGTAAGAGTCGCCAACCTAATAGGTCCCTCACTGTGAACCAAGCTCCAGCCCCTGTCCCATCGCCGCAATGTAGCATCCTTATGCTTGTTTTATAAATACTTCTATGGATTATACTCCGATGAATTGACTACTCTGGTGCACCCTCGACGTAAATTCACTAGACTAACTCAACCATCAACTAAATCTCATTCATTTATTGTGAAGGTCCCCAGATGCCGGAGAGCCTTCTACTCAAATATCTTCTTACCTCGTGCTGCTGGCCTCTGGAGCTCCCTCCCTGGCCCCTGTTTCCCCGACAGTACTGATATGCAGAAATTTTAAACTAATGTAAACAGACATCTCGCTGCGCAGATCCCAATTTAGGTTGACCCCCCCTCAACCTTCTCCCCTTTTCTTTTTTCTCAGTAGCCCCTTACGTCTACAGGTTCGGCCTGCCTTGTTTGTGGTGAACTATGTTTAAAAAAAATTTAGAAAAAAAAAAAGATTATTCAGACAAGTCTTCTCATCTTGGATGTTATTTCCAACACATTTCGACCGATGTAACCTCACGTTAAAACTCGGAAATCTTCCTGTCGAATTTGGGAACATGTACAGAATTTCACAAGGAAGCCTTTATTTGATCCCAGAGATTAGTTGCTCTTTCCGGCAGCCATGAGCGAGTAGAAGTCTTAAGCAACTTTTAAGCGTATTCTTAGTATCGGCCGCACTGAGGATTGAACCGTTAATCTCTAACAGAACTTAGATGTTCGAGTTCGAATAATCAAAATAATCCAAATGTTCCGCTTTGTTTCAACTTCAATCTTTCCTTCGTAGTAGTGATTTTAATAATAACTACATTTGTCCAGGGAGAGAATATTAGACACTTTAAAATAGTTGTCATTTAATTAAAAACAATATTCGGAATTTTATCGCAGAGAGGGAAGGTGTGATAAATATTCGATAGGTGTGTTACATCTGATTAAATTAGTTAAACATCTGATATATTACTTTCGGATACATTAGTTCTTAAATGTGGAAAAGATATACTGTAAATTTTAAAATCCACTCGACGATCCGTGAGTCATTGTTATACATATTATTATATATTATAGAAACACTTATAGAATTTCTTAATATCTATTTTTTCAAATTTTCAAATATATGAAAACATTTTTTTAATTTTCAAAATATTTATGAAAATGTGTTTTGAATTTCAAAATATTTTTGATCAAACATTTAGGAATTTCCCTAATTTATTATCATTTATGAAAAGGTTTTCACAAATATTCAGGAATTCCAATTTCTTTCAATAAATATGTTGAAAATATATACAACTGACCGTGTTTAGATTTGATGTAATAATGGAGGCAATTAATCTCTTGAATAACTAATGTGTTTTGACTAATTCCTTTAATAAACTTAAATGGGCATTTAATTATATTCAACAGTCTCTGATCTAAATTAAATCAATCAAATATGTAATTTATAGGTACTCTTTCAATAATACAATCTGCTAATGTTCTTCACGAACTTGTAATTATTCCAATATAATTTTATCTAAATCCTAGTAAAGTCAGAGTTATTTCCCTTGGCCCACGAAAAAAACTCTTTAAACAATTAATTTAAGTTTTACAGATTCCTCCCTTGTTAGATACATATTAAGATGTGTAAAGGAATCAAGGATAGAAACACCCTTATGCTGTACTAACTAATCAGTTTATACGTTGTTCCAATGATCAATGTCCAAATGAATACGTATTTCCTCCTGGAATAATTTTGCTATGATGATTTGTATTTCTAATTGCATATAGCTGCTTAAAATCAATTATGAATGACAGTATCAAACATAAAATATTACCGGGAACCTTTTCTTTGAATAAGCGTACATTCACACATTGGCATTCTGGATAGTTTTATAGTAAACCAGCGTCCACTCCCATTCCCAAGTATTATTACTTTTGCGTGAATAAGTAGTTATGGCAAAATAAAGTTTATTCGATATCTACAATTTGTGGCTATTTCAGATGTAAGATTATTACATCTATAAACTTCTAGTTTCTCACTCAAACATAACGTACAGATATCGTTTAAATATCTACATGACTGAGGTAATCTTAAGATGTTCTATTCAACTAACAGCCATCTACCGTTATTCGTAAGCTTCCTAAAATAATACGGTAATGGTGTACTTGACCTGTGTCATTAGTAATTCAATATGTGTTTTTTTGTGATTATAATATCTTTTTTTTATTTTTAGTAAGGTTTCTCGTATATAGTGTTTTTTCTGTTTTTGGTTTTTTACTTATATATACTGTAGTTGGCTAGATTATTCTCTTTGCAAAATTGTTTTATATTGTTAGCGGGAATATGGCTTTATTTTACCGTTATTTTTAAAATGTCTATCGGAGTATAATTATTACTGTCAGTCATTAGTATTTTTGTATTATTATTATTATTATTATTATTATTATTATTATCATTATTATTATTATAATTATTACTATCATTATTATTATTTTTTTATTGTTTTCTAGTATTATAAGTACTGTTATATTAATTAATTCTTCTTCGAATTTTATTTTCAATTTCTCTGTCATTTAATATTTTATTTTTATAACCAGTTTTACTCATTTCTAAATTCTAACAGCTACTCTAGGACTTTTTTAATAATGATTATTGAATATGCTATTTACAGGATGAAAGAACATGTCAATAAATAAGATTTGGGAATTTCGCAACTAGTTTTGTTTTCAACATCTCATTATATAGCACAGTTAACCAAATGATTTTCGATTTCTTTTATTTTTATTATTATTAGTTTTATAATCTTCTTACTTATATTAATTGTGTTAATGCGGTGTTACAGATGTTATGTAAACACAATCTATCTCGCATAGTATTTTGTAACTTTTTTATTAATCTCAAAGTCCGAAAACATGCATTTTCGCGCCATTCTATTGGCGGATTAGTTAATTGTCTCTAGTTTTTCAGCATTCCTTCATGATACACATGTTTCATGGTACGACCGTTAATCTTGTTGTGTGTCGCTCAATCTTTTAAACTATAAAGGATTTCTTATTTAAACAACATATCCTTCGTCGTAATAGTATACGTTTACACATTGCGCTCATTAATTGGCAATATACTGTTTTTTTCAATTCATTCAACTGATCATATGTCACAATTAGTAAACATGAAAAAACGCTATTAAAGAAGCACAGGGGCAACATAAACTGTCTATTCCAAACAGTATACAAAATAAATGTTAAATTGCTAGTATGTCCTGACAAAATCTGACAATATGGAAGTAAGTGTTATGTAAAATGTATTTATCTAATCAGGTTGACATTTTGCATCATATCAATACATCAGATTTGGGAAAATCGAAAATTAAAATTCTATAAAAATGTTCACTATAACCGACCTCTTCAAGATCAAGCTGGACGACACTCAATTCATAATGAGATGATAGACTTCATGGCAACAATATTGACCAAATAAGGATTCTCTGAAACGAAGAGAACAAAAGTTATCGACAAAACCGTTGCTCTCATTGTTCTGTTTCCTTGATGTTGACATAGATATGGAAACATTTATTCAGTTCTTAATTAGACCATAGCCGATACATTGACAAAGTGTGATGACGATTGGTTAATCGATGTAGACGCTAGGCTGTACACAATCATATTAAAAATTAACCAATCATAGGGACAAATAAACCCGACCGAAAACATAACTTCTTTGACGAAGGTAATTATTTAAAAGCATTTTTCTGAATGAAAAACTTCGTTTTATAGAAGCATAATAACCTTAAACGAAACTGGTTGTATTTAGATACCAGCGGGACTCGTGACAGAGAAAAATGTAGAAGTATCTAAAGCTACCACTTTCAAACCAATGAACATATTTTTCTTCGATCATTTAATTATCTATTGATATTAATTTCAGTGTACTTTGATTATCATTTTTTTTCTATTGGGCATTGTAACATTTGTATTACATACATACATAAAGCATCTTCGTAGCGATGCACTTACGTAAAAGCGAGAAATTATTTGGGTGAGAGATTTCAAATAATTGTTGCTATACACACACACTGGAATAAAGGTAATATTTGGTATGAATAAGTGTATTTGTAAATATAATTATTTTTCTAAATATTATCGCTAAGAAGATCACATTTTAATTGAAAAGTAAGCGAATATTTAGTGCGAACACCGGCGTATGTATTATTATCTGAATTTCATTTAAATGAACGTAGCAAATAAATAATAAATTATCGAAAAGTATATGAATTATGAACTGGAAACTATGTATTATTTAATATCATTAAATGTATTTTAAAAAGTAATATATGAAGATTAGTCATAAGAAATAAAAAGCGTTTAAGTCTAATGTAGGTACGCCTGTGTTTTTATCAGCACTGACTTACTTTATAGTTTGACGTCATATGGCCGGTCTGCCCTAATCTTACTAGTGCATAATGGCGCGTGCGAAACGCATGTGCACAAGTAAAGTAACTGCTTCTACAATATATATAAATGATTTTCATTTCTATCTGGTGTACCAAAAACTAAAGATAACTTCCATGAGAAAAGTTTATTTCCAAGAACTGTCTGTATTTGGAACACACTATCACTGGTCTGCTTCTTAGCTGACTTCAACATAATCGTTTTTGTCTTATGAAAATAAATTACTGTCAGGTTGTTAACTGGAGAGTACACCCTTTCCTGCCTTGACTTTTGAGTAGAAAACGCACTTCGAAACTAGTAAAATATGTCTCCTACTGTCCCCTATAGCCTATTTCTCAGAGAAGTAACTTTGCTTGTCTTACTCTAGCCCATGGTTATTGTCACAGTAGGTGCTCGACTGAGCTGCAATCTATGCCCCCCTCTAATATTCACAACAAAAAGATTGTCTAGCTTCAACTACTGTAAATCATTTTTATTTCTTCTTCTGTGTACATAATCGAAACGTTACTTCCATAACAACATTTATTTTCCAGACCTCTCCTCTGTAGAACACAATACCACGGGCATGCTACCAGCTTACTACAACATGGTCGTTTTCAAGTCTATTGTTAACAAATTCTCGCAGATGTGTCTTCTTAAATATTAAAATTCTGCCAAGTTTCAACAATCGTTACCAATCTTAAAGGTGTTGTCAAATCTGCCACCAGACAAACTCATTAACTATTATCCTCTAGTAGATTCGTGGCCTTAATAAGCGGTTACTCATTATACCTAGAAATAATCGCCATTCCTTTTACTAACTAAACAAGCACATAATTACTTATCCTTGGCGATCGATAGTTCGTAACGTTATATTAATTAAGGGCGAGCATAAAACCACACATTGTACTGAACATGTGGTTAAGTATATTCTAAAACGGCATAACTAAAAATTGTGGATATTTGCATATCTTGGTAACAGACAAATGTAAAGTAGAAAACTGTTTTCATCAGCAGCGTAATTGTTTATAGGGTTAGTGATTAATACGAAGTCAGTTAACAGATGGTGTAATACGAAAAATATATCTAATAAGATGTTTACGGTACTCTGAGTCAGGCGACGAGAACTTATTACTATTGTGTTTTAGTCACTCCTACTTGTTGAGGAAATTACTACAAAAGAAAAGAAAACACAAAACGGATATGCTATAAAATCGATCAATTTTACAATTTATTTTTCTTTTGAGGCACGTACAAATAAGCTACTAAAACGCATACGTATAAGTATTTATCTTATCTTTTATTTAGATTATACTTACGGAGCTATACCGATCAAAGAAAGAGTAAAACGCTAACTTTACTTGATACATAAAATTATAAAAAACAATGACTGCTTGAAGGTTGGTCGTATTTATATTCATCACTGGTCCCATTTCGTCGAATACTACAAGTGAAAGGCTCTTTAAACTTCTATTAAAATGCAATACATAGACTAATGACTTCCTTTAAATGTAATTAGTAAGTGCGATTATCAACTAATTTGGTTCGCTCCGAAACATTACTCAGTTTTGTGATTCAAAAACACATTTATTGTATTACAAAGGCAACACTATCAATGTCAAAGAAAATAATTAAAATTACTCCAGTAACACTTTATAGAGTAAAGAACGCGCCTACAATAAAAGAACAAGTCCCAGAGGTCATAAATGCCTGAACCTAACATATGTTTGCTGGAACTATAATAAATGACCTTCGATTTAAAGCAATCATCAATAGTTATATATATGTTAGTCTGATGATTCCCTACGGGGATAAAACGTTGACACATCTGTATAGCTTAATTGTCATGAATATATTTTCATAATATATACATATATATATATATATATATATATATATATATATTGTTACAATCGAGTCGTAGAATTCTATCGCCCGGCCACATAGAGAAAGGTGGACATGAGCGAGCGAGCGTCGTTCGTCTGACTGCTACTAAGGGAGGAAGAAGGTATATAACTTAAGAACAGTGACCCCATCATCATGCTTGACCCTTTTCTGTCACTTTTCGTCTCTCGCCCGCCTGACTGTTATTAGGTAAGAAGTGAGGCGCACGTGGATGAGAGGGACCATGTTTTTAAGCATTTGCAAGCAAATTGATGTTACTTTAGGCAAGAAAAAATTACCCTCATGTGAATTCGATTTTTTATAAATAAATGAAATAATGTATTAACTATTGTAAGGAATGTTACTGAATTAAAATTCATAAATGTCCGCACAACCTGTAGAATGTTCTAGCTCTGAACTAAAAAATTCAAAATGGCGTCCTAGTGAGTTTTTCCGACATGCGAGTTTGCTTTTTTTCTTTGTTCGTGTTTATTTGTTTTCGCCCACAAATGACCTACTGTATACTGTAAGTTGCAAAAACGATATTGGCATTACAAATGTTGTTTGGCTCACGGCAAAAGAAACGGATCGTAAAAAATGTTTTTTTGGAAATGTGAAAAAAACAAATAAAAATGAAAAATAAAAAAACATGGTTATTGAAATATAAAATAAATCTGACTTATACATTTTCTGTTGTTAGTGATTTACAATGATCGAGCTGAACCTTATAAATAGACTGCTAATTAAAAGGCACTAATAGTATATACTGATACATATATTGGCATAATTAATAATAAATATTCTCTCTCTCTTTCTCTCTTATTCTTTCTCGCTCTCTTGCTTTTCCTCTCTCTTTCTCTCTCTCTCTCTCTCTATATATATATATATATAAGAGTAGTCAGCTGTATACACGTAGTAAACTATGTAGCAGCGTCACATCTTACATGTTACGATTACGTGTTAAAATTAAATTACAACTCTCATAACATAAAAGCTAACTTATTCACAAGTCCTTTACCATTTTCTGCAAGAAATAGTTCTGACAAACGAATGAGATTCTACATTGTGGTAAAAATGTAACAAGTAATTAATTAATAATCTGGTTGGATTATACAATTGCTGAAATTATTTTGAAATATTTATATCAATAAAACCAGCCGTGTTTCTTGTGGTTACATGCACTACACGCAATTATTGTTATTTAATATCAATCAATTCTTCATGGACTTCACAAATGCTTATAAAACATAAATAACAATTAAGGAAAAAGTCAGTATAATTGTTTATATATACTTCTCCAATTGGAGAAAAAGCATTATTTTTGAACAAGCAGTCGTTTAAAAGCTAGTGACATTTTAATCTAAAAAAATTATACTTTCATTTGTAAGCTTAAATAGAAGGCACTACATACATATGATCTCCCTTGATTTTATTTTATTGAAAAAGGTGTTATAAAAACCTGAATTTTGTCTTCTCAGTGTTTTCTTCTCTTTTCATTTCAATCCAAATACATTCAAGCGTGTTGTTCATTTCATCGATATGCATTTATTTGTAATTTCTGTCAATTTACTTTATAGTACTTTCATTTACTAGCTGATTACATCAAACGCATTTCTAAGGTCGCAGGAAAATGGTCGGATCTTTCTACCGCATCTGGCATAATAGTCTCACTGTACAACAGCCAGATACGTAATTAAATGGAGTATTGTTGCCATATCCGGGTAGATACTGCTCAGGGTATTTTCTCTTGCCTTTGACAGAGTACAGAATGGACTTCGAAAGCTGGTGAGCAATACTCTATTATCTTCCCTAACGACTCTTTCTCACAACACAGGTGTTGCTCTTATTTCTCTACTCTATCGTTAATGTCATACTAGATAGATAACTGTGCCCCGATCATACCGTGGAGGTGCTTCGCAACTGCATACAACACGTTGCTTTGTAAGTCCAATGTTAACAAATTCTTGTCGATTCAATGATCACATTCTTAACAATACAGCAATTGTTTCCCAACACTATCCAAAGTGGTGCTCATTGTCAATGGATAATTTCAAGAAAACCTTATCCGGTCCTTGACAAGCGGTTACTTATTAGTGCAAAAAGGTTGTTACTGTGTATGTGTACATAAGTTTAAATTAATCACAAAATATTACATATTTCTAAAATATTGGAGGTACGAGTACTTTTAGAAAAAATCTTCCAGCCCTTTATAAGCTCTTTTGCATAAAACTAAATCAAACTAAATAAAGCCTATATTACGTAATCTCACGGCTAGCAAATCCGTTCCAAAATTCGTAATGCTCGCTAAAGTAGTTAAGGATTGAATTATGTACATACAAATACATGAACATATTCACATACATGATAGGTATAATTAATTCTCCGGTTATAAAATTGTAATCCACTTCTGTGTATCTTTACAAAGGATAGAATAAAGATATAATGCTATTAACCTTATGTATAGAATCCTTATTCCAATTTTGTTCAAAAGCAATTAATTAAATTGTATTATAAAAAATGTCTAACATTTTAGTTTTAACTGTAAGGGTTCTTTGAGAGAAATCGGAATTCAAGGAAAGTTGCTTGGGTCTTATTGATATGGATTACATTTAATGCAACCTGTAATCATTTTTTTATTTTGAAGTTGGAGACTGTGCTTATATCATGTTAATGTAAAAAAACACTTTAAAATACTTAAAGAAAGTTGAAATTTGAGTAATACTAATAAACTGATCTCTTATACCTGTTATTTGAATTTTAACGAAACGCTTCCATCCCTATTGTATTCATTAAATCGAACTCAATAAACTAAATATTAACAACATTACTTACCCTTAGCACTAGCAGCTGTATTCTGAAATTTATGATGATTAGTTCAATAGTTTACTACTAAATTCTTTACATAAAACTATATAAACATATACACACACGTAACTTTATATAAATAGAAATAAATAAATCAGGTGTTGCTGTTCATATTTAAACAATGCTAAATCATTATCTTTCGATCTTTGAACACGTAAATAGTCGGAGAGCTAATTTCAATATTCAATTCAGAATTGTATCGTAATAATTGCTAAAACTAAAGAAATCATCTCTGCGAAAATAATACAACTTTAGAGATATTAATTTCCTACCTAATAAAACAAATACCTACACATAATTATATACCTACATAATAGAAAGCGAAAATAATGACATTTTGACAGGAGTAAGAACAACTCAATGACTAAGTAAAATAGGTAAAATTATGAGAAAAATACCATTGTGTGCCTACGTGGTTGTATCGATAATAACCGCTTTCATTTAGTTGCACATTAAAATTAATGATAATTAACAAATATCGATCGGAATGGCATATAAGAATAACATTATACGCATGTCTGCACCGATAAGGCTAGCAGTTTTATAAAGTGATGAAGATGCTTCACAGAATATAATTTAACTGATGCAGTTGAATTGAAATGTTCGTCATTCATATAAACCTCATCATTTTAATTATTTTAATATATAAATCAGATGAATATGCTGAGTCAATAAGAACACGTCGATGAATATACATAAGTATTATATATATATATATATGAGAGAGATATATACTATCAAATTATATATATATATATATATATACATATATATACATATATATACATATATATATATATATATATATATATATATATATATATATATATATATATATATATATATATATATATATAGGCAGAGAATATAGACGTTTGTGACCTTTTTTGTGGAGGGGAATGAAATTTAAAAGTGTAAAAACGAGAGGAAAAAATACATACATGCATATACTAAGCCAACTTTCGTCCACACATCAGACTAAATATGTGGAAATAATTTATATTTATGAATTAAAACTTTAAAAAGTAGAATGAAGACCAGTGACAAGTTTATGAGAAAAAAATTGTGGAGGAGAATCACAAGTGGATCACATTCAGTCCTAGAAGTCACTCCTTTTGTTTACAAAGGGAGGGTTTGAATGACTTGATATATATATAGCTTTCAGGACTTTAAGCTTGAATAACGAATGCGGTCTACTTATGACGGAAAACCAGTCACTAGTGTAAGCCGACGCACATTCGGCGCTATTTATAAGATGGTCTGCAATAGCTGACCCGGATGTTTTGACTAAACTATTTAAATGATTTGGTCGGCCCTGGCGTATCGTGGGGGGGGATGTGTTGTTTTATTCTGGATTCAAACATTTGCACTGTTCATCCCACGTATACAGCATCACACAGACATTTAAATTGATAAATAATGTTACTGATATGTTGGGGTGGAAGAACATCCTTATGAACGGATTTTAACAAAGTTCGAGCAGAAAAAAAAATTCTAGGGTTAAATGCCTGATAACACCGCCGCACAGGTACATACATTTGGTTAGTAAATGTTATGCTAATATTACCTAACCAAGGTAATCACAGGTACGCCGGACATTTGGAGAACCAAAATGTTTAAGCTTATAAATGTGGGTGATCTTGCTAACGATATTAGAATTAACAATATCGAGGGGGTAACCATTTTCAACGAGCAGGTCTTTGATAAATATAATCTCCGAATCAATTAGGGATTAAGAGGAAATCTTAAGGCAAGATGAACCAAACATTTAATCAGATTTATTTTTCTTTGTTTCGGACAAAAAGAGTCCCAGTGACAATATAAACCATTAAATGTAGGTTTGCGGTTAACATATGTAAGAAATAATGAATCAGATTTATGCACGAGTACATCAAGAAAAAGAAGGGTGGAATTGTGTTCCCTCTCACAGGTGAACTGTAAAGCTGTGTGTAATTGCTTAAGTGCATTTAGGAATAATATGTAATCTGACTCATTGTTAAACACGCAAAATGTACCGTCAACGTGTCGAAACTAAGTAAGTGGTTTATTGATACGGGCCAAAAGATTGTGCTCGTGAAAACCTACGAAGATATTGGCCAACGCTAGACCAAGGGGTGACCCCATAGAAATGCCGTCGATTTGCTGATACATGACATGGTAGCAACCGCATCAGTTCTACAAAGACCCACTCAGATATAATGAGGCAAGCTGAACAACCACGACATAGTACATCAGCACAAATTTCGGTGGTTTCTTGTAAGGGAACGCATGTAAATAAACTGCTGATGTCGAAAGAACACATAAACTTATTTTCAGCAGAAAAAGGGCAATTGTGTATATATTCAGCAGAAGTGAATGAATATTTAATACAGTTGGCCAAATATACTTCAAGCACACGTTGAAGCAATTCAGCCAACCATTTAGCTAACTTGTGCTGAACCGACCCGACCCGACCATAGAGAGAATCGGTCTTACGGGTATATTTTTCTTATGTGTTTTTGGTATATATATAATCTATATAATACTAAAACTCTATTGTTCTTGTCTGTTTGCAATCAGCTTTCAGCTTTCCGGTTTTCAACATCCGGTTGCCCATGCGTAAATAGCATCGTCTTCAATCTGTTATTCCAATTCCGTTATTCTCTATTCTGATTAACGAACGCATGAAATTTTTCATTCTGGAAATGTTTATATCGCTTTTAATATAAAACAATTACATTTAATTTCATCAAATAGTTTTTTTGTTTTCTCCGCGGCTAAAAACATTCAACGGCAGGACTTCGTAAAGTCTGTCGCAGTTTCAAAAAACCTCCTCCCTTTTAAAAAACAAAAACAAACAAACAAAACAACAACAATCATTATTAATATCAGCCATAATAGCGGCGGTGAACGAAACCACCTCCCACTTTCCCTCTCATAGATTTCACCACTCCTACTCCCTCTGTTTTCGTTACGTACGCGAGAAATCTTGCTGTACCCCCTTCCTTTCTCAAATCGCCCTTTTATTTTTCTGTACTTTCAACAAACAATTGCATTTAAAAGATGATATATAAAAATTTGAATTTAACTATGATAAGTATTATGGTACCTGTTCAGTGCATATTTACCTATAAGTATGGCCAACCACTTATAATTCAGTAACTGTAATTTAAAAAAAAAACAATTATAATAAAGAGAACGACGCATAGAAATCTATCTATATTCTTCTTCCATTTTAATATACTTTCATAGAAATGCTTCTGTTATGTAAAAAAAAACTATTTTCTTTATGCCACAAGTGTCACGCACATACATGAATTCCATAGCTAATATAACAAACTGACCCAACGGGTCACGGGTGGTCTAGTTATTATCAAATGTAAATAGAATATATATAATATTATAAGGTGACATGATATATTGTGTATAGATTTTTAGTATTAACGTAACCACATGCCAATACGCGATTAGAGTCTAGTAGTAGTAGCATGAATATATATATATATATATATATATATATATATATATATATATTTTAAGTGAATTACAAAGAGGCGTTTATCTTAAATTTCCGCACATAGTCTGATGTTTCCCTGCTGGGATGAAAAATGAACGTCTTTCTGTACCTTACTTCGCATATATATATATATATATATATATATATATATATATATATATATATATATATATATATATATATATATGAAGGTTTATAACTAAAAGATAACTTTTAGAGAGTTAGACCTATTGTGAGATGAGGAAAGCTCAATATACTGGATAGAGCAAAAATAAGGTGAGTCAATGAAAAATAGTTAGACCTGTAAATAGAAACAGATCGATATCTTCAGTTGTTCAGAACAAGGAGCATTTAGTAAATAAAAATATTTCTTCTTCTCCTCTTTCAATTGCATTCCTTAAACACGGCTTTTCAAAGATCAAAATCTTATCATCAGAGGAAATAGTGATTAATAAGTTGACAGATAAGAACAGTCAATATTCAAAATTTGGAAAAAGTGTTTTAAAAAATATATCCCACAATTCCAAGTAAGTTTCACACTTTACAACAATTCGGATTTCCAATTTTCATTGGGGTTTGATTCGCTGCTGTTTGCCTTTGGATCTGTTTACTTGAAAACAGGAAGAAATGCGCTTTCTTAATATGGCTAATTTTTTCTGATCCCCCTCTAGGAACTAAGGACTTGGGTGGAATCTTCGCCGTTCGATTTTCTTGCAGATTCTTCTGGATTTACCAATTACATTTGAACCCTATACAACTTAGATCTCTGTGTTTGAGGACTTTCATTTACACACCCGTTTGCACATTTTAAAACTTTTTAAAAAACTTTTTTTTAAAAACTTTTTCCAAATTTTGAATATTGACTGTGCTTATCTGTCAACTTATCAATCACTATTTCCTCTGATGATAAGATTTTGATCTTTGAAAAGCCGTGCTTAAGGAATGCAATTGAAAGAGAAGAAGAAGAAATATTTTTATTTACTAAATGCTCCTTGTTCTGAACAACTGAAGATATCGATCTGTTTCCATTTACAGGTCTAACTATTTTTCATTGAATCATCTTATATATATATATATATATATATATATATATATATATATATATATATATATATATTCGAATTAATTCTGTTCTACACACTACATTTAAGAAACTGACTTAAACATGATCACTTTCAAGTCCAATGTTAACAAATGCTTGTTGAATCTTTCTCTTAATAAAATTCTGCACAGTTTCAACCATCGTTACCAATCCTCAAGGTTTTGTTACATTATCAAGCTGCCAAACCTATGTATATGAATCCTTTAATGGTTCTTGGGTCTTGATAAGTGAAGGCTTGTTAGTACATTAAAAAGTAATATTTAAAAGTTGGCATCATTATGTTTGACCCGTTCTAGATTCAGACCCATTCTTCAATAATAAATCCAATTGTATATCATTATATTCGACTATAATTACCGTAATAATGTTGTAGGTTACCTTTTAATGATTTCATCGGTTATACTATTCAGTAAATAACTAGCATTAATGAAGAAGTTTACTGAAGGTAATCGACGTTTAAATGTCATTGTTTTATCAGCTATTATAAGTGAGCAACATTTTAATAATCTAACTACTGACAATGAATACATTGATTAATTATCAGGTCGACATCGCTGAACATAATAGAACATCGAGTACTGTTCATCTTTTTGTTGGCATGTAAGATGATGAGTTCTACGAAAATGATATTGTAAATTTGAGCCGTCGATGACAGTTCGATTTGAGATTCAGATGTGTTTATGAAAGAGTTAGTATATTTGTATAAAATTCTGATCAAGTATGGTTATTGTATCCAGGATTTTGAGCTATAGCTTAAAATATTTCGTCAGTTATATTTTACTGTAAGCAGCAAACACATCATATGGCGAAAAAACTGATACATATAAAGTAATATGGCCTATAACATCATTTTAACGGTGAATATCAGTAATGTCTTAAGATTTGACAGTTAGTGTTTTTATTATCTGCCATTTTCCTCTAAATTAGACTAAATCATATGCATTCACCAAAAAATATAGATATCGATGAAAGCTATGGCGATTAATTTCTTTTTATAATAAGATAAACCAATATTTGGAAATAATTATTTACTAAACAGATTAATGTATAGGCTTTTTACTACGAAAACTATTAATCACGAATATAAGGGAGTGAAAACAATCCTTACTTATATTCTCTCTCTCTCTCTCTCTCTCTCTCTCTCTATATATATATATATATATATATATATATATATATATATATATATATATATATATATTGACAACCGATAACGCATTTACAAAATTATTTAATTAAATACACAAACAAATTGTTTCCGACATGCGTGTTGAGCTCTCTAAACGGTTATCATTAAGCACAAGGCATATGTCTTTGAAGAAGAGTTAAGCACTCTCGTGGATCGATAAAGCACATCTGAATACATATATAATATCATGATTTCACTTATTCCGTGACGAGTGTCATAGCGTAGAATTAGAACGCAGAGTCTTATAAAGCAATTGAGCTTCAAAACTCATCGAATGATAAGTTGGTTCACAAAACCTACTGCTATGTATTTTACTTTGATTTCATGAACTGTAACACATCTGTTTATATTCATCTTGAAACTAAAAGTAATAACTCACTTTACCTCTACATTATTATTATTATTATTATTATTATTATTATTATTATTATTATTTATATTGTACTAACTTGGAGTTTTAACATAATGGACTATCAGTGAGTGTTCACTGACAATAACCAGTGGTGTTCCCTTAGAATTCGAGTGACGAGTTGACACACATATTCAAGCCCTCTCCACAGCTTTCGATAAACTTTGCAAATTATTTTGTCGTATCGCAGAGTGATTTCCCTTTGCTAGTACAGTGTCTAAACAATGTAATTAAGGACCGTTTTGATCCTCAATCCTTTTCCACTAACTACATAATATGCGCCATAATGTGAATACAGTTACATATTTCGCGCGGTGTATAACATTACATTTACACTTGAAGTGTTTGTTTTGTTTTAGTGTGAAGGTGATTTTTTCTTAACATTTTTACTATTTATTTTCATTGATACAAATGAAGCGGCTTCTATTATTCTGTTTTAAAGAAAACCGCCTTTTACAGATCATGTTATGGTGTTTTGTATATTTGAAAATAAACATCGTCTGGAAACAGCTGTACACAAGTTCATTCCAATCTGATGTACTTTTTATTCATAACTTTTTAAAAAGTACGAACACACGCATACACACACACACACGCACACACACATACATATATATATATATATATATATATATATATAATTATTTATAAATAATATTTTCAAATTAACCCATATCCACATGTGTGTCATGCCAAACCTGCAATCATCAGTATGTGAGGAGACAATTCCTGTCGGTCATACGGTTCAAACTTCAATACAAAATTATATTGTTACTCAGTAGTCGGAGCGCGTACCGATATTCCCACAACACATTGTCTGGAAATGTGAGAGTAAATCAACCTCTAGATGGAATATTAGGCGGCCATCTGGCAAGCTGTAAACAGACCTCAATAGCCGTTGCCCAGGGTAACCCGTTGCGCTATAAATTACAGCTTGTTATAAACTTACTTAAACTGCTCGTTATAGTGGCGTTCCAATGACCATGAGAACAATCAATCCATAACTATAATTTACATCTGTTCTTTTAATTTCTTTATTTTCATATATCGGTAAATATATGTAATTCTGCTTTGCCGCACAAACATTATATATTTTTATATATTAATATTTTATTTTATTATTTTTATTTTACCAAAGTCAATAA
This sequence comes from Sepiola atlantica, assembly GCA_963556195.1. NCBI lineage: Eukaryota > Metazoa > Mollusca > Cephalopoda > Sepiida > Sepiolidae > Sepiola > Sepiola atlantica. Next base: position 59,486,885 of record OY744530.1, read on the forward strand.
TTTTTTTTTGAGAATTAAAATTAAAAATAAAAATTTAGAACGTAATATGTATTTATTTTGGTACAGAAAAATTAGTACAACTGACGGTACGAATGTTGTACTAATTGTTCTGTACCAAAATAAATAAATCAATAAATATATATGTATATATATGTATACATATATATATATATATATATATATATACATATATACATATATATATATGTATATATATACATATATATATGTATATATATACATATATATATGCATATATATATACATATATATATGTATATATATACATGTATATATGTATATATATATATATGTATATATATATATATATGTATATATATATATATATATATATATATATATATATATATATATATATATATATGAGAGAGAGAGAGAGAGAGAGAGACAGACAGACCAAGGAAAAACAGATCAAAACATAGATACCTGGTAGGCATTCACCAAGTCTCTTGTGTGCTGTGGCCGTTCGAAGGCAACACATTTACATTTAAAATACATTTAATTTTAGCAATGATCATGCTCCTTCTGGTTCATTTTCTTGCGAGCTAGAGTTCATGGTTCGATGGGGAAAAGATGGCTGGTTAATTTTAATATTTCTAAATGCAAGCTTTTTACTTTTCACCACCAACCCTCTATGAAGTGGTGTTGCAACAGCTGTGGAGGTGCTGCTCATAGCGCTCTTTCCTGCCTTGACAGTGTAGAAAATTAACTCTAATATCTAGTGGGCAATTTGTTATCTTCTTTAGTGTCGTTGCTAATCTCTCTCGACTTGATCGCTATTTTCAGGGCAGGTGGTCCACTGAGCTTCAATCTATGGTGCCCCTATCTGTAAAACGTTCACAAAAAAAAACTCGTCCAACTACACGCTCTCTCTCTCTCTCTATCTCTCTCTCTCTGTCTCTATCTCGCTCTATAACGAAAAACGAGGCATTCATGACCAGTTTATTTTCTAGAACTACCCTTTCTCTATAATACAAATCCACGGGCTTATTTCTGCTAACTACAACATTGCCGTCTCCAAGTTCAATGTAAAAACATTTTTTTATGAGTCGTTCTTTAAATAGTAAATAATGACCAGTTTACAACCATCGTTACTAATCTTCTCTATGTTTCAGCGTCCAGATTATCCTCGAGTAGTTGTTGGGTCTTGATGAGCAGTTATTTGCTTGTAAGAAAAATGTTAATCGCAAAGTTTTAGATGTTCCCAAAGTGTTTCCAAGCAGTCTACTGACTTGGGTAGAGCAATAGAACACATGTAACTTTTGTTACATTTTGTTTCATACGATAGCAACAAAAGCTAGTGTATCGGCGAGCCCCGTCAAATATAAAGTATTTCGAGAAAAATAGGGAGACGTATTGAGGTTGAGAAATGAACCTGCAGTTCCGATCAGCAGATTTCTAACAAAAAGCGTTGTTGCAATGTAGGTGTTGAACTGCACTTCCCCGTTGTTTGGCTCTCAATAGCGACTGTCAAGTGCTATTCATGAGAGCCCCTCCGCATTCAGAGACGTGGATATGTTTTAATTTCTTAATTGTCGCGCGGACAAAGAAGACGAAGACGCGGAGACAACGCGGTCTCTGTCGTTTTAATCAAGGAATCTAAAAATATAACGAGGAATGTGTTTGCTTCTTTTTATTATCTCGTACACAATTGCATCTGCGACTTTTACACGTCTTTTTGTGAAGGGCATTCTGTTTGTTATTTAAAGAAACCAATCATACAAAAGATAATCTCGTACGGGCGTCTGCACAACATATCTTTCTAAACTTCTTTATACATATATATATATATATATATATATATATAGACAAACGCACTATATATCTGTGTATATATATATATATATATATAAATATGTATGTGTGTGTATTTATGTGTATGTGTTTTTGTTAAAAACCGATATATATATATATATATATATATATATATATGCATCGCCATTTACAGAAATACACACATAAACGCACACAAACATATATTATATATACTAAGGTAGATGCTATGTTATAGACGGCAATGTCTCGATAAACTATACTTTTAGTTGTGAAGATAAAAGATTACCTAACAATTGTTTAAAACACTAGGTAAATTATATTCGAGTATCAAACTAAGAGGAAAAAAGGGAAAAAATAAAAGAGTGATGCACGTGATATATCTATGTACATACATTCTTGCACAGACACGCAAGCTTACAAACGTGTACCTCGCTTTGGATACATTTGCTAACTCAAGTCACAATGAAGCAGCAGTCTGTAGATGACTAGATATAATAGTTTTATCAAAAATAAAGGTCATGAGCACCGACTGTAAAAGTCTAATTTTATTTGAACTCACGCTTGAAGCGATTACGTGTCTACCCACAATGAATAGCGCTGATAGAGCTGAACAGTCCTCTTGCGGGCAAATACATATGACCCACTTCTTTCTGGATTGAGCAATGTATTCAGTTAAATCGCAACGCACCATTAGTGATAACATAATGCTCTAAGCAAAACATAGTGTCTTATGAGGGCTAATATGTTTTGATATAAACATTAAGATTTAACTTACTTGTAACCTGATGGCAATAGCCTAACGCATAGAAAAGTTGCATGTCAAAAGCAGTCGAGTTTTGATTCCGACTTAAAGCATTTGCCTATCTAGCTATAGGAAGGAGTTGTGATGCAGTCTTTTGCGGACTCAGTTTCGCTCTCTCTCTCTCTCTCTCTCTCTCTCTCTCTCTCTCTCTCTCTCTCTCTCTCTATCTATCTATCTATCTCTCTTTATATATATATATATATATGGTGGTGGGGTGGCTAGTACTTCTAAGAAACGTATGTTTACGAATGCCTCAATAAGCGGTATAATGATAATTCTTTGCAAAAATGGCTTATCTCCAAAATAGTTGTGTAGACATCAATTCCAAAACCAGACTGATTATTACGATTAGATCACAATTTTTTTTTATATTTTTATGCAGCGAGAGGGCATTTTGCATTTATAAATTCATTGGAAAACGTGCACTGGCGTTATAATCGTTATATTCCCTTTATGTGAAACGTCATATCCCTGGCTTTTTAAGTAAAAAGAAATATTTTACTTATAATGGTTTTAAAAGCAATTACTGTTCTACAAGAAAATTATAATAATAATAATTAACCCGCCTTGGTACCTCAAATGTTACTTTAATTTTTCATGATCTATTTCTTAAACTGAAATCTACATGTTTTTCAGGAATATGTATTAAAACATAAGCTACTGTAATGCACTAAAATGTATGCATGTATATATATGTATGTATGTATATATATATATATATATATATATATATATATATATATATATATATATATAGCGTGGTATTTGACAATAAGGTTGCATGTTTTAGAGGCCATAGTTAAAGAAAGTAATAATAAAATAATGTTATTATATTAATCCCTTGTTTTAACAATTGATGGTTTAATATATATCGTATTTTTCACAATTTTTACTATCATAACTTACTTATATATATATATATATATATATATATATATATATATATATGTGTGTGTGTGTGTGTGTGTGTGTGTGTGTATGTATGTGTGTGGTTAAAAGAGTGTTAATGCAAAATGCGAGTAATTAAATGTCTGTGAATTTAGAAATGAAACAATAAATGGTCAAACGTATCAAATGTAGACATTAACTTACTTTAATTGAAAAAATATATGCCGATATCACCTCATGTTACACATGATTTCGATGTGTAGTAGAGTTTTTAAATGTAAGATATTTAGTTGTTTCTTCACGATTCTGTGAATATCCTTTGTACTGTTTTGCATTGGTACTTTGAATCTTAATATTTATTATATTAACATTAAAATCGATCTACTTAAATGCAATCACGTTTCTGCACCGTTGTGCCTCGGCAGAGCAAAAGGATAATAAGGAAAAAAAGTTCGTACGATTGGTACAAAAGAAACATAATCTGAAATCCGAAAGCATAAAGCTCCCAGAAAAACAACAACAACAAGAAGGATAAAAACAGCAGCATCTCGGCAAAACAAACCCTACTTTCTTCGAGGGAAGGACCTGGGGTAAGTAATCAAATCCAGAGCACCCATTTGATGTTGTAATGTGGGCTTATGACAGTACATACATCAGCGACTTAGTCGGCTTCCTCATATTCGATACGCTCCAAAATAAATTCTCAGACCATTTCTTTGGTCTTTACAGAGATGACGGACTATGTTTGTCACGCAACTACAACGGAAACACACTAGATAGATTTAGAGAAAGTTTAACAAACACTATTCAAAAACTCGGTTTCAAAATTACTTTTGAAACAAATTTAGACCAAGTAGATTTCCTAGACACCAAACTGAACCTTACCAACAACAGAAACAACCCTTTCCACACACCTAATGAGACACTCCAATGCATTCACAAAGGATCATGCTACCCACCACTGTTTTAAAAATCTAAGTGAATAATATTAGGCAAAGAATTTCAAACCACTACCTATATTTTCAATCAGACAGCCCCCTATTACAACTAAGCGCTTCGCGACAGCGGGTTCAGAGAAGAGATCTCATACATCCCCACCGAGACCCATCACGGGGTAGCCGCAATAGAAGAAGGTCGTTGATCTGGTTTTCCCCACCCTATTCCACCAATACTAAAACAAATGTAAGCCACCTTTTTCTCAACTCACTTGACAAACACTTCCGCTTACTCAGAACCTTCACACACCTTTTAACAGATATTTTATCAAGATTAGCTACTCCACTGCCCCATCCATAAGAAAAATCATCTCTCCGGAGCCCAAAGCAATTGTAAACGCAGGATGCTCATGCCAGGACAAAAACAACTGCTCCCTAGAGGGGAATTGCAAAATCGATTCCCTCGTATATGAAGTCACCGTCACAAACCAGACTAGCGGTAGAGCAGAAAAACACATTGACATGACGACGGAAAGCTTCAGGCAAAGATAGTACGTACACAGAAATACCTTCATATACAAGAACAAGGCAAACACAGCACTTGCGATCCGGATTTGGCAACTTAAAGATGAAAATACAGCCTTCACCATCAAATAGAAAGTAATTAAGAGAAGACCATCATTCTCTCCAGCCATACATAGATGTCCTCTGTGTGACGCAGAAAAATACCATGTATTAAGTGTCATCATTGACCCAAATACAGTCTGTTTGAATATTCGAGATGAAAACTTTAAAGGATGCACCTGAGGAGACAAGCACTACTCATAAATTGGACTTACCGATACATATACAGGCCTAACAACACCCCATCTGTCAAATACATACCCCCATAATTCCCCTACTAAATACCTACTTCCACTCCGGAAATTCTCCCAACTATTACCCTTAATAAATATAAATTAAATTAAAAAATACGAACGAATACCTTAATTGGATACTATCCACACCACTACTCAAGAGCAATAATTAATAACTTTCCGAATAATATTGTTCCAGTCATTAAGAGGGTAACACCTCAATTTCACATCATTATTACTCCCATAAGTCCCCACTATTCCTCAGCTATAATGCTAATCTCCCATATCTCTGAAACAGATCAAATCTTACAGACCCACTCCTTACTCTTATCTCTAACCCAGTCTTAATCTGTATACCAATATATTACTCCCATACGCCTACACTATACCTTAGTGAATAATGTTAAATCCTGAATAAAAATCATTCACAAACCCTGCAGAATTACTGACCTTAGACCGCTCGGATCACTTATTTATTTAAATTAATTTATGATTGATTTAAAATCCTTTAATCCAGGATTTCAACTTGAATTTAATGTTGTGATTGTAACATTTTTATCTCTTCACAAGTATAATACTTAAACTCATTTTTGTCCCTATTTTTCTTATTATTATCATTATTAAACCCCAAACCAGTGACGGCCAAATATACGCTATTGATAAACATTGCCTCACGGGATTTTTAAAATTTTTATTTTTTAATATCTCTTTAAATCTTCTCCAGTTTAAAATACCAACTGTTACTTTTCACCCCCTTTTTTCAAACCTTATTTAACCTTCCTTACACTAAATTTAAACAAACATACATACCACTCTAAGCAAATAACGCGTCCAAACAAGAGTGTCACGTGACTTCAAATTTCCGAAACAGATGTTAACATAAGCTGAAGAGAGCCGGATGGCTAAGTCCTTCTGTGCTTAAAGCCTACGGCACGAATGTTGTAATCATTTTTCAGTACCAAAATATATAAATATTATGCTCTTTATTTAAAGATTTTAAATTTCTAATTTTAATTCTCAATTAATCGAGCACTCTGCTGGAATTTAACCTGCTATATTACAAAAGAAGTTATATATATATATATATATATATATATATATATATATATATATATATATATATATATATATATATATATATGAAGTAAATACTGCAAAAACATAAACAATATATTATATCACCTTATAATGTTATATGTGTATATAGATGAGATAATATATTTTCGCTGAACAGAACTCCGTATTTCGCAGTAATTGGCAGCTTATTTGTACTCCTTGTAAAGTGGCGATCCTATGTTTAGGTGGCTATAATAATATAATGATAACTATGTTTTAAATGCTTATCTACGTACACATGAGTGCCCTTTTTTCTGGGAATTATATATAATTACATATATATATATATATATATATATATATATATATATATATATATAAAATAATTTAATATTATTTATTTAGAAATAATATTATATATATAAATAGAAAAAGAAATAGGGGGAGAGAGAGTGAGAAAGTTATACAGAAGGAGATATTCAAACGCCGTATTTCTTTAATACACGCGATTTCTTGTTTGTTTTTATGATCCTGGGTATGTGTGTATATGTCTACACGTTTCTCAATCTCAATAGATTCGATAAGTGGCCATTACATAATTAAAAGATTGAGTTTGCGCGTCGTCATTGTATTCATCGTAAGATTATGGACAAGTGACTTTCGCCGTGATGTATTAGAGCCGTATATAGATATACAACGTTCGTTCGTCGGCTTGTCAAGGAATAGAAAAAGCAAAGAAACGTGTGGAAATATCTACGAAATGAAATAATCTATTAGATAAATGAGAAAATCTGTCTTGTGTTAACCCGAGCAAATGATATCAACGATAAGGTCATTTTAAAGTGGAACGTAGCACTCATTCTAGACCTCTTTTCTCATTACCTTTCTCTCTCCCCACTCTCTCTCCGTTATATACTTGAAGCGTACCCGTTCCAAGACGGGTAAAAGTAATTCCTCGACAAAGACACACTTTTTCTGATCCCTTTACTAAGATTTTTATAAATATATAATGATACTAAACCGTATCTCCTAAATTATCATGTTATTGTTTTATAACATCCATACCCAGATTCTGATTTTTGAAAATGTCGAAAAGAGTAGCTTGAGATGTCTTTAAAAGACATAGAAATTCAGTGAATCATGTTTAAATAATTGGTGGACGAAATGACAAATACACTATGTTGTATCAATTCAGGTTTAAATGACACCACTAAATGGAGACGAAATACTAATAAATAAAACACCCAAATAAACCAGATCACCACTTGACTTTCACGACGGAGATTGAATAGAATCTATAATACTGGCCCACGTAGTGCTGGTCTTGCCT
>OY744530.1:59499549-59524549 GCA_963556195.1 Sepiola atlantica
TGCACCGCCATGTGCCGTCAAAAAAAAGACTCTCATTCGTTCATTAACATCGAACTGATAACACCAAAAAAACAAGATGAGGACTAAAAGAAAAAAAAAGAATGGTATTTTTATATATCTTTATTTGAAATTCAGTAATAAGGAGGATGAAGTATATCTTCGAAAATTAAATTGAAAAAAAGTTAATAACACAAAAATGCATTGTCTGGCGTCCTAATTGCTTATTATTATTTTTTTAATAATTAATATTTCCATATAAACAATTCTTTCTAACCAAGGACAACAACTTATTACAATTTGCACCGCCATGTGCCGTCCAAAAAAAAAAAAAGAATCTCATTCGTTCATTAACATCGAACTGATAACACAAAAAAAAAACAAGATGAGGACTAAAAGAAAAAAAAAGAAAGGTATTTTTATATATCTTTATTTGAAATTCAGTAATTCTGAGGATGAAGTATATCTTCGAAAATTAAATTGAAAAAAAGTTAATGAAACTAAAATGCATTGTCTAGCGTCCTAATTTCTTCTTATTATTTTTAATAATTAATATTTCCATATAAACAATGCTTTCTAACCAAGGACAACAACTTATATATATATATATATATATATATATATATATATATATATATATATATATATATATATATATATATATATATATATATATATATATTTATATATATATTTATATATATATATTTCGAAGGAAACATTCTTTTTTCATCAATGAAACGGGCGGGTGGAAAAAAAAGAAAATTGCTGAAATTTTCCTTAAGAACTTATCGTCTGACCCTCTAAGAGGAAACGTCAGAATGATGAATTAAAAACTAAGAAAATCGAATGAGATATGAGCGGAACAACTTGTTTAAGTTGGAGAAAATGATTGAGAGAGAGAGAGAAAAAAAGTAAATCTTTCAACGTTATGGTGTATTTGAATCATTAAAGATCTACAATTGATGCTTCAAAATATTTTGTCTACACAGGTTAGGTCGGGAATTGTTAATAACTAACGCCTGAATAATATTGAGATTGGTTGTTTGATTGGCACTGTGTAAAACTACCATCTCTATATTAGTGAGGCGTTAGTTATTTACAATTCTCGATCTAGCCTGTGTAGACAAAATATTTTGTAAGCATCAGTTGGAGATCTTTAATGATTCAAATTCACCATAACGTTGAGAGATTTACATTTTTTTCTCAATCGTTTTCTCTAACTTAAACACATTTTCCCCTCATATCCCATTCGATTTTCCTATTTTTTTATTTATAATTTCGACGTGTCCTCTTAGATGGTCAGACGATAAGGCCTTATCGACCGTTTGATTGATGATAAAAATATGTTTCCTCTAGAATTTATCCTACGATTTTGTTGTTCCCGATATTTACTTATATATATAAATATATATATATATATATATAAATATATATATATATATATATAAATCTATATATATATATTTATATATATATATATATATATATATATATATATATATATATATATATATATATATATATGTGTGTGTGTGTATTTATATATATATATATATTTATATATGTATATATATATTTATATGAAGGAGAATTGAAAGGAATTAGAGAAAGCAAAAGCAAAAGCCAAATCAAAATTCAATTCAAAAGTTCAAAGCAAGGTATATTCCGCAAAAAAAGCAATTTATTCAAGTTCACAATAGGGTTTTACCTTTCCTAAAAGTTCGCTTTTAGTACACCTCTTTATATATATTTATATAAATATATTTATATATATATATATATATATATATATATATATTTATATATATATATTTATATATATATTTATATATATATATATATTTATACAGGGTGGGCAAAAATAAGGGTCCTATTTTTAAAAATTCATAACTTTTTTATTCATTTATTAAAAAAAATTTTTTTTTAGAATAAGTAAAGGACCCCTTCCGAAGCAAGCATGAGCCGTATAAGCCCTAAGGAACGTACCCTCATTTAGAAAACATTATTTTTGCTTAAAAAACTCAAAACAGTGTAAAAAACAATACTTTAGTTTTTGTAAGTTTTAAGAAGTGTTTTTCGGATAAAATTTGTTTTGTTTATTTCAAAAAATCTCGGATAGGTCAGTCTACACACACATAAAGTTTGGTGAGTTTAACTTTTATATTGTGGAAGTTATTCAAATTCAAGTTATTCAAATTTAAAGATAGGACCCTTGTTTTGGCCCACCCTGTATATATATATATATTTATATATATATATATATATATATATATATATATAGTTACAAACGTGTATCGTAAAAAAAATTCAGATCATAGTTTATTTTGATCACATTTTAACAAAGTCATGATTTATGGATATCCGAAGAAACAAGGCGATGAAAATATTTAATCTATATGAATTTAATATTTAAAATTGGTGCATAAGTATCTGTGAGATCGTTCTGTATACAGATATTATTGAGATACTGAAACTCCGTGTCAGATATTATTCCAACGTGAGAGTTATGATTTTACTTTGTTAACTCATGTACGTTATTTTGTCTATTCGTATTTTCATGATAAATTGTTGTTGTGTATGCGGTGAACAAGCACTTTCCAATCGTCGTGTGATACTTTTAAAAAGTAAAGCATAACAGATCACTAGTTTCAGAAAGCGAATAAGTACCTGACGAAAAGACTTGATTCAAGATTTTGCGAACTAGTAACCATTATATGGCTGAAAGGCTCTTCTGGCATAGTGATGTTTAAAAAGTCTGCTGGTAAACTTCTTCAAGAATCATAGTATACAAACCGTAACTCTTACGTAACTAGAATATGTGCGCAGTGTTCCAAAGGTTGTATCAGTTATTCGGGAGGACATCATCATAATAATGTGTTAGTGTGATTAATATCATCATTAGGCAATTTTAAATCATACCTATTTATTAACTTCAACACTTGATTCTTTCTTGCAAACTGTGATGCTATTGTGCGTGAAAATAGCAAGATATCGTGATGAGGAGATTTCCTGCAATAGAAAACTCAATAATAGCCTTCTGCTGTATGCGTTCGTTTATTTCGCCAGTATTGTTATCAATAGCAATATATACATCGTTAATATTACATCTTATCATATTTGGTCACTTTATTAACAGGTGCATCAATACAATTATATTAATGGAAGAATCTTAACCGTTTTGTAGTGTGTTATTGACAAAGGGGATATAATCATACGAACACTAGCAGGACATAACACACTTGATTTAATGGGATGGTTTGCGTGTGTCACGATTTGATCATTGTAAATATCGCATCATGTGTGAAAAGAGGAACTGAGACAGAATAGCGGGCATTTGGGTTCATTCTATTTATTCAATATAATGAATTGTTTTCTATTCTACGTCTTGATAGTTTGGATAGCAGGTACTTCAATAGACTGTGATTATTTACATTATTTAAGCTTCATATTTGAAGCCAGTCCATCTGGGTGATAGTGTTATGAGTATAACTTCTTTGCTATCATGGATTGGCTTTATAAAAATTGGTTATCAGAATAAAACAAACACAACTTATAAGGCTCTCACCGTTGTCCAAACTGAATGTGAGAAGCGTAAGTTCAATATATCTGCTGTTCCCTTTAATGCGCCTCTTTACATAAAACCCGTGGAAATTGTTCGATCTAGCGATGATTTATCAAAGTTGTTATTTTGACTCAGTGGCTTTCATTAATTGACGTCATACATGGGATCAATTGAATTGCTTATTGCTTGTAGTGGTCTCGACAATTCGTGGGGAGGGGTTTAGGCACATGGGACATTTATTTATCTTCCTTAGCTATGCTCATTTTTGATGGACAAATTGGAAGCATTAGACCCGCCATGATTTTTTCTAATTTCCTTGGAGAGAGTAAAGGACAGTATATGTCAGTCATAATGGCTCAACGTGTCAAAGTGTGTCTACTAATCAATTTTTAATTAGGTCGTAAATTTATATTTAGTTAAGTAATTCTCTTCAGCGAGACTTATCTCTATCTATTTTATTTTGTTAACTTGGTTTTTATGTATATCACCGTCCGCTGTTTCTTTTATTTATATCAAGTGGCAGTTTAATTGTCGTTTAAAATACTTGCCACCGATCTTTTATTAACACGTTCTAATGTTACCGGAATCTGGATGTTCATCAATTTACATGCAATTACCTATTTCCAAATAGACAACAGACACAAATAACATTTTTATGGGGCATTAAAGTTTAATGTTTGCATTCGGGTTTTTTTCTCAATTATTTTTAGTTCATATTTGTCGATTAATTCGATATAAAAGTTTATTTATAGTATTTTCCGAATATTTTCTCTAAAGATGGCGTCTTAATTATTATCTTTTAAAGATTACATCCTATCATTTATCTTAATTTATGAGCACTTATGCAAATAATAATTTAAAAAAACTGAATTAATATCAGTAATAGTAACCAACATCGCCGGTACTACCTACATACGAACCCCCATTTTGGAAGGTAAGTCTAATCAAAAAGCCTCTGTACAACATTGTAAGAGAGACGTCGGACTGGTACATCCCAGTACAGGATCCGTTCTCGACAATAATTTAGGTAGAAACTGGGTCATTCCGGTGTCCATTTACCTGTCGGGCTGATATATTAGACCTAATTAGTCAACTCTCCTAGGCCTAGCCTCCATTTTTTGGGTCGGAGTAAGTTTATTGCTAACTGCCTAAGGCATCCCGAACGGGGAATGCCGACGAGTCTGCACAGACTTTTATTAAGATGCCAGAGTGCCTTTTTTTAGGGGCGTTGACTTATTCTCCCAACCTTTCGGCTTTGTGCCACATCTTTCCGTAGTGGGATTGAAGTAAATACCAAGTCTAATAAGACAGTGAAATTGATTGTCTGTTTTCACATGGTTCTGGGGTCTTATTTTGTATTATCTTATATAAATAGAGATTTTGTCCGTCTGTTCGTCCGTCAGTCAAATTCCTTTTAAACATAATAAATATATTGCGAAATTTGTCTCATTTTGAAATATCAGAGATCTGAACTACTTTTACTATTGATGCAATATTTTCACTATACTATTTCCAACAAATGAAGCGGATGTCATGACCGTAGGTTGAAAGCGAAACCTTTCAATCTTCAAGTCTGAAGTACTGTCAACTAACCTATTTAGACTTTCTTATAAAATAGAGCTTAAAACATTACGTTAACAAAATAATTATTGCTTTGACGTGACGTCATAGATTTATTATTTACTAGCAGGATCCGTGCTCCGGCCTTGTCCGGGGTATAACTGCTTATAGATGAGGGAAAGCCGTTAATTTTTTTGGTGCTTTTTAGGGATAGGTATTTAGAAATTTGCAGTCGTGATTGTAAGCAGTTTTGACTTCCCGGGGATAGCCGAATCAAGTTCCGATGTTCCTACACAAAACACACCAAACTAAACCGATTTTGCTAACTAAAACTAAAACTTAATTTAGGTATAGTTCCGGGTGTGATCGGGGTCAGTTAATGTTATTTTTAGGTTAGGTTAGTGTAAAATTTTAAAAAATAGTTCTGTCGTATTGTGTAGATGCTCCTGTGAGGTTCGGTAACGTTTTTTATCGTCAATTTTACTTATCCATCACGAGTATTTGCAACCGTCGTCGAATTTTGTTTTTGTTAAGTGGTCGCTAATTTAAGAAATAAAAAACGCCCCCTTCCTGAATCTAAAAATGTGAGAATTTAAAAAAAAAGTAAAATTCCCCCAACCCCCATTTAAACTAGAAAAAAATAATTTTGATGAGAAAAAATTCACAATCCAAATTTTCCCGTCCCAAAATTAAGAGACCATTCGGTTATACGTATCGATTTACCGCTAACGGGGCAGGGAGTAGATGCTCATTTTATGTTAAACTAATATCGTACAGTAATCCCTAAATAACGTGTTGCTGCTAAATGAGACAGTCACGAAAAATTAAAATGCTGAAACCATTTGTGTTCTGTTTAAATTTGCTTATTAATGTTTTCTCCATCTGTTCTGTCCTCGGTCCATGAATGAGGAATCTTTTTCGACTGAAGCAATTTTAATACAGTACCCTCTTCGGGGGAGGGGGGTAGTTTCCTCACAGTAAAATATGAAAATCATAAATAACAGTAAGAACACTAAGCACGAAGTGACTGCTCATTTTACGCTAAATTAATATCGGAAAATGAACCCCCGCCGTAAAATCTAAAATAGTTCATTTCTGTTTTAATTCCACTTTTACTGATATTGTGTCAGACTGTTTACATATAATACCCAAAAGAATGTTAAATTTGAAGTTTTTGAGGGCTTTACTAGGCCGGGTTTGAAAATCCTTTTTAAATCACGTAAATTCATAGTAGTCGTTTACTTTTCGATATGAGCGTCGCCAAATATTATTTTTTTCTCTGCTAAATGAACCTGTGGAAAAAATGTCAGAAACAATGGTACTATAAAAACAGTAATTCGGACAACTGTTCGATTTTGAGTGTTATTCTCACGATCCCACTGATGTAACCTCCAGCCGTCTTCATGTGTATTTTGTCGAACTCGGGATTCTTTCTGTCGAACTCGGGAATATGTATTGAATTTGTGTCTAACACCTGTGGATAGATAACATCGACATACCAGTGTCGTAGATTATGTACATGGCTGTATGATTACAAATAATAATTATATATATATATATATATATATATATATATATATATATATATATATGTCTGTGTGTGTGTGTGTTTGTGTGTGGACATACGTGCCAAGAACAACATCGGAAGTAAGAGAAAAGTGGGCATCATAAGATTAAGGTGACAAGGAAAGATAACTATCAGGTTTGTTTCCAGAGGACATATACTTCCGTGAGCCTGAATTATTGGACAGGAAATGCAACTGTGTCCTTACACATTGCTTCCATGAAACGAAAAGGCATTTCATGCCCGCGGGTCTGAAACCTCCCATCGGCAAAGACATTTCGTTGCTGTTGAAGGGATTTTTCTCTCACTTGCTGTCAGATAATGTCCGATGAAGTCTCTATGGCCTTTAATATATTTTGTTTTCTTTTTCATAACTATTAGTGTATTTCTTTTTACGAACCACAGATTAATGGCGTCGGCATACAGAAGGGCAAATCTGGGACAGCACAGTCCTAAACAAGAAGTAACTAGTAAACATTCACACAAAACTACTGACATTTATATGCTACCGATTTAAGTAGCAACTATACTTAAAAGTATAATTATTAACTCAAACGAGCTAAAGAAATTCATTATGACTCTATATTTAGCTACGTTATATATACATATATATAACAATATATATATATATATATATATATATATATATATATATATAACAATATATATATATATATATATAACAATATATATATATATATATACTTATATATATATATGTGTGTGTGTGTGTGTAAAATGTAATGTTAAAAACATATGAATGTTAATATATTTTTTACATTTATTTCTTATTTGCGCTTGTATAGAAATACATGTTTTAAAATGTGGCCGCTTCTTACGACTTAATCAAGTGTAATAGGTGTGTGTTAGTATTATAGAAGGTTTTGTCGGGAATTAATAAATACTAACACATGATATATACCTGATTAACCTCATTCCACTGAAGACGGAACCGATGGGTCTGAAAGTACTTGAGAGACAAATCAAAACAATGGCAAATTCATCAGCCAATTCCCTTCCTAAACTAAGATCTTGATTCGGACTATTGAAAGGATCTACCAAAGAATATGTAGACATGAGTTGTCTCTTAAATTCAACAATACTTTCCTGCAAGAGAATATGCTGCCTATATATATATATATATATATATATATATATATATATATATATATATATATATATATATATATATATATATATATACTTATTTATATATATATGGGTGTGTGTGTACAGATGAACACAGGAATATTATCGTGTAGGTTTACCCTTTGTTATAAAGAAGAGAAACGAGTGCCATTAAAAATATAATGACGTGGTTTTTCCTGGTCCAAGACATGATCACAGGTCAAAGTTTGGCAAATCCGCTGCACACATGAGGCTGCTGATTATGAAACCGTCTTTGTGCGCAGATCCGACAATTACTCTAAATTACCTTCGCCGAGCAAAACGAACGAAGGGCCTTTTCTGTAAAGTGTGGTCTTAAATAGCCTCATCTTCTTTTTTTTTAAGAAGAATGGAAAGGTAATCGATAAATATTTTCGCGAGGATTATTTCGAGTATACACCTATAGAAATACGGAGAATAAAACCGCTTAAAATATATGAAGAGTGTATGGAATTTATCAGTATCGATATATATATATATATATATATATATATATATATATATATATATATATATATATATATATATATACACACATTTTATTAATTTTATTCGTACATAAAAGTAATTGATGGACACGTCATCAGCATCAGAGATCGAACCTTCGATATTGATGTCTATAGTCCAGCGTTCTACCACTGGACCAATTCTTATCACCTAAATATTTAATGTATTTTTATGTAATTCTTTTTATTGGTGATTGCCCCGTTCATTGTTATTTTGCTTACTATTATTTCGATTGTCTCACTTCTTAAGTGATTAAGATGAAGAAAATTATATATATATATATATATATATATATATATATATATATATAATCATTTAAATACGAGGGTTTTGCTGTATCACAATTTTTAAGTATAACATATGTGCCAGGCTATCGAGTTTTTATAATTCATAATGTGTGAGTTATTCAATGAAGAGCTAACATTTACAGCAATTAAGAATCACCCCAAACCGAAATTTAAACATATTTTACTACTCAAAAGAAAGCAAAGACTAATAAAAACTGCAACAATTAATATACATAATATACATGCCCTATATATATATATATATATATATATATATATTTATATATATATATATCACTTTATGTGGATACATGAAATAATATATATATATATATATATATATATATAAGCGACATTGTGCATTAAAGGGAGTTAACTCTCTAGCGCTGAATAAGCACACTACTATTAGCGTTAACAGTTATTATCGCCAACAATAACAACAGATACCCAAATATTTATAAGCAATAAATCAGCACGTATTTCAGAACAGCATTGATGCGTTGCAGTAACAGGAAACTTCGTGAATAACTATTCTCTCTATCCCTCTTTCTCTCTCTTTCTCTCTCTCTCTCTCTCTCTCTCTCTCTCTATATATATATATATATATATATATATATATATATATATAGTAAGAAATGAAAAAGGAAAAACCAAAAGATGTTTTTTATATATTCGTCAACGTTTCGTTTTTATTTGCAAGACTTCCTCAGGATGATAATTTAAAGAAAAATGGCATGCAAGTACATGAAAATATTGGGTTGACATGATGGGTTAATGAGACGAAGTAGTAGCCACTACTAGGAGCACAGGACAGAGGTCCGGACTGAGAGAAGTCAGTTGCAGGGAATGAAATTAATGTGGATGGCTGTGAGTGAAACGGTAGAGGGGTGGGAGTGAATGAAATTAATGTGGATGTCTGTGTGTTAAATATATAGTCAGATATATGTATATATAGTGTGTGCGTGGGTTTCATGTATATGCTAAAAATAAATATATAAAGTGCTGGAGAGTAAGAAATTCGATAGATAAAATACAAATGCTGTATTTAAAACATTACAGATTCCGAATATATTTCGATTGTTTTATTTTATACACGGTTAAGCCTTTACTCTTGAGAAAAAAATCCCTAGCAACCTATTTTAAAGTATCAGCGTCTAATGGAATTGTAGTAAAAAATCGATCAGACGCTGATGATAACCGCTTTTATCATCCGGTGATTACTGTCAAGTGTCCATTTAGCATACAACCTCCATAATCCATAATTAAGTCGTATTTAGTTTATACGAAGTTACAATCAAGGCCGATACATCAATATAGACAATGCCTGTAAACAGTACTGCCTATGAAAGGGGCACTTGAGATAAATCACTGGACGATAAAATCAGTTACCATTCCGTGAGACGCTAATGATTTTAAATGTGGTGTAAGGTATTTTCCTTAACAGTAAAGGCCTATATGTGTCAATGAAACAAGGGTACACCTCTGGAATCTGTAATACATAGTTTTTAAACAAATTATATATATATATATATATATATATATATATATATATATATATATATATATATATATAATTTTACACATATTCACGTACATGGTGACGCATGTCCATTTATATACATGCTCTAACATATATATGTTCTTATATGGGTTCTTTGCTTCTCATATTTATGTGTAAACGAAAAACAAATGTTCATATAACCTTTGTAAAAACATTTTCATAAGTAATAATACATATTACGTGCGACGGCCATATGTTTTACCACCGTTTCCCGAATCCTCTTCTGATGAAAGACATAGTTGCTTATAACTTTGTGCTATGTGTACAGTCTTAAAATAAACCTTGTATAGAGACAGCTGTGCCCTGGAAATACGTATGGATACAACTTTTTATTTGTAATACGATTAACAAATGATTTGTAAAACTCATATATATATATGAAGCTCCCTACCTGGGTAGAGCTTATTTGTAAGAATATCGCCAACTGCCATTAGCTTTAAGGCATAGCTCTTAAGGTATAACTAATTCGCGCTCTCGGCACTTGCAAGGTTTACATTGAGATATTACTTACATTCAGTCAGTGTCGCATGATAGCGCAGGGGTAGGATCGCCTACCGTCAGCTCGACGGTTGAGTTACAATCCCGGCTTGAGGCCCTAACTGGTCTAGCCACATTGATGAGCTGTGATACAGCGAAACAGTCTGCATGTGGATGACTATATATATATATATATATATATATATATATATATATATATGGTATAAGGATGTGCGTTGAAGTAGTACATTTAAAGACTGTATCCAGAGATAAATTGGATAAGTGCATGCTTTCATATGTGGCTCTAAGCGCCATACTCTGGTAACCGTGTCAGCTGGAGGGCTTACCCTGCCTTTTGAGGTTTGGCTACGGAATGGTAAATCTATGGCCACCGCTTGCAACTGTGGTGTTGTATGTATGTATGGGACATGGAAATACCCAGGGGACGTGGTTAAAACCCTAGGAGTGGTGCACTCGCAGTCTTTGTTAAGGCATGAATCTAGGAAATGGGAAGCTCTGATGTAAAACCTGAGGTATATTGTCCATGCTGTCTGTGACAAATTGTTGGTGTGCTGTCAGCAGTTCCAAAAAGTGTGGATGGTGCTATACAAGCCTTCACCACTATATTCAAATGTTGTGTGGGTTTCTTGCAACTAAACTAAATTGGTTTTAACAACTTATATGGGTGGTATAAATCTACATGCAAAGCTGGTCTATTGGCGATGGTGTGAAGGCTACGAGAACAGGTAAAGGATATTGCTGGGAGTCTATAGCTGGATCACTGCACATTGGCAGGCCGATTGGTGATGGCCGTTCTCACACAAAACCTGAAAGTAATTGTGCGGTTCGTGTCCTCCATTGAAGACAAAACCGCCTCATTTAGAATCAGAACGGTATCCCCCTAGGCGTGAAAATAAGCCTTAAACTTGTCTTGCGGGCATATGCAAATTGACGAAAGTGAAAGGCAGATATGATTGTGATTGGAGTGAGGGATGACGCCGAGACACGGCATTCAGATGTTGGATTTTCTATCTTGTCTGACTTGGCTTGTACTCTTCTATCGCTTCCTGAGGGCATATATGACCGAATTATGGCACTGACTTTAGAGATAGCGCACAGCTATGTTAGGGGCATGCACTAACTTTTGATAGGTCTTATCAAGAAAAGGATAATATCTATGATCATCTTCGCAATGTCATCTCAGGAATTCGATATAAGGATAAGATCCTTCTAATGAGGGATTATTATGGTCGAGTTGGCAGTGATTTTAAGTCGTGGGAGGGAGTTTTGGGTGATCGTGTTATTGGATTAAAACGGATTTAGACTTCTTTCTCTCTGCAAAGAAGTTGACCTGTGTATCACAAACACATTTCTTTCAACAGACACACTGCTTTAAAACAACATGAAGGCATCTACGCTCCAAAGACTGGCACAAGATCAAATACGTGATTACAAAAATGCGGGATAAGAACGACTTTAAATTTACTACAATAATACATGCCACCTCTCAGATCACGCTTTGCTCCGTAGTAAAGCACGCATTTGTATAGATCACAGAAGAGTGAAGCAATATCCTGTTCCAAATCACAAAATATATTGCCTTTAAAATCTATTGACTAACAAGCAAAACTTGCAAAACTTGCAGAAATTGAAACAGTTGAAATCTGTAGTGACATTGATTCGTCATGGAAAGCTTTGAGATGCTTGGGTTGCCTATTCGGACGCACCAGGATTTGTTAGACTAAAACATGCACAGTCCACACACAGTTCACACAAAGCTTGGATTGAGAATAAAAACTCGTCTGACAAACATAAGGCTTAAACAACCTGCAAAAATCAAGTTAAAAAAGCCTTACGTGCAATGAAAGAAGCATGGTGGTTCGCACAGGCAGATTTCCTTCAGGACGCATCCGATAGGACGGACACAAGAGACTTTTACGAAGGTATGAAGAAAGTGTGTGGTCCGCATAAAAATGGTGTGGCCCCCATTAATTAGTCAGAAGGAACCCTCTTGACGGACAAGGCTGAATTTTTTTAAAGGGGAAAGGAACATTTTGATACTAACCTAAACAATACGTCTTGTACTGACGATAGTGTTCTTGACTTAATCCCGCAACGCCCAGAAATTCTAGAGCTGTCATTTGTACCGGCCTTTGAAAAGTGTTGGCAAATCATGTCAGGAAAAGCACCAGGTGAAGATGCAATTCCACCGGAAATTTTCAAGTACGGTGAAACGAGACTTGTCAAGTAATTGCTAGGACTATTCATTCAAATTTAGAGACAAGGGGCGATCCCTCAATATTTTAGGGATGCATTAATTAATAATTTGTACAAGAACAAAAGTAATGGAAAGGTATGTGACAACCATCGTGGAATTTCTGTTCTCTCTATTGATGGTAAGATTTTGGCCGGATTGATTTTGAACCGAGTAATAAAACATGTAGTTGATGATATTTACAGTGACTTTCGTGCAGGCCGGGGCACCATGGACATTATTTTCTCATTAAGGCAGGTTGCTGAGAAAGTTCGTGAAAAAAACAGGTAATGTATATGGTGTTTGTAGACCTAACCAAATGATTTGGCACTGTGAACCGGACCACTTTGTGGAAGGTTTTGCGAAAAATGTGTGTACCGGAGAATATGCTGAAAGTGATAGTTTCATTCAAGGAGTGCATGAAAACAAATGTTATCTCTAATGGAGAAATATCTGATTCATTCGGTGTTACAAATGGCACGAAGCAAGGATGTGTTATGGCATCGGTATGTTTTGCCCTCTATTTTTCAGTAATGTTGAAACACGCATTTGCTGAAAGTTAAGTTAGTGTCAAGATTCTTTCTAGAACAAGTAGCGGCCTTTTAAACCATCACTCGCACTGGTATAATCCGTGACTAACTCTTTGCTGACGTGCAGCACTTGTAGCTACGTCTTTCGAAGAGGCTCAAAAACTGATGAACACATTCTCTGCAACTTGTAAAGCATTTGGATGAACAATTAGTATCGCAAAAACTGAAGTAGTTCACCAGCCTTCCCCTGCACCGAAGGAAATAGGAGGAGGGAAACAGAATCCACCTGTTCACGTATTTCCTGAAAAGCCAAATAAAGTTGACGGCCATAATCTCAAGTATGTGAAAAGCTTCAAGTATCTTGGCAGCAAAGTTAATGCTAGTGGAACCCTGGATGATGAAATAGTTAACCGAATTCGGGAAGCTTCGTAATCGGTTGTAGAAAGACCAGGGAATAAGGCTTGACACCAAGATACAAATCTACAGGGCTGTAGCTCTTGCAACGCTTTTCTATGGCTAAACCTCTTGGACATTATATAGGAAGTAAATTCAACGCTTGGATGTTTTTCACATAGGATGTCATCAAAAAGTTTGTGGAATAGCCCTTAGTCATGGGATGACCAATGCTGATTTTTCAGTATGTGTAGCATTTATCGTATTGAGTATTTTCCCATGACATAGCAATTAAGTTATACCGGTAACGTAATACGTATGGAAGATAAAAGAATTCCAAAAATGTTCCTGTATGGTCAACTAGACGGTGGTCATCGCAACGTGGGTCGACCGTTGCTTACATACAAAGACAAGCTAAAAGGTTACCTCATAGGCACGAATATAAACGATGTTTCTTTTGAGAACACAGCAATTGATCGTGATGAATGTAGGAGGGCATGCTATAATGGCATCAAGAATGATGTATCATCGAAAATTGTAAAACTTTGTGAGACTAGGGAAAGAAATCAAATAGCTGCTGTTGTTCCAGCAATATACGCTAATGATTTACATTCTTGCACAATATGTGGATTTCTCTGCAAAGCACTCGGAGGACTGAAGAGTAATTTGCGACTCAAACACAGGGTTAAATAAACAGCGTTGACGGAACCTAATACGTCGAAATCGACGAGAGAGTCCATTATATATATATATATATATATATATATATATATATATAGAGAGAGAGAGAGAGAGAGATAGAGAGAGAGAGAGAGAGAGAGAGAGAAGGGGGTTGTGTAGTATCAGTGCAGTTCCAACGAGATAAGAAAGTATATTTAAAGATTTGTGGTTACCAACGCTAGTAAAAAAACTTTTTCAATAATTATTTATTATCTTATAATTTTAACATTTTAAGTTTTTTATATATAATTTCATAACGCGTTTCGAGCATTTATTGTTTATCCATTATGCTCTCTTCAGATGTAAATTCCATTTGATAAAACTGTTTCATTTGAGAAAACGTTTCATTTTCTTAAACGGAACAAACATTTTTTCTGTCAAATGCAACAGATATTTATAAATGAAAGAAAAATGAAACGGCAGTACCTCTTTTATCAGTGGCCACGTTTGTAATTAGTTGGCGTTTGTTTTTTCGGACTGATGCCTACTTGTGTGTACTCGTATGTTGTGTATGCGTGTGAGTAAGATTCGTCTGTGTTTGTCTACATGTAAACTGTACATACGACTTGTTGCTGAAGTTTAAAACGTAGAAAAATATATATCAACTATTCAATGAATAAGAACATAACGATTAGTTATATTTTAGGTGATTTGAATTGGCTTTCACGTGTTATTTGTCGCATTCTATTAAATGCAGCTGTATAGATACGACGTCGGTCTTGAAAATTTCTGACTGCCTATAACTATAACCGAAACATGTATTGCAAATGTGTTGTCTGATAATATTCGTATATAAACAATTTTAAATATTTTTTTTAACACCTCTATTTATTATTGTGAATTATGATATATACACGGTGAATATTATTGGGATTTTAACTTGTGGATGTAAAGTTTACCTTGGCTATCATATATATTTCCTTAAGAACACATCTGGCCAACACTGCACTTAAACACTGCAAATATCACGCTATTTCTTAAATAACTGCGATCCTTGTGAAATTAAATTTTCATTTTTACTACATTTCATAAATATTTCAATTTTCGTTTCCCCTTTCATCTTATTTATTTCTATTTTAATGTTCTCCTTACACGCGTTTTATTATTCTTTTCTTTTTCAAATAGTTAAACACGTTCCAATAACATCTCCTTGTGCGTTCCTCTTTTGCATATGTTTTTACTGTTCTCAAATACATTAGCTTTTTCTGAAGATTCGACCAGAACAAAATCTGTTTAATCTCTCGTTTCTTGATGATATATCCATTTATTTAAATTTATTTTTCACTTTGTCTTATATATATATATATATATATATATATATATATATATATATATATATATATATATATATATATGATTGTGTGTGTAAATAGATCAAATCATAGCTCTTATAGAGTTATATATTGAGAAATATTGAGTAAAAAGTATAAGTATATACGGGAACGATCAAGAAAGACAAATATGAGAAAAATAGACAGCTTGAAATATATACCAATACGCTCCGTTCTTGACTTATATTACTTCCTTTTAACTGGAGTTCTTCCGTTTTTCAAATAACAGTGCGGTGAAACCGACGCCAGAAGTTAAAACACAATTAATGATTGAAAGGTTACGAAAGCGGTGATACTTATTTGATTTTTGCCTTTTTCATTTTCTTTGCTTTTTTATTTTCTTTGCGATATAACCTATTCCTTCTTGTTTCGAAAAACATTTCCTCGGACCCATTAATAAGAAACCTTTTCCGGAGACACCTCGTAATCAGCACTATCATAGAGGCATATATTTGTCTACGATTCTGTCGAGTTGGCCCGCGCCATTTTTTTATTTATATATTTTATTTTCCTAAACTAAACATTTCATAACCATAGACGTTGCACAAGAATGATATGTCAGCAGTGAATGCGAAGGTGTGATGCAATCGATGTTTGTAGGGATTCCCAGAACGAAGTTTATACGCTGCAGAAAAACATAGTAATCGAGCAACTGGTCATCTGTTTTTTGGACATCGGAGATAGATTCACTGATATTTGGCGTTACGTATGATTAGCGGAGATATTTTCTTTTTCTTATTTCGACATTTATTTTATCTATGTTTATTTCCTTCGTCATCGGTACCTTTCTTGTTTCTATATTTTTATGAAAACAGTTTCACGCCAGTATACGTTGGCAGATATATACAAGTATTAGACATGGTAAAACAAACACATTTACACTCTCAAGAAGACAGGTGCTAAACTAAACGCAAATAAACATATGTAAATTCTCTAAACTGCTTTCTATTTGGAACACGTAAACATCTCACACACACAAACATACACACACACATTGAGTTATATATATATATATATATATATTAATATATATATTAATATATATATATATTAATACATATATATATATATATATATATATATATATATATGTATATGTATATTTTTATAACTAAATTCTGAAACTAAACACAGCACACCTTATGATTAGATATAGTCTTTAGATTTATCAATAATAATTTTTTCTATAAACATACAAACTGAGCAACAACATTCCTCACAGGCGAATAACAGTGTGTGTAATGGTCGGAAATTAACTATTTGTATCTTTCCACATCATAGTTCTAGTACCAATGACCACATTTGTTTCATACTTCGCGGCTTGCCAGCCCGGTAAATAACAATGTATTTATTAATCTGTTTATTTCCACACACTCTCTCTCTCTCTATTTCTCTTGATTTCCCTGTCTCTTTCTCTCTGTTTAAGTGTGTGTATGTGCGTAAGTATGTCCGTATGGGTGTGCGTGTATATACATATATACATGTATATTTCTGTATATGCCTTTCTCTCTCTCTCTCCGCATATATGTGCGTGTGTATGTATGGACACATGTATATATATATATATATATATATATATATATATATATATATATATATGAAGAAGAATGGAAAGGAATTAGAGAAGCAAAAGCCTAATCAAAATTCAATTCAATTGCTCAGAGCAAGGTATATTCCGCAAAAAGGCAATTTTTTCAAGTTAAATTTTTCTTTAAGCCAGGCTTTTCAAAGATCAAACTCTTATCATCAGAGGAAGTCGCTGGGATAGATAAGTTGGCAAAGGCCAAGATTTAAAATGTGAAAAAATAAAATAAAAGTTGTAGGGAAAGAAACACAGGGCTAAACTCTGCCCGAATGCAAGAAAATGTCCTGGATATTGAGCTGTATACTCTTTACAATAGGTTTAACCTTTCCTAAAAGTTCGCTTTTAGTATACACGACTATCACATGCTATTTAGAGGCTCCAAACGAGTTCTCTTTAAAAGAGTTTGGCTGTTCCCTTAAGTGCAATTATTTGGATTTCTTTTGCACTTAGTTTTCCGGGAATACTTTCTAGATACTTTTTGAAATGTTTCTTCATGAGGCCTTTAGCTCCTATTATAACTGGGATAATGTTGATGTTTTGTAGGTTCCAGTTTCTCTTCATATCATACATTAGGCCTTGGTATTTTGTCACCTTCTCCCTTTCTGCTCTGTTTAAGCCAATGTCATTTGGAACACTCACCTCAATCAGTGTTGCCTCTCTTTCTGCCTTATTCAATTTGACTATGTCCGGTTTGACTGCTTCATTTTCCAGGTAGGTAGATGTAGGAACCACATAATCATAATGTATAGTATACTTATCGTTTCCCATAGTCCTCTCCGGTAGATGTTCCCAGGACTTAGTGCTACATTGGATGTTTAGATGTTTACAGATGTTCCAGTGTATCTATTTGCATACACCATCATGGCGTGTTGTGTAGCTTCCATCTGCTAACATAATTTTGCAGCTGGATATCAAGTGATTTACACTCTCCAGTTCTGAAAAATCTGCACTTGCTATCATTACTAAGTCCTGCCATCTTTTTAAATGCATTAGTCATAAGACCTTGGTCTTGGGCCGCCATTATAAGCCGTTCCTGATCATAATGGAGAGCGCCTCTTTTAAGCCAGTCCAAAGAACCTTCTTTGTCAATATAATCTTAGATATCTCATCAAGAAAGTGGGTTGCACGTTTTTGTTCTGCCCACTCTTTAAGGCTTCTTTTTTTAATGTTTCAGTGTATTTTTTACGACTCTTTTGGGCTATCTCTGTTGCGGGTTTTGTTGGTGTTTCCACCTCGTCTGATAAACAACCCTGTCTGAAATGCTTGGCCAGATATGTTATGGAAGTTGTTTGGCTAGCTCTTTTTTCTTGATGTTCCCGAACCATTGTGAGGTTCGGGTTTATGGAGCTTGTCAGATATTGTCCAATACTGACAATAGTGGCTCTATGTTAGTGGTTCATTTCTGAAAGTCCCAGTCCTCCCTCTCCTCTAGGTAAGTACAGTCTTGGCAAACATTGGTTCCTGTATATGACTCGGTGGAGTGGGAATTTTTTTCTTGTTTTTACACCGAGCCTGTTGATTGTTTGTTGGGGCCAATCTATGATGCCAAAACTGTACGTGATTACTGGTATTGCAAACTGGTTTATCGTAGTAATCTTATTTTTATTTATGAGCTGTGTTTTACATATCTTATTCACGCGTCGTATGTATACTTTGCCTATTTTCCCCTCATCTTGGCATGTAAGGTGGTATCATTTTTTTCAATGCCAAGGTACTTGTATGTCTCCTGTTCACTCCAGATTTCTGATGGTATTTTCCACGTCAAATTGGAAGTTTTCTGCATGGATCTTCTTCCCAGCCTTCAGTGTGCACTTGGCACATTTGTCTATGCCAAATTTCATCCCGATGTCCCTGGAGAAAATGTGTGCAACCTTCAGTAGCCCATTTAACTCATTGTCTGAGCTCGCATAGAGTTTTACATCATCCATAAAGAGTAGATGGTTGATTCTCTTGGATTTATCTTTTTGACGACCCTGACTAAGGTTGTAAGAACCTCGGCTTTTTTATAACAACTTACTGAGCGGGTCTATTACCATGCAGAATAGAAGTGGAAATAAGCTGTCTCCTTGGAAGATTCCTCTTCTAATAATCATGCCTGTGTGTCAGTGGGTGTGCATGGGTATGTATACACCTATTTATTTATATATTTATTCATATATATTAATGTTATGGCCCTATTGACTCCTGCTGCCTACCCATGAGGATAGGCACATGTTTGTTCATGAGCTCACTTTTTTGCCCTTCCCATTAAACTACCCCACCTTCCACCGTGCATACACATATCTCTATTACACTAGAGAACACCAAGCGTTCGCCGCCGACAATGTTGTTCGCTTTAAAAAAAAGAAGATAGTTGTGAGCTACATTTGGTATTCCTACACGACATCAATAGAAAATAAATAAAATATATATTAAAATATTTTTTGTTACATTATTTTTTATACAAACACACACACACACAAATATATATATATATATATATATATATATATATATATATATATATATATATATATATATATATATATATACGGGTAGGAAGACTCAACGTTGCTCGGGAGACACTGTATTTCCCAAGTATGTACATTTTCACTATGCTCATAACACGATATTACATTCTTCGTTTTTACTTTCCCCTTCTCCCATTTAAATCGTATATGTGTCTTTAGAGTTTCAAGGGTGTTTTGTCAGCACAAGAGATTAGGGAACGTATATATTCGGCGCATAGAGGCTAACGTAGAGAATCTTGACTGCTTTCATTGTCTTTGCCGGAGAATTTTATAAATATGATATACATTTTATTAAAATAGGATACAGTAAAAGTTTTCAAGGATGTTCGGCACTCATAGCTAACTTGGGTTAGGAAGGAACTTAGAGATTCAGGACCACTTTCATAATTATGCCAAGTAAATGTTATACATATAAGTAGATTTTCATAAGAATAGTATATATAGCTTTCCTATGTATGTACTTTGAGATTTAGAAAAAGCTACCACTGTCTTCTTTTATAAAATTTGCATAAGAATACACTTAAAGATTTTATGTAGATTCTCTAACGTTTATTTCTATAGGGAACAACCACACATCACACATATACATGAAGACATTGATATTTATACATTTCCATCTAGTATCTTTAAATTATCTAAGATAAAACTCGTCTTCCTTTCGTAATTGATCTGATAAATTTCAGTACCTCAAGGAAAATCATTATATATTTTGATATATGTAAATATATATATACATATATATCTATATATCTATATATCTATCTATCTATCTATATATATATATGTGTGGGTGTGTGTGTGTGTGTTTAGCAAAATCTACCCGCCCTCCGGGTTGCATATAATCGCGCTGTAGCTTTTTTTGTAGAAATAAAAAAGAACAAACAATTTTTATTTCACATTTTGTTAATTTGGGGAAAACAAAGTAAATATGTTTTGCATTGTGTTATTTGCTATGTTGCAATTTTCAGGAAGTTTGCTTTGTATATACATAGCAAATCTTATTAATTAAGAAAATACAAAAAACGTATGTTATATTGTCTTTTTGCTATTCAGATAGATTTTATTTTACATTGGCATAAAAATGAAAATAAATTCCGAATCAAAGTTAGATATATAATAACATTTATAAGCAAAAACAGAATGTCGATTGTTGAAATAAAACAATTATATTTGAAATCATTACTTCGTGCATTTGTTTCTTTTAATGTTAAATAATGGTTTCTAACTTGTTCATTAATCGCTTTACTTAATATTACGAATGATAATAATAATTATATTAATTTTTAAAAAAAGCTACTAAAATAATCAACTTACAAAGGCTATTAATTGATTAAAACTGTTTATATAATAAATATTGACTGATTTTCAGTTTTCTGATCAGTACATATAGCGTATTTTTTGTATGGTTGAATTAAATAAGCCTACTGTATTTTCATATAAACATAGTTCAGATAAATGGAAACAACTTTCCCATTCAGTAATTTACTAGCAAAACCTACCCGACCTCTGGGCAGTAATTAATTGGGATAGGAGGTCGTTAATTAAAAAATAAATTACGCAGAGAATTCCAAAGTTTTTACATCAAACTTTGGTAAATGGGTAGAGTAACGCACTCAGATAAATTACACCCTCCTAAAAAATGAGATTCTTCTTTTTACGGTCATTCTAAATTATTAGTGCAGTTAAGTGAGATATTTTTTTAAAACTAATCCTAAGTTCGATTGGCAAGGTCGTAACACCACCCGCAATCGACCCAAAACAATCACGTACAGAAGTCACCTCTAATGACAGGAAATTGTTAATTGCAATAACCTTCAATAATGGCTGGTAAGTGGAAAATCATTTAACGTAAAATTTATTTCGAAACAAATCCCCGAGTCAAAATTATGAAATATTTTTGCTGTTTCCTTTTTCGCCAGTGTTTTTAGGGTAGTCACATGTAATCGCTTAAATAAGTAGAATCTCATTTTACCGAGAGATGGGTGTGAATCTATAATAATATCCAACCTGTAATATGTTTATTTATACCATTCAAAATTAGGTATTTAATTAGTACTACGCTCCCAATTTCAGGGTCATTCTATCTTTTTAGGGAACTTACCAAATATATTTACTACTAACCCTCAGTGTGAGTGGCACGGTTATAAAACGACATACCTTCGCTTAAAAAAGTAGCTCCCCCTAAAAGAACACAGTTTATTTAACTCCCATAAAAAAGAACTTAGTAAACTGCCCTAAAACTGTCCCCAAAATGCAGAATACTTTTGGGTTGGATAGAAAGTAATTTCGAAGATGATGTTAATCGAAAATCATACCAAATATGAATCAATACTTTTTTCGTAATTGGAGCAGATCACAGTGCTACTAAATTATTGTCTTAATTTGTCAATCAAAATAGTGCTAAAATATTTGTAAATATTAAACAATACGTTTGTTGTTTAACCTTACAATAAAGGTATTAACTTAACTAATAAAACAGTTATTTATTTATTTTTGAGGGAAAATGTAAAAAAAGAGAGCAATAGAAAGAGATCAGAGAGAAAGCGAGCGAGACAACCACACACTTTCTCTCCTTCCCTTCCTATTCTAGGTTATGCTACGCTCGTGGCGAACCACGACCTTGGGTAAGGTCGTGGCGAGCGCTGGGTGTTTAAATTTAAGGTATTTTTTTTTCGGATGTATTTCTTAAATAACTTTAACTAATTATTGTTAATATTGACAGAACTATTGCTTATAGATAACAAACATAAGCAAATGAAATTCAAAATAAATAATACCAACTGGTTATTTATTATGAACAGTTTAAAAATAGTTATGCTAATTAGGCAACCAAAAGGTTATTTCTTAATGGTTTATCTGCACTATATATATACAGAATATCAAGTCATAATATGTTTTATTCTTGAGTGAAATAACAGTAAACCGTTTTTATTATTAGATAGGAGTGATCAATAAAACAACCTTCTCATTTATTCATTGTGATATATATATAAATATATATATATATATATATATATATATATATATATATATATATAATCAGAATCACACCCGTCCTATTAGGGGTAAAATTATTTCCATCAAAAAAATAAGTTCACACTAATGTTATGCTTTACTAGAAAATTGTTTAATGAGGATATAATTGTGCTAAACCTTATGTCTGAAATTTTTATTTCAATTTTGATTCTAGAAAATGTCGAAAATTAAAGGCTTAAATTAAGGGGGCTTGAGGAAAAAATGAAATTCACGGAGTCTTCTTGATTTGTGAAATAATAGTTATCGATCTAATTCACTGCGAATCTCATATATTTTAATTTTCAAATTGGAAGTGGCTCTCATATCATCCCTCCTTCAAACCGTTTAAAATGTACAAAGCAAGCTGGAAATTTGAGAATATTTATTAATTCATAACCCGACAATCTGCCAAGTCCCATCCATTCACTGGAGAGGTCCACAGATGTCCAAGAGCTTTCTACTCCAAAAGCTCGTGGTCCTCGTGCTGCTGAACTCTTGACACCCTCCCTGCTCCCTGTTTTCCTTACGGAACTAACATGCAGAAATGTAAAACTAATATAAACAGACATCTCGCTGCACAGCTTCCAATTTAGGTTTCCCCCTCCCCCCCCAAAAAAAATTATTTCACTCTTTTTCTCAGTAGCCCCTTATGTTTATATTGGCGGTCTTTATTGTTTGGGGTGAAATATGTTAAAAAAAAAAATTTCGTACTTGCAAGACATTCATATAAAAAATGTAGGTGTCTGAATATACACAGATTGTGTCACTCTCTGTTTACCCTTTTTATGTAAAACTCTAACAAAATATAGCTCAAATTTCGACACCTGGCATCTGTGTACAGACATTCGCAATTATCGATTAATTAATTCAAGACATAATCATGTACATACAAATATATGGTCATATAAACATACCTAACTATATATATATATATATATATATATATTAGAGAAGTCTGTATACATATACATATCTATACACATTCACATCTAAATCAATTCCATGATAAATACCAGTATACTGAAATCATATGCCCTTAATAGGGTTAAGATGAAAATTCATATACACTAAATGTACAAAAGCAAGGAAATTCCCAAATGTTTACACTTTTATTGTCATTAAGGGTATGCGAGCACAACAGGGCTATGTATTTTACTTGTAGGAATTTTTCTCTAGCGCACCTCACACACTTCATCCATTCATGCATAGATATTTATAATGTAGTGATGTGATAATGAAATGGTTTGGTTGATATGTAGTCATACCCTTAATGACAATAAAAGTGTAAACATTTGGGAATTTCCCTGCTTTTGTACATTTAGTGTATATGAATTTTCATCTTAACCCTATTAAGGGCATATGATTTCAGTATACTGGCATTTATCATGGAATGTCACTACTTTTGTAAAGGCTATGCCTCAAGACAATGGTAATTTTTAAGTTTTTTTATTTTCTGGAAAACTAAGGTATATGGTAAACTGAAATTAAAATGCCATCAACTAGACCCTAGAACCGCTATCTCTGGCAAAAAATCAGCTGAATTCATCAAATTGTTGATGAGATACAGGGTGGCACACACGTACGTACGTACACACGGATAACACAAAATCACTCCTGACCTTTCTGGATCTCTGGGTTGCCTTGACTAATGATGCTGAAATTCTACACACTTATTGAACCTATCAAATTAAAATTTTGTGCAAAGTTTTAACTAATTTGGTTTATTGGTTTTTGAGTTATGACTGATCAAAGAAATGAGATTTCTAGCATAGGTCGTTTTTGAAGTATATTAAGGGATAGAGCGCTATCGCGCCTCCCTTGATTAGAAAACTTGGTTGTTTATTAGATTATATAACATAACAAGGAAAATATTTAAAAGACTTTGTGTACACCAAAATTAACGGTAAAATATCGAGTAGAATTTTAATAACAAATAAAATGCATAACAATTCGGAGTCAACGAACTTCGAACCACTA
>OY744530.1:59529549-59537049 GCA_963556195.1 Sepiola atlantica
TAATAATTCTGTTAAACTTAACTAATTTACTAACATATTTGTTCAATTTATTAATTTATTAATGATAAGTTGGTAAACTGTAGACAATAAAAATTTAAATCTATAAATTCAGAATTAGTAACACATTTCAGTAACAACCCCCTTTCCCTCCCCCTTCCTCCATCACGGTTGATCTATGGTTACACACGCACGCATACACACTTATATTATAGCTGACTTGAAAATTCGCCTATGCGCCCTGAATTTATAATAACTGTCGATTTCTTGACATATTACCCTGCATGTCTCCCCCCACCTCTTTCCTCTCTCGGTCTGAATCAACAGACGTTTTCACTTCTCTATCTGTCTATCTACCTATCTACTCTCTTCATTATATGTCTCTCTTTCCACTTTATTTTATTTCATTTATTTATCTATTTGTATTTGTTTTGTTTGTTTTAGATTTTAGATTTTAGTTTTAAACTTTTTAAACTTTAACGGCCCTAAATCACGTGACTCCCTAAATTTTGAAATTCTAAATTTATTTTCTTCTTTCTTTTTCTCTCCATTTCATTCTCTCCAAATATGATCTGAGGTTTAGATCGGATTCTAACTCTGCCTGATGAGATCTCAGTTTATAATAACTTTTGATCGATAACATCGACATACCAGTGTCGCAGATTTTGTACATGTCTGTGTAAATAAAAATAATCACATATATATATATATATATATATATATATATATATATATATATATATATATATATATATATATGGGGACACGCACGCACGCCTACACACTTACACACATATTTACTGTTGATTGTACAATACGCTTGTTCGCCTGAGTTGCAAGTGCAAATGTCAAAAAATCGACACTTTAACTTGCCTGTTTATCTTTCCCCTTCCCCTCTCTACTCTCTGTCTGAATCAACATACGTCTTTATTTTTGCTATCTATCTATCTATTTACCTATCTATCTTTCTATCTATCTATCTATCTATCTATCTATCTATCTATCTATCTATCTATCTATCTTCATCCTACCCTTTTCATTATATGTCTCTCTTTTCACTTTATTTTTTTTATTTGTTCTATTTTGGTTAATTTTTAGATTTTTGATTTTAGTTTTTAACTTTTTTGATCTTTAACGGTCCTAAACCACGTGACTCCCTGAATTTTGAAACTTTAAATTTATTTTCTTCTTTTTTCTCTCCACTTTATTCTCACCAAATATGATCTGAGGTTAAGATCGGATTCTAACTCTACCTGATGAGATCTTAGTTTATAATAACTGTTGATCGATAACATCGACATGCCAGTGTCGCAGATTTAGTACATTTATGGGTAAATAAAAATAATCATATATATATATATATATATATATATATATATATATATATATATATATATATATATATCCCTGTATTACTGTGTATTTATACCTGCATCTATGTATGTATCATTCCAATTAGGATTTTTAAACTACATCCCCCTTCCCCGTCAATTGAGAATCTGTCACATTTCAGAGCAATTTTCTCATCTTCTAATCAAATGTTATAAAGCAACCCCTTCTCTCTGTAACAGATTCAGGAACCAAGCTGCCGTTTCAAAACTTTTCCAAACCGCCGTTCCCCTTTACAATCCAACATTTTAAAAAAATATACAAAACATTAAAATAAACGCAGTAAAAAATAACAATAAAAACAAGTGCATACAATTCTTCCATTTTCTATATACGTACATATATATATATATATATATATATATATATATATATATATATATTGTTCTCGTTTTTAAAGCGAATCTTGATTGGATTACACGCTTGACTGACTTTCCCCGGCTCATTTCATCAACGTGTCTTCCCGGCATTACCTTTTCCCTTTTGTTACCCATAGTCTAATTACGTGACTGCGCGCACGGGGCGCCTTTTTCTATAAGCATGCATGTGTGAAGATTTTTTTACGTAAACAACCTTGAAAAGAAATAAGTTAAATAAAAGCCGAAACATGAGCGAAAAGAGCTCATTTAAAAACAAGACACACACAAACACACGCACACACAACGTACATTTTTATATATCAAATAATTCAGGTAGAAAAAAACAGAATACATATTCACATGAATGAATAAGGAAGAGGGTCCTTAGCCGTATGAAATACCTGTGTTAATATAATTCTTCAATATTATAATTCAGTATGTCTGGTGTGTGCGTGCTAACAAATTCCATTTTTGTTTAATTTTAATTCAGTCGAAGTTGTCAGAAATCAAGAGACCTCTTCCGAAGGCTAACACTTGACCTCTATATGAGATACATTGATATTCGAATATTCTATTAAAGGTCTCCTTTATTTCTTAAACGTTGAGTTAGTAAATAAGTTAAGAAAGTTCATTTTCCTCTCCCTTATTTAACAGTTAAGTATATTTATAGTATATCTATTTTGTGATCTCTAGGTCTTCGCGGATTCCAGGACAAGAACTCATCTAGTCTGAGGGAGTATACAGCTAACTTTTGTTACTAGAAGTAAACGTACTTGGAGAAGGTGCAATATTCCTCGTATCAGACAGTGTATAACTTGGGCTTCGATTACTATGTTATGTTGAATATTTAGTCAGGATTTATTTGTTGGGGGGGGGGGGGAGTATCCTCATGTCAGGTTGTCCTAACAACTCCTTGTAGACAGAGACCGAGGACACCCGAGGAGTGTGTCTAGTAGGTAATTCAAACACTCCTTCTTTATAATTTATACATAGATATGTTTGTGTCTCAACAAATGGGTTAGCCATTTCAAGTTACACAACGACCTCGGACAGGTATATACCAGTTGAGGGTCCGTGCTTGATAATCATTCCGAAAGTAACTGGGCCATTCGGTAGCCTTTTATCTGTTGAGCTGTGGTATTAGTTCTAGGTAGTCCTATGAGGGCAACCCTCTGAGCCCTAATCTTCCCTCCATAAGAAGGAGTTAGTAAATGGCTGAATGTTTGAGACGCCCCCTATCGGGCAATAATGACGAGTTCTCCAAGTCAATATTTAATAGGCTAGAGTTCCTTAATTCCGGTGCACTGACTTATTCTCCCAACCTACCGGTCCTGTTTCACATCTTCCCTTGATTGGATAGAAGTAGATACTGAGATTCTCCAATTAAAAATAAGAAATGTAAAAGGTACTTGATGATTACGTAGTTTTGGGGACTACAAAAGAATTAGGGTTTCACTTATTCTGAAACCAATTGTTCTAAACTCTAAAATAACCTCGTAAATAGAATTCTGCCGGCCTAATATACTTTTAAGTCATCTGTTTCTTTTTTAATTTAAGTTAAAATAGAAAAAAGAACAGATTCTTACAGGATCCAAAGGAACTGAAACTGTCAAGATTGAAATAATGGAAATTAAACACAATCCTGTAAATTTGTGGAAAGAGCATCGGCTCGGACCACACACACTGGTCGTTTACGGTCAATGAGTATGTAATGATCGCAGAGATAGAGCATAGTCTAAACGTCCATCGAAAAGACACAGGAAATAATGCAAGCCGGAGCTGCTTTATTGATATTCAGACACAGTCACCAGCCGTTATCAACGACAAACCAATGGTATACAGCTGTTCTCCTAGAACGGAAAGTTTTTAAAAAAAGCGAAAAGTACTGGAAAACTGGGAGACACCATTTGTGGTTTTCGTTTAGCGATTACTACAAATAACTCGTATGATAACCCCGCGAGATGATGATATAATAATAATAATAATAATAATAATAATAATAATAATAATAATAATAATAATAATAATAATAATAATAATAATAATAATAATAATAATAATAATAATAATACAAATAAACGCCGCGGGACCCAGAAGAAAGATCTGAGTGTCATGATTGGCATGTGCTCCCTCGATGGCCAACATGGGGGACCCGGTCCGCATCCTGCGAATCTTGGCTCCTTTAATTTCAGGAACAAGACCACGGACAAAAAACAGGTAAATAACCCATCAAATCCCAAATATGACAAGGACACTTACCAAACACAAGAATTCAAGAATGAAAATAACAGACCAAAAAGCCATAGAAAGAAATGGACCACAAAAGAGAACAAACTGGTAATGGAATGCTGCTACAAAAGCCGCTACCCGACAGAAAGAGGATATCGGAAACGAATGAAAGATCTATGGAACATTTCTACTGACTACACTACAACGACACAAAGGATAGCAGATTAAGCAAGACAGATACTCAAGAGAGGGTGGTTCTCGGAGATGGAATTAACGGAAATTAAACAAAAGATAAATGGCGTGACAGATCAAGACACACCACTTGGCGAACACTCCCAGGAAGAAGACGGGAAAAGCATAAACACAGAAACTGACGAAGGCGAAGACTACGAAACTATAGAACTATCTGAGGAAGAAGCAAGAGAAGTGGAAAACATCAAACGATTAATGTCCTAGAACAAAACAAAACTTCCATCCCTAAGGAACGAAGACTGGAAGAAGTTAAATGTTGAAACAGAGAAAGTAAACAGAGTACTCACGTACATCCCAACGGACACTATCACAGATCTAAACAACTTGATATATGCGGGGGCAAAATCAATAAGTATGAAACTAAAAAGGGAAAAGAAGACTGACCAATAGAATGGACAGACGAAATCTGGATGGGAGATCAGACTGCAAACCCAGATCACCAACCTTCAAAAGGAAGCTAAAACCGTAAATAGGATGAAGAAGAACAGTAAACGATGGAAGAGCAGAAATCTGAATCGCAAGGAAAGACTAAATAAGAAACACGAAGAACTAAAACAAAAGATAGCAGCAAAAGAAGGAAGATTGAGACGATACAGATACACATCGGAACAGTACAAACAGAACAGGACCTTTGAAAACAATGAAAGCCAGTTTTACAAAAACGTAAACGGAGAAAGAACAACAACAGAACAACCGGACCCGACACAAATAACACATTTCTGGAGCAAGATATGGGGAAATGCTTAAGATCATAACAAAAATGCTAAATAGCTGAAAGACATCAAAGATAAACTTCTAGAAATTAAAGAAGGAACGGAAACAGAAATTAATGAAGAAACTATTAAGACAACACTAAAGAAAATGGCAAATTGGAAAGACCCAGGTCACGATGGACTACATGCGTACTGGTTCAAAAAATTCACGACCCTACATAAAAGGCTAGCACAGAAACTGAGAGTATGTATCTATAAAACAAACGTACCAGAGTGGATGACCAAAGGAAGGACAACGCTCATACAAAAAGATGCCAAGAGGGGAACGACCCCTAGTAATTACAGACCAATAACCTGTTTACCGATAATGTGGAACACCCTAACGGCACAACATAGAGAGCAAATTTACCATTCCCTGAACAATCGTGGACTACTTCCCGAGGAACAGAAAGGATGCCAGAAAGGGAAAAGAGGGACGCATGATCTGTTATACATATATCAAAAGATCCTGAAAGAAGTTAAAAGCAAGAAAAAGAACATATCTATGGCATGGATTGACTACAAGAAAGCGTACGACAGAATCCCTCAAGCATGGATAATTTAATTTTGAAAAATGTACAAGATTATTAATTTCATCAAGAAAGCAATGGAAACATGGAGATTAGAACTGACAGCTGGTGGACAATACTTGACGGAGATAAAAATACAGAGAGGCATTTTCCAAGGAGACTCCCTATCACCACTACTGTTTATCATTGCCATGATGCCACTCAACTACATACTCAGGAAATGTGATGCCGGATACAAGTTCACAGGCAGAGAACAACGAATAAACCATCTCATGTACATGAACGACCTGAAGCTATTTTCAAAAAGCAAAAAGGAACTGGAAAAGCTAATAAATACGACCAGAATTATCAGTCAGGACATTCAAATGGAATTCAGAATGGAAAACTGTGCATTGCTAGAGATTAAAAAGGGAAAGTTGGAGAGGACTGACGGCATGGAACTACCCAACCAAGAGCAGATGGGGGCGTCAGATGAACAAGAGAGCTATAAATATTTGGGAGTTTTGGAAGCAGACACAATCAAATAAACAGAAATGAAAGAGAAGGTTAGAAAAGAATACCCGAGAAGAACAAGAAAGCTCTTAGAAACAAAATTATATAGCAGAAACCTAATCAAAGGAATACATACCTGGGCAGTATCACTAATAAGATATGCTGGACCATTCATAAACTGGACTAAAGAACTCAGGCACCTTTATCAGAGCACTAGAAAATTAATGACTATGCACAATGCACTACATCACAAAGACGATACAGACAGACTCTACGTGAAGAGAAACGAAGGGGGAAGAGGACTGGTAAGTATAGAAGACTGTGTGGACGACACTAAAAAAGAGCTGGAGAAATACATAAACCAGAACACAGAAAGGCTGATCACTGCAGCAAGAGATACCGTCTCAACGAACAACGCAGGAAGCATCGAAACTGGACACCAACGGACAAAAACAGTAAAATGGGAAGAAATACAACTACATGGACGCTTCATAAGACTCACAAGAGCAGAAACCAACGCAAATAGCTGGACATGGCTAAGAAATGGAAACTTGAACAGAGAAACGGAATCTTTACTGATGGCTGCACAGAACAATGCGATTAAGACCAAACTACATTAAAGCTAAAATAGATAAAACCCAGGAAAACAATAAATGCAGACTGTGTGGACAAAGAGACGAAACAGTAAATCATATAATAAGTGAATGTAGCAAACTTGCGCAAAAAGAATACAAGAACAGACATAATTATGTTGGGAAAGTAATACACAGGGAACTGTGTAAACAATTGAATTTCGAATATGCAGACAAATGTTACAAACATAAACCAGAAACAGTACTGGAAAACTAAAAACACAACATCCTCTGGGATATGGATATAGACACAGATACACTCATACAAGCAAGGAGACATGATGTCATTATAATAGACAAAAAGGAAAAATCTTTTAAAATCGTAGACTTCGCCGTTCCAGAAGACAACAGATTGAAGATCAAAGACACGGAAAAACGAAGTAAATACACAGAACTAGCCAGAGAACTGAAAGGAATATAGAGCATGAAGAAAGTCAGTATAATACCAATAATCGTAGGAGCACTAGGAACAATCTCCAAAAAACTGGAGAAAAGACTGGGAGAAATAGGAATCAAAGGTACCATCGAAACCATACAAGGACGGCAATGATCACAACAGCTGAAATCTTAAGGAAAATCCTCGAATGCGGAAATTAACACACATAAGCTACACAGGCTAACCAGTCAGAAGGAATTTACAACGGAGAAAACAAGACCACACGAAGTACACCACAACAAGAGCCAAGGAAAAGAAACTGCAAGAAACAGCACTTCATAATCTCCCCCCCTCCTCCCAATAGATTACACCGGCCTCAGCCATCACTACACAAAAATGAACCAAGAAACAGAAATTACAAGAAACACTATAAGCTCATCCCTCTCCCCCACCCACCCACCCCGCAAAAAAATTAAAAAGAATTTTTTTAAT
>OY744530.1:59542049-59554549 GCA_963556195.1 Sepiola atlantica
CCGTGACTTGCTATTTCCACAAGAAATAGGTTGAGACGAACCGCGTTGCCACAGCGAAAATCTTGGGGTCCAGAAGCAAGCGAAGACAGGGGGAGATCAGCGGAGAGAGGGAGAGTGATGTCAACGAACAGTGAGTACCTCGTATTTTTATGTTGGATAGATAAATTTAAAAAAAAAAAAAGGAACTCTTACGAAGTTAAAGTAATAGAAAAAGGAAGAAAAAAAAAAGGAACGAGACACGAGGGGAAAATTGTTGAGATACACAAAAGAGAGACACATGTAGTTAATTATTAGAAAGAGATTTTGTTAATTGTTAAGATTCAAAAAAAAAAAGAAGAAAAAAAAAAAGAAAGACACATTTTGTTAAAAAAAAGAAAAAAAAGAACGCACGCACACACAATTATTAGATTACGCAGAAAGAGATTTTGTTAATTGTTAAGATTCACAAAAAAGAAAGAGAAAAACGAAAGACACATTTTGTTAAAAAAAAAAAAAAGAAAGAAGAACGCACACACAATAGAAAAAAAGAAAGACACATTTTGTTAAAAAAAAAGAAGAAAAAGAACGCACGCACACACACACACGCGCAAAAACAATTGTTAAGACTTTGTAGGAAAAGTACATTCTAGTTAGAAAGAAAAGGACGATTTGCCGTAATTATGTTTTTTTTGTGTTGTGTTTTAAGAATTTGTTGCTGTAATTTTTTTCTGGTTTGTGTTGGTGGGGGACAAAGGCGAAGGGCAATGACGGGCGAAAAAAGAAAAAAAAAAAACGAGGGAAGTATGTAATTGAGAAAGAGAGGAAGAATGGAAATGTTAAAAAGGGTGGATGCGCTGAAGTGGCATGTGCACGCGAGGACGGAGTGTGCGTGTTTAGAAAAAAAAAAAAAGAAAGAAAGATTGTGTTGGAAAGAGAGAGACATAGACGGAGAGAGCGTGGAAAGAGAGGGATTGATGTGCCGCCCTGTGGCCGAGGTCTTTTGTTTTTTGGAATGTGTGTGCGTCTTAAAAAGAGAGAGAGAGAGAGAGAGAAGAATTGAAATGTTAAAAGAGATTGTTTAAACAAATGTGCGCGCGAGGTCAGAATATGCTTGTTAGAAAGGAAGGGAGAGAGAGAGAGAGAGAGAGAGAGAGAGAGAGAGAGAGAGAGAAAGAAAGCGCCCGTGGGCCTTGAAGGCTGCTGGAAAGTGTTGCAGGAAAATGGCGACGGCGGCGACGGGTGATCTGATGGTGTCCGGGTTGGAGTTTGGCGACATGTCGGCCCGCCATGGTGTCGGGCGCTGTTCTCTTTTCCCTTTATCTTTTTATGTTATATTGTGTTGTGGAGATATGTTCTCCATTGGTTCTGTCGGTTTCGGTTTGATTTTTTTTGTTGTTGTTGGGTGGAATGAATTTTTTTTTTTTTTTTTTTTTTGATGTATTTTGATGTATTTGTTACATGGAGGATTCCGGGTTCCTAATGCTTGAGTGAATGATATTTTACCATTTAGAGGATGGAGAAATTTAAAAATGTAATTAAAAAAAAAAACAGTTATTAAATTGAATGTTACGTGGGTCAGCCGGGCGATTTGAGTTGATTAGGCTCGGGCAGCTGGAGTTGGTTTGGGTCGGATCGCGGAAACCCTTGGACTGGGTTGATTTTATCGGGAAAAATCCCCGTGTACAGAGTATGTACAGGCTTGGAAAGTCAATGAGGGATTCCCGGCGTTTGCTCGTATGCTCTCTTTTATAGAGTACCCATGGGTTAGTGGCGAGGCTTGTGGTAAAGCCTGCATACGTTAAAATTGCGAACGGGAGAATGACGGGGATATGGTCATTCTGTGGGACCACGAGAAAAGGAAGGTGGTCAGTTATGGAGATTGTTGTTTTTGTGACCCAGGTGTGCCCAACTGCGCCGATAGAGTGTGTGAAAGTTGTGTAAAATGTTAAGCTTTGAAATTGTGGTCCCATTTTTTTTTGTGGATTTTGGATGTTTGCCGACGAGTGTGCTGCGAAGATACCCCGCCCCCCCACCGCATAGATAGGAAATCGGGAAGGGAACGCATAGAATTGGTGTCTGCTCAACACCAGTGGGGATGGAGTTAAGCTGGGGTGTGGTGTGACTCGGGTGCGCGCGTCGGGGCGGATAGAACCATGGGGATCGATTTTTTTAAAAAAAGAGGTACCGGGTGTTAATTGGATTTAATTATAAGATTATAGGTTGGGCCTAGTTTGTGGTCATTCGGCGTGTTCCGGGAGCAGGATGATTCGATGTGACATTTCGCTCAATACCGTATCGACTAGATAGATCCATGGGATGGGGTCCTCCACGTTTAATGAACAGGGCTGGGAGCTAGAGACATGAGTGATTGTTCGCGGACGTTTGCGCCGGGGCACTGGAATGTTCGAAGTATTTGGTCCAGATTAGTAAGCAATGTAGGGACGGTACCTCGTGTAGACACTGGAGGCTGACCATTTAAGTTTACGGGTTAAGGAAAGGGGTTTCTGTTTTTGTGCCCCCATATCGCGGCAATACGCTCGATCAGCAATCGGTCGTGTACCGATGATCAGATGAATATGTGCGTGTGTATTTAAAAAAAAAAAAAAAATGTTGGTGATGGATGTAGATATTTGTGAAAATTTCTTCAGGGAAGAAATTTTGAAAGATAAGGTTGAGAGGAGTGTTATATTATGACGGGCCCTGTATTTTAAACGGGTAGATTAACTAGTATCAAATAGCTAATTTTGTTATCGAAAAATAGGTTTTGTTTCTGGACTCAGAAGTGAGTCAGAGAAGTGTTTGATTCAGGAATAGTCATAACAAATTTAGACACCTCACGTGACCTTTGAGTCAGAGATCAGAGTGGGTCGTTTTTGTCCCCATATCGTGCGTGAGAACGAGGATTACGTCACGACAGAAAACAATAACTTAGTTTTTAGAATGAGTCGGGACCTAGAAGCGAGACCGTTCAGACCGGCTGCGAAAATGTAGCCGGTAAAAAGGCAAGGCCCCACTGTGGGGGGGGGGGGGGCTAAAAGATACCCCAGAAGGAAAGAAAATAGCCTGAGTATGAGAGAGTCGAAGCCGGAATCCCCCTTACAACAACCGAACCGAGAAGTAAGAAAATGGTGTGTTGAGAATAAATAAATTTGTGTGAAATATCCCCTCAAGAAAATCAGTGTCTCGTGTGTTCATTTTGTCTGAGACAGACTTCTTCCTTTGATCAAGACGACACAGCCAGCGAAGACTAGACGAATCACAGGCCAAGGAAGAGAACAGAAGTTAAGACGACACAGCCAGCGAAGACTAGACGAATCACAGGCCAAAGAAGAGAACAGAAGTTAAGGTAAACTTTGAGATTTATTGGAGATTTATTTGAGAACTGTTTTAAAGACTTTAAGATACGTATAAATGCTGAGATGCCGTGAACAGATACGTGGTTTTAAAAAGGCTTGAGATGCCGTAAATTGATACGTGAAGATTTAAGACTGTAGTTACGAAAGTATAGAGAAAAAGTGATATACAGTTCGAATTTTATAGAGTAAAATGATTATGAAAATGATATAGATTAAATTGTATCATCAGAAGTATTAAGAAAAAAGATTGAAATCACTATTAGCCCTCTCGTGAACATTTCGCGTTGTTTTCGGCCGGAGAGGATGTAATAGCGAACTGCTGAGGTGGTTTTGGAGAAATGCCTCAGTCGGAAGGATTTCTGCGTGTAGTGATAAAAGAAGCTCTCTCCCCCCCTTTGAGTTACGTTACGTTTAATGTCAAGTAGTTATGCAACAATGATAATGATAATAATAATAATAATAATAATAATAATAATAATAATGATAATGATAATGATAATAATAATAATAATAATAATAATGATAATGATAATGATAATGATAATGATAATAATAATAATAATAATGATAATGATAATGATAATGATAATAATAATAATAATAATTATAATAATAATAATAATAATAATAATAATAATAATAACAATAACAATAACAATAACAATAATAATAATAATAATAATAATAACAATAACAATAACAATAACAATAATAATAATAATAGTAATAGTAATAGTAATAGTAATAATAATAGTAATAATAATAATAGTAATAATAATAATAATAATAATAATAATAATAATAATAATAATAATAATAATAATAATAATAATAATAATAATAATAATAATAGGGTTGTTGCCACTCGGGCCCCAGAGGGGACCAATGGCCCTTATCAGCGGAAAATCGGTGGTAAGTGAATGTTGCGATATCGCAAGGTCACTAGCGGTGATGAACGAAAAGAGGTGGAGCATACTGGAAGTCTGAGGAGACTTGATGTCACTCAGACTCCAGGAAATACCACAGGTTGTTGGCAGTGGGCGATCACTGACGATGACCAGTGTGACAACTCCTAGTGAGTAAATAATAATGATGATGATGATGATGATGATGATGATGATGCTGATGGGGGTG
This sequence comes from Sepiola atlantica, assembly GCA_963556195.1. Taxonomy (NCBI): domain Eukaryota; kingdom Metazoa; phylum Mollusca; class Cephalopoda; order Sepiida; family Sepiolidae; genus Sepiola; species Sepiola atlantica. The sequence continues at coordinate 59,546,519 of OY744530.1, forward strand.
GTGGTGGTGGTGAAAGAATTTCTTACCTCAATTCTGAGGGGTGTTAGGATTACCTATTTTTCTTTGAAGAGGGGGTAATTAGCATACGTGAATCACGTTAGCAACGTGATGGAGGAGAGGTTGGTATTTAATATTTCAGTTGGGAGGGGTTGGTGTGTGTGTCTGAATTCCAAGTTACGATTGTGTTTTCAGCCCCCATCTCTTCCATGCTTTCCCCAGGCCTTCCTAATAAGTTAACAATTTGTTTTAACGTGACTAACGTTGAAATTAATTTGGGGAAGGCCTAAGATATTAATTTCTCTGATTACCTCCGAGTGAATCTCGGCCGAGATTTATTTTATTTTATTTTTTTTAAGTTGTGTACGTTTGGTTGGGCATTCTGTCCAGGTAAGACGGTGTTTTTTTTTCTCCCACCGAGAGGTTATTTCTCCAACCTTACTTATTTTAGGAGAACACTTTACTTGTTCCCTTGGGCCAATTAAAGGGTCTCGTTTTCATACTAATATATAAATGTTACCAGGCACAACGAGCCGCAACGCTAAAGAAGCAACGTCGCAACTTTGAAAAGCAGGTAAGCGCGCACCAGCGTTATTTATTTATTTCTTTTTCTTCCTGTTTGTTGCTTTGTTGACTGTTGGCGTTTGCAATGGTTCAGTTTTCGTGGCTGTTGTGGGAATGCGAGCTCTAGCCGTTTTTAAAGTCCCAACAATAGTGATACTAATAATTACTGTTCCTATTAGGAGCAATAGGAACAGTGTCCAAAAAGACTGGAAAAAGGATTGGAGAAATTGGAATCAAAGTTAATACTGAGACCATACAAAGGTCAGCAATGATCAAAACAGCTGCAATCTTAAGAAAAACATGATCGAATGTGGAAACCAACCCGCATAAGCTACGAACGGTAACTAGTCATATGAAAGTTACAATAGGAAGAAAATAAAACTATAGAGATAACACCACCACACGGAACAAGGAACAGAAACTGCAAGAAATCTTATAATGCCTCCTCCACTCCCACCCAAAAAAGTGATGACACTAGCCTCGACTGATATCGCACAAAATAGTAGTGAAAAGCCAAGGAGTGTGAGAACACCGAGGAGGGAGAACACTTACCAGACCTCCACTGGAAAAGTGCGAGGAGTACTGGGACCTTGGGGAGGTTTATTGCCACCCAAATCATTGAAGAGACCAACAGTCGTTACCAGCGAGAAATCAATAGAAGGCGGCTGAGTCGATGCCGCAATTCCTTTGCGGTGATTATCGAAAAGAGGTGGAGAATACTAGAAATCTGTGGAGACTTATTGTCACTTAGAAACCAGGGAACATCACAGGTTGTTGTCAGTGAACAATCACTGACGATGACTTGTGGGACAACTCCTAATAAGTAAATAATAACAGCAACGACAACAATAATAATACTAATACTAAAAATAATAATAATAATAATAATAATAATAATAAAAATAATAATAATAATATAAGCGAGACCCGTGTAAATTACACAAAATGATGTTTTCATTACAAATTATCTTGTTCCTAACCTATACATGTTTTAATAAAATATGATAAGATGTGACTTTTATATTAATTTAAAAAAATGAACAATACATGAAACAATTTACAAAACTTCTTTATATACAATATTTCTAGTGAAGGTAATATTTCGACGACTAAACCTTATTTTGTAAATGCTTTAGATTAAATAACATTTGGCTCCAATTCATGAGTAGCATACAAAGATTCGGATGGTAGTTGCTTTTGATGTAAGCGTGACACACAAAATCACACACACGCTATCGTATTCATATGTGTCTTTCCGGTCGTCCCCTCCCTACCTCCACCCCCTTTTGATGTATAAAAAAAATCTTAGAGGTTGGTTGGAATCGAACTATAAACTAGTCGGGACGACGTTAAAATCCTACGCCGCTAACCGCCGCGCCAAAGGGAAATACTTGAAATACAACGAAAATTAGGTGACTTGAATGCTTTACCAAATAAGGGTGCGGCACGGATGCGCAGAGTTTTTGATGTAAGCTTTTGAATACACACGCTATCGTAGTAATATATAGATGTATGATGATAATAATAATAATAATAATAATAATTGTCACCAAATCCCAGGGGAGACCAATGGTCGTTACGAACGAGAAACTAATGGTAAGCGGCTGCTGCGATACTGCACTATCATTTTCAGTCGTTATCGAAAAGAGCGGTAGTGTTGTTATCAGTGAGCAATCACTTACAATTACTTGTGTGGGAACTCCTACTGAGTGCACATAATAAATAGTTAATTATAAACACATATCCTCCAATACTATTGGTCATTATTGTTCGAATTAGTTATGATTTATCCTTGGCATTAATGTTGATAAATAGCCGTTTAAGTAATTGGTTTACTCCAGGGAACACCATTCACATGAATCCAACATAGAGAAGGCAATATTAATAAACTGAAGGAAATTGACAGAAATAAAACAAAACGATTTCGACAATACTTTGTAAGTTATTTAAAGTTTACAATAATTTCTTAAACTATTTGTTGAAGTGTTTGCCTCTTTAATGAGAATGTAATCGCAAAATATTAGTCGTCCTTTCGTGACTTTTCAAATATTATGAGATTCTCCTACCGCAAAAAAAAAAAGCTGTGGAATGCATGGTTCTTTTAAAGTCCAATGTTAATCAATTATTGTCTCGTTAAGTAATCAAATGCAAGTCAAATCGAACAATTGTCTGCAACTCTCAAGATGTTCGTATCACAATCTACCTGCACTAACCATTAATACCTGTCTTCGAGTGGCCTCTAGACTTTCATGATCGGTTCCCATTTGTAAAAAAAAATCAAAATGTAGACGAAACGTCCGTGCAGTATATTATTTTTTTAAAAGATGCCTGAAGAAAAGGTCACTGTAATCTACCATTCTATTATTTATTTACATATGGAATTGTTTTAAAAATTAAAAAATAACATCCATCAGGCGTTATCCTTGAACGTTTTACTATTAATAATATATATATATATATATATATATATATATATATATATGCACAGCGTAATCTCATAAACGAATGAATTCTGGGATATATATTCTTAAAAAAAGGGTGAGTAAGATGAGCATATTATGTTTTGTATATGTTTACATTTAGTGGGTATATAGATAGTTGTATTTATTTATTTTCATGAACCAATTATTATAAATGTTGGAAAATATATCCTCAGCAACTCGGTGAGTAACATGTGCACATTCTTTTGTGAACTTTACCATTTCAAGGATACGCCAAACTCACAGCCGCCCTAACAAATTAAAATAAGTTAGATTAAAACAATGTAATGTAGAAATGTATTGCTCTAGACCGGGGTAGGGCAACCTTTTCAGAGTGAGGGACAGATGAGACTTTTGGAAGGAGATCGCGGGCCGGAGTGAAAAACGAAATCTCAGAATTACTATATTTTGTTTACATGAATAAATTGTACAAAAATTGCATCGAACACTCTACAAATCTGATATTTTTTCTCAGGAGACTTCTGTATGTGATGTTATAAAAGGCGCCGACGAAGAGCCATTTTGGAATCAGAAAAAATAATGACGGCAGGGGGGGGGGAGTAGCAAGTTATTCCAGCATTCGTTTTGACACACCTCACATAAGTTCTCTGTTTTAAGCCCTTTCCTCGTCTCTCGTTTCCTCTTTGCCTCTCTCTTTCTCTTTTTCTATTTTTATCTCAGACCAAAGATTTTAAATTAATAGTTAAAGACAAATGAAATATACATGCATCATCGCTCGCGGCAATTCATACATTTTTATCCCACTGTAAATCTTAATTGAAACCTACTTTTACCTCTATGTCACAAAATGATATGAGATTTACTGGGAGGTCCACGGGCCGGATTGCAATAATAAAGCATAGCAGGGTGGCGGGGCCGGACGCTAAGACTTTGCGAGCCGGATGTGGCCCGCGAGCCGGAGGTTGCCCGACCCTGCTCTAGACCAACTTTTGAGTTATATTTAGTAATACATTTAAAAAAAAAACGATCGATGCAATTGCATGTACGTCAATAATATGTATGTGCTTAGGTAACTCCTAAACTATTGTGCGTATCATGATAACTTATGGAATACATATTCTAGAAACAGGATGGATAACGTGGGCATATTTTTTCTATACTATTAAGGAGTTTCTCCCCGAAACCCTACCATACGCCCAAAAGTTAAAAAAAACATTAAAATGTAAAACTAATGCTACATGTGTTGCTTAAACCCAGCCTGAAACGGGTTTATATATATATATATATATATATATATATATATATATATATATATATGTGTGTTATGTTTCATTTTACTTCAGTCGAAGTTCTCGGAAATCAAGAGGTCCCTTCCGGGTCTAACCCTTGATCTCTATATGAGATACATAGATATTTGCCTGTTCCAATAAAATACTCCTTTATCCCTCAATCGTTTAAGTAGTAAAGAAGTTAAGAACATTAATGTTCCGCTCCCCAATCGACTAGTTGCGTATGGTATAGTGTATCTTTCTTTTAGTCTATTGGTCTAACCGCATTCTAGGAAAAATAATCTAATCTGGTGGAGTATCAAGCTAAGTACTGTTACTCTAAGTAAAATCACTAACAGAAGATGCAAAATTCTTCGTATAATCTTGTGCATAGCCACACTCAGGAGATTTTATGTGGGCTTACAATACTATGTAAGTTTGAATAGTTGATCAAGGTTTACTTGTAGGGTAAAGTATCCCGATCTCAGATTTTCCTGACGAACCCTTTTACAGAGAGACCGAATGCAATCGCGGATTATGCCTAGTAGGTAATGTAAACTTTTTATGGTAATTCAAATTCTCTCCTAGGCAAGTCAAACTTCACAGTAAGTAATTCAAACTCTCCTAAGTAAGTAATTCAAACTATCGAATGTATATATATATATATATATATATATATATATATATATATATATATATATATATGTATATATGTATAAACAATGTGCATACATGAAAGAGATACTCCTACAAAAGGTGAAATAGAGTCAAGTAGTTAACGGACATATTAATCAACACACACACATACAGACAAACATCTATATATCTATATTTGATCATTTAATTTACTTGGTTTATTGCTTGGTTGTTTTAATGTAGTAGATAGTGAAATAAAAGACGAATGAGAGGAGAAAGCGAAAAGCAGAAATGTAGAGAGAAGTACGAGTAGCAGTTTCAGAAGTGGAGAGTAAGTAAATGACGTAAATAAGTAAATGACATAAATATAGAAAAACACTCTAAAGTATTAGTATTAGCAATGATGTAGAATGATACTAAGAAGATTAATAAATGTCATAGATAACGTAGAACAAAATCTTAAGTAGTAATTTGGTAGTAGTAGTAGTGGTAGTAGTAACACCAGCATAATAAGAGTAGACTAAGTAGTTAACGTAAATAAATGAATGACATAGATAAAGAAGAAACATAAAAATCTAAATTATTAGTAGTAGCAGAAATAACGTAAATGAAGAAGGAAAAGAGAATAACGTATGTAGACAAATAACGTAAATAGAGTATGAAACAAAGAGCTACACAATAATTAGAACAAATAATAATGTAGGAATTCGTATGGGAACACATATATGTCCTCATTTAGTACGAGACATGCCGAGTAAATTTTCTAGTCTTTCATATTAGGATTGATAAATATTGTATCATTTTAACACAAGTTTAGACGTAGCATTATATCAGCAAATTGGTTGTGGAATATTTGTGTGGTTCTATTATTTCATGGAGGAACTTGTTGAGGTAGTCATTTATCCTGAAAGTCGTCTTAACCTGACTTTTCTCAAAGATCTGGCCACGAGGTTTGGTTAGGCTATTTCATTTTACAGCACAGCAACATTTTCTGCGGTGTGAACGACCAGATCCAAACAGTTTGGTAAAATATTTACGCTTCAATTTTTTAAATAATTGTCGACGATGTATTCTTGGTGTAAATTTTCCTTCAGTTTGATTGCTTAGTTTTACGTGTGATTTTTCGGTGGCACAATGCCGAATTATGGTATTTCTGTAAAATCCTCATCTTTAAAGTATTTAATATATAAATATCAGTATGCATTGTGTTCCCTTTAACTATGTAGTCCTGTGTAAACGTATGTGTATACGACTGGATATAGTTTCTTGTCATACTCAGAACGGATTCGATTTCACCGATAGATTGTCCTTGACAGATACAACGACTTCAGGTTGGGTGTGGCGATGGTGAAGTGGATATTAACGTGGAATGGTGACCTGAGAATGCTAAGTTCGATTCACGGCAGTTCCATAGAACAACTTTCATTAAGGATGTTCGCAGACATACAAGTGGTCTATACAGTGAGTACTTAAATCTAAAATAGAATCTGAGAAACTAATACATTGAACAGAATCGAATCAGTAAAAAGTCGTACTATGCTGATTCATACGATTATCTGTCTTACAAATTCAGGTCAGAATGTAGCAAAAAGTAATTGAAAATTATAAAGTGAGTTTACACTCGACACATATATCATAGTTTAACACCATAAACAGGAATGGAGACGAATTTGGTGATGATATGAAACACGACTTTTCTTCGTTTTGTTACATATTTGTCGAATAAACAAGTATGTTTATAAGCTCTGTTTTGTTTGGTTTAAACTCAGGAGCAATAACAATCCACGAGCATGGGGATAGCACATATCACTTGTTAGTGACTTGTAACATTGGATACTTCATTGACTATGTTTCGGACAGAGAAAACTTGGAAAATATTTTATACATTTCGAAGTTGGACTGCGTTGACGCCATCTTTAACGGCCTACGGCTTAGAAATGAGTAAACCATTTCAACGGGAAATTTTACATCTTCTGGTCTACGAGAACACTTCATGAAACCATTGCATGATATAAAGACATATGACAAGCGTTATACTTTAATCTCTATTGATAAGGAACCTTTTCTAGTCTGGAAGATATAAGGAAATCTCAGTTGAAGTGATGATGTCACATTGTCGTTTTGATTTCCTTGCGAATCCATAATAACTGAACCGTGTATTCTGAAACGCTTGTACATATTGAAGGGTAACATAATTTAGTACAGATTTTTATGCTGTAAATGAATTTTTGAAACAATATATAAGCCATAATAAGGAGCTGTGATATAGCGAAGCAGTCTCTATGTAGATGACTACATATGCCCCCTTTCTTGATACGTTTACATATGGTGCACCTCGCCATTGATAAGATAAGCTGGCTTCCCCAATAGTAAAGTTTCTAGGGAATATTAAGTTTACAGGCGGTCGTTATTCGCACGTTTATCTCGGTCATGAATGATAGCGTGATAGTTTTGCAAGTTTCTTTTGAATGCAGGTGCCACTGGCCTCCCACATACACTTCCCAGTATTTCCAAGTTGTCACGCATCTGGATCTTACCAGGCTCAACCTACGTGTCAGCATATTTATGCCGTATACGAGTCAAATCGGTTAATATAATTAGAAACTCACATCGTAATAACAAATAGAACACTTTTCGGTAGTAGAGTGTTTATATAAATATTGAGATTTTGCTAACTCATGGATCGTGCCTGAGGGCCCAATGATACAGACCGCCGAATATCAAGTAGACAGTTGAGTTTCGATCCCAGCTTAAAGCACTTGCCAGCCACGTCGAGGAGCTGGAACCCACCAAAAAAGTGTGTATTTTGATGATAATAATGGTTTTACAATAATAATAATAAAAAAACGTTATGGTTGTCTACGCAACTATTGAATAAATTGATGTATTGTTACAAAAATGAGTCTAGTATAATTCACTTTTGGCATTTGCTCTTCCCGTTTTGCAAATTGTGTCTGCGTAAAATGGTCGAATCTACCGACCATTCTAGTTCCCATTAACCCTATACAAAGGGCAAGAATAAAATAAACAAGTGAAAATGTTAATTTAATACCCGGCGTTTCTGGCAGGAGACACGTGACACCGGAACTGACTGGGAAGCTGTCATGTCATTACTGATGTCAAAA
>OY744530.1:59562049-59584549 GCA_963556195.1 Sepiola atlantica
AACAATATGGCTGAACGAAAACACGAAGAAATTAAAGCAATCAGGCAAACAGACCGTGAAAGGTTTTTTACTCATTGTCACACAGACTTAGGGTTAGTAGTAATATTAAGAAAGGGTATGTGTTTTTATGATTTTTAACGTTGCCATCTTTACTAGAGAAACAAGGGAACAATGATGTGTCGATGTCCAAGAAAGATATAGGCATTACTAACGACACATTCAATGTGATAGTTAAACAAGAATAAAATGGTAATGAAATTCTAGCTTTAAAGCCATGAGGAACACGAACTAGCCCCTTACCTTACAACTAAATCTTAATCCGCGTAGTAATACATGAAACCCACCAGAAAAATGTACGCGAGGTGTGAGTGAAAGGACCGTTACAAGTCTATATTGTCGTATATCGATTGTAATGTATTATTTATTTCTGTTATGAAAACCAATGTTAAAAAATACTAATAATACAGTAAAACAGATCGCCTTTTAAATAAGATAGTCTAGTTACTTGTTGTAACAGCGGGGTTTAGAATATTTTCTTTGTGGCAGGGGCGCAAATGACGAACTAGAATATTCGATATTTTCCTATAAACTGTAATTACCACGATACATTATTTTCGATCCAACTTTTGGCTAAGAGCAAATTGTTATATCTGTTCATTACTGTATTATCTGTTTATCTTTTTTGTCCTATGGCATTGAAGTAGAACTCTTTGTCAATTGAGGCCATTTTTATTTTTCCCCCAAACCTGAGTGCTGCGTTTTAGGAGCTGAATTTCCTCTCGTTAAAAACCGAACTTGTGTCTACATCTGCCCTTTTGGGGAGGCAAGCAAATGAGTACTTTCTATCAATTAAATATGGTCAAAATCGCATTTTAATGTTGAAAGCTACGAAGCTAACAAACACATCGTTTCCGGCAATTTTATTCTCATTATAATAGACAGAAAATGGCTCTCACATAGATTTATGTGTGGCTGTGATAAAGTCGAATGTGATTTTAAAGCATTTAAACTGTCAATTCGAAAGTAATTTCTTCTCAGAATTTCAGTTTATAGGTAAAAGTTGACTTTTATGATTAAATTGGGTTCTCCTAAACCAAGTAAAAACAGTAAAATCATGAGAGATACACATTGTTGTCGATTAGAATGTTTAGACGACGATTAGAAAAAAAAAAACGTTTAAACTAATTATTTTTATAGGACAACTATGCAAAGATTAGCATCAAGATATAAAGAAAGTAAACCACATGCCTTGAACCCTTATTCGAATTTGATAAAACATCATTAACTGCTTTTGATTCTAAAAATGTCTAAGATTGAATGCTTAAGCTTAAGGGGTCTTAATAAAAAAATGTAATTCAGAGAATCTGACTTCATTGGTAACTAATTATTATTGATTAAATTCAAAGCAAATCTGATAAATTGTGATTTACAGATGGGAAATTGTGTTCATGTTATAAGGTCGTAAATTCTTTAAAATATTACAAAAAATGAAATTAAGAGAATATTAATAAATTAATGTCTAATACATCTTTTTATAATGTATCAATTATCTGAGGTATCTGAATTTTCACAAAGCACTCTCACCTGTTTTATTAACTTTGCGTAAAATTAAATAAAACAAAGTAAAGCCAACGTTACTACCATTTACGCCTAGTAGATGGGTGACACATTTTAGAATGATCATATTATTTGTTTACAAGTGAATAATGTACACACAAATTTATAAACATATACACGTAATTAATTTTATATGAAGAAATAATATTTACTGCGTTAATATTATATGGCTACATAATAAATAGTACTATTTATTTGAAATACAAGCTATGCTCTTCACTCCTTCATACTGCTACACTATTAGAGAATGTCAATCATATTATAGCTACGACTGATCAGGCACGTAGCCAGACTTCTAACTTAGGGGGGAGGGCATTTTTAGGAAGAAAAAACTAATATTGTTATTCTAATATGAGTGACGTTTTGGTTCAGTGTGTGTGTGTACTGATATGTAAATAAGTAGTAAAAAAATTTCAATTTCTTTTATATAATCTAAATACATTGTTGTCTATTTCAGTAGGTACACGTAAATAACAATATAAGCATAGTAAAGCACATAAAGCATAGTAAACACAGTAATAATAACATCAAGTTCGTAAAATAAGTAGCTACTTGCTAGCTCTACAGAATTCTATTATAATCTCCTATTTTTACAGTTATTGAAATGCGCAAGGATGCGCTCTCTGTCAATGTTTCTCAGCAAATCTTTTTCAAAAGATATGAGGCACAGTGAGGTCAGTCTCTCTGTTGACATCAAAGATCGCATTCTTCTTTTGATGCGCTTCACTGAAGAGAATAGTCTTTCAACGGTTACTGAGGTCTGTGGGATGGTAAGAAGCAATTGCAATACTCTATGCACCGATGGAAAAATATCCCTGTCACATTGTTCGAATAATTCTGAAAGTCCAAGATCTTCGGTAGGGAGACGTCGCTGAAAGTAGTTCTTGAATATTTCCATCTCACTCTCCTTTACCAAAACCCCAAACAGTGGACCTAGCTGTTTCAGCGTCTCGCTGTCCATGAATGATTCTGATGACGTGTTACACACTGCAGCAGCTTTCATCACTGCACATTGAGCATTTCCAAATCGAGCACGGAGTTCTCCTCTAATGTGCCCAGCAACTGTCGGAGTACCAAATCAAAATCTTCCACTGTACCCACACAGTTATGGCCAACGGAACCAGTCACTAATACGCCATCTAATTTTCCGGATAACTTTCGTGCCCTTCCAGATGGCCGAGTATCAATATCCGTGATATCGTACTTTGTGGCAAGCTCCAATACTTCATCACCTTCTCTGTATCGAATGATTCTGCGTGTTCAAGTAGTGTTTCCACCAAGCTAATAGCTGTATCCGCATTTGTTTGTTTCTTTAGCAGACCTTTGGTCACAACATCTGTATAATCGTATAATCTTCCAAAAAAGATTAGGAGAACTAGGAACTTCTTTGTCTGAATTGCCTTCAGTAGAGCAATAGCAGAAAGTTTTGTTTCAGCAGCAGGATCATTTTGAAAGGATGCCAGAGTGTCCAAAATTACATCAAAACGGCGCAAGAACTTTTCAACCTCTAAGGATCTGGAAGACTACCTGGTTGTAGATGAATGGGTCAGTTCCAAATCGTCGGTCTTTCGGATACAACATCTTCTGGATTTTCAAGTATCGGGAATGAGGTTTTGTACCTGTCATGAAAGTGTACACTAAATCCATGGTCTCGAAGAATGTCTTAATGGCAGGATCAATCTCAGTGACAGATGCGAGAACTAAATTTAGCCTATGAGATGCACAGTGCACATACTGGGCATTTGTATAGCCAGCCCTTTTCATCAGCGCTTGGACACCACCACGTTCACCTGACATCACACTTGCACAATCGTATCTTTGCCCAACACACATCTACTCCAAGTTCATAGACTGCAGCATACCTTGCAGCTGTTCCGAAATACTGGCAGCAGATAAGTCATACAGCTCCATGAAACCAATGGCCCGTTCATGGACTTTTCCTCCGTGCAGAAACCTTAATGAAACACCAAGTAATTCTCTGTTAGAGATGTCCTTAACCTCATCAGCTAAAACCACATAATATCCGGCTTCCTGAACCTGGTCCCTGATTTCCTCTTACAGAACCTGCTGCGCTGAAAACAGTAAATAATTTTGAATCTCTGGGCTTAACATTTGTGTATTTCTCGGAAGTTTCTCCAAGCGTTGTTGAATAGTTGGGTCATACTTAGATAAAAGTGAGAGTAACTCCAAAAAGTTTCCTCTGTTTAGTGATTCTTTGCTTTCGTCATAACCTCTCAGTGCTATATAATTCTCTGCACAGAATAATACTATGTCCAGTACTGTCAGGAGATGCTGGTTGTGCTCATCGATTAATTTCTTGTCTCGGTAGCATGGATCCAGGAGTTGATCCACTCTCCCTACTTTCTGAACATTTTTAAGGGGATCCGAACCTTGTCCGCTTCTTTGTGGACATCAGTGTCATTATGTGCTTTCAATTTTTGTCCAATTTTCCTCCAGTCACGAAAGCCAAACTCTGTCCTGACTCTACTTTCCTCCCGTCGTAAATTTCCAAAATTCCTGCATGTATGACAAAATATACAATTCTTCTGAATGCTGTACTCGATCCATTCAAATTTGGCGTACCACGGACTTGAAAAACGACGTCCCTCACTGAGACTTCCACCAGTCGACACCATGTTTGTTTTTTAACAAAAATATGCTTTAAAATAAGTTAAAACACAAATAAACTTATCCAGGTAAGTAGAATAGTAACTAATCTAGCCTTTAGTGACATTTATTTGTTGCACATTTATTTGTTGTTTTTTGGGGTTGTTTTTTTACTCATTTTTCGTTCTGTTCGCTCTCATTATAAATGCCCTAAAATTGTTTTTTTTTAATTAATTTATTTTTACGTTTGTGGGCTTTTGTCCGTGTTTGACTTATTTTGGTGGCCTTTTGTCCGGTGAGCTTTTGTCCGGTCGCGATCACCATTTTATTTTTAGAACATTAACATTTGTATTGACATGTAAAACTACTGCAGAGTTGCATATATCATGTATGGAAGGTAGCTTGAGAAATAACCCATGATGACTAAAGAGAAAATGAATACGGAAAATAATTTTACTGAAATCTGAAATTGCATGTGTGTATGTGGCAAACGAAATCGCCGGATTTTAAAGAAAAAAATCGCTAGCCGCTAGATCCAAATTTTACTAGCCAGATTCAAATCAAAATCACCAGATCTAGTGGGAAACACTGGAGCCGACACTTGGTTTAGAAACAACAAAAAAAACTTTAAAACAAGTTAAAATACAAATAAACTTATCCAGCTAGGTAGAATAGTAACTTGTTTTGCCCTTGCTAACATTTATTTGTTGCACATTTGTTTTTTCACCCTTTTTTCGTTCTTCCGTTCTGTTGATTATAGTAAAAGATTCCCCAATTTGTACTATATCTTTTGTTTATTAAATTGTTAGGTGAAAGTACAGAATAGTTAACAAAGACCCCCTTTCTCGATGTTAAGAATGGCTTTCTAAATAATGTTATTATTTCAACCCGGTTCGTAATTAAATTACGAGATTAAATCTATCATAATTCATTTAGGTTTCTTCGTAAATAAGTCAGCCATTTTAATATTTTGTTAATAATTAAAAAATATATCAATTACTTCGTCTCTGTTCAAAATTTGAAAGGCATTTGGAAGTATTTAAACTATCGAATAGAAAGTCATTTGAACTGGCTTTGAAATTATTAGAAAATAATGTATTTAAAAACGCAAAATTGTTTTTGTTGTCATGAAATTAATTTATTAGTTATATTATTGTAAATGTAATTCAGTTTATTAATCTCTGGTGGCCATCTTGCCTAAAAGTAAGTTTATTTACTACTTTTTAAATTTGTTTACTTCTTTCAAATTAATCGTTGAAAGGTCGGAAAAGAATCAGAAAAAATACAGCCGATTTATTGTCCGCCATTTTGGCTATGGAACGACGAATTAACCACTTCATCTTACAGTAATTTACCAATTTATAAGGGAAAAAAAAACGACTCGACGAGCGGCCAATTTTCAATACACCCTCTTTCCCGCCGAGATTAAAACGCTGAGTTATAGTTACATAAAATAAATTAGAAATGTATTTCATGACAAGGAAAACAAATTTCCTTTCAAATTTCGAACAGACACGAAGTAATTGATATTTTTTTCAATTATTAACAAACTATTAAAATGACTGACTTGTTTACAAAGAAACCTAAATGCATTATAATGGATTGGGTATCTTTTACAATAGCCCTAAAACTCGCGAGTCGGGTTAAAAAAAGAAGTAGAACGTGGTCAAAAAAATGAATATGCAACAAAAAAATGCGATGTACGTCGAGACTGGAGATTTTCCTAGTTAGCTATTTGTATTTTTACATAGGATAAATGTTTTTTTATTAGACATGAAAAACATTTTTTCTGGGCACGGATTTTTACTGCAAAAACATGGCGTCGACAGTCTTGTTTTGTCAGCCTCGTTTCGGGTTCTCGTTGTCAGGTGTGTGTTTTTTTACCGGGACTCATAATCAAAGCGGCGTTTTTTGTTTTTTTTGGTTTGCATTTTTGAAATTTAATTTTATGAAACGAACATTTTAACGATCAGGGCTGGAGTGAGGGTTAGGGTTAGGGCTGGAGTTACGGTTAGGGCTGGAGTTAGGGTTACGGCTGGAGTTAGGGTTAGTGTTAGGGAGAGCAAAGAGATCATCCATCCCCACTAGATTGTGAAGTCGGGTTAGGGTTTTAGGGTTGAATGAAAATAATATGTAAATAAAAGCACAATGACATGTAAATAAAAAGAAAATGATTGTATTCCTTTTGCTTAAAATGTAGTTTTGTTATGTTCTTTCGCTTGGTTGAAAAATTAAAAATTGCGCTTTTAATATGAGTCCCAGTAAAAAAACAACCCCGAAAGAATTCAACGAAAACGAGGCTGCGAAAATGGCCGCCATTTATTCTTCCAGTCTCCGTGCGATAAAAATATCGATTTATAAAAAACAGCACTTTTAACAGATTATAATCATTAATAAATGTCACAGGTATGTTGGAAATCCAGTTTTATCGGCTACGATAACTTTGATTTGTTGTATATTTGTTTTTTCAGCGTTTTCGTTTGAGGGGTATTGTAAAAGATACCCTGATGGATTTAATCTCGTAATTTAATTACGAACCGAGTTGAAATAATAAAATTATTTAGAAAGCCATTCTTAACTTAGGGGGAAGCGTGAGGGTGAGGGGGCTCTGTAAACTATTCTGTACTTTTTCCTAACAATGTAATAAACAAAACATATTGTAAAAATTGAATTTGACTTGAAAATCTTATCTAAAAAATAGCCCAGTCCGTAAACTGCACAAGTATCAAAAAGATTACACAATCCGTGTTCGTTATTGGTAGGGGGTAGTTGTAAGCAGAAGAAGAATTTAAGAAATTTGAGATGGTCAAAAAGAAGGGATCAGTCTACGTTGAATTTACATTGAAAACTGATCCCCCGGCTTAAAATCTAAATTTTTTACATTTTTTTTTCCAAAAACCCCGGAATTCTCTATCGACATGATAGGTAATTGTACACCGAAAAACATTTTTACAAAAATTGAGATTTTCCAAAAGAGGGGGATCAGTCTATGTTGAATTTATATTGTAAATGTAATGTAAAATATTTGAAAATTTTTCCCAAAACCCCAAAATTCTCTAGCAGCCTGATAGGAAAAAAGAAAGAAAAAAAAGGTCAATAAAAAGTTGTGAACTACGGACTATGGTAAAAGACGAACAAGTACCTCGATTTCATTTGCTTCAAAACAATAGCGTATTAATAAATACTTATTTAAAAAATATTTATTTACAAATATTGGAAGATGGCATAGCGTCTTAAGTGAACCCCACGATTTTCAGTTATTTAAACACCCAACGATTAATAATTAAAAAAATGATATTAGTAATTATTTTTTTTACTAAATACAATTTTTAAATTTCTTTAAAATAGAGTAAACAAAAAAGAAAAGAAATATATGCACTTACATTTATGTTGGTCAAAATTTCCTCTAGTCTTTCTAAGATGAGTTGTCTCTAAGAAAATGAAAATGTAACTAAACTGTTTCAATAACCAAGAATCTTTTTTATTATTATACTTTTATTCTATCTCCCTATCCACTATTTATTTATTTTGACATTTCTTTTCACTACTAGTTCACACAGACATGACAATCAAAATCAAAGTAAGAACTGATGCCAAAGTCTTCGACTTCCACTTCTCATATATGTGTGAAAAAACATTGGATTCACTAATTTACTTAATCCCACCCTACATCACAAGCCTTTTTTTGCTGGCCTCTCGTTGGGTTTATACCCTACCAATGCTGTTTTTTCTTTCAACTTCATCTTGGGTTAAATCTGGGATTTTTTCTATGTTAATTTCAAGAATTTTGAATGTAACATTCACAATTTTTTCAGTTAACAGTTGCAACTGACAACAAAAAGAAAAAACGTATTTGAGATTCGTGATAAAATACAAAAACTAATTTTTAAAACTAATTCCCACTTTCATTTGAAAATAATTTAGGTTGCTAGTATTCATTTCTTTCTTTTATAAATTTTAAAAATATCTTTAAAAAACTGGCAGAATAACAACGTGAATTCATTTTGTGTTTATATTACATCATTTGGATTATAATTATTCATTTGATAATTTATAATATTAAATAGTTTGAATTAACAATATTTAAAAAATATATATTTGGTAAGTTGACGAAATAAGACAGATACACTGACAATCTCTTTCACCAAGCAGGAAACAGGTGAAAAGCATCGAGGCTTTGTTTTCCTCACCAATTGATCTGAAACTAGCGAAGTTATGTTTGAGTTTTAGAACGCGTAAATCTTCTTTTTTTTTTCTTTTTACAAGGTAACACATTTAAATCATATTTAGATGTTATTATGGTCAATAGTTTTATTTTAATTGGTAGTTTAAAATCCGTAAATATTTAGTATGATATCATAAGTACCAGTAATAAAAAATTAAGTTTTAAACAAAATAACATCCAAATAAGCGTTTTTGAAATCGGAAATTATGTTAAAAAATGGTGGGAGGTCCCCTCTTGGTGGGTGGCCCAGGGCCCCAGCCCCGTAGCGCCTTAATCCGGCCCTGCTGTAAAATATATTACATAAAAGTAAATACTGGTTCATAATGAAGAAGTATAGTTGACTATGAAATATAAGAGTATTTATATTTACAATATATTTTGGATCATAAATTTCAGGGGGTGCAAATGTAATTGCAAGAGGAAGGCCTTGCCCCCCTGGCACCCCCTTGCTACGTAGGGGGTTTAAAATCCGTAAATATTTATTATGGTATCAGTAGTATCAGGTATGGAAAATTAAGTTTTAAACAAAATAAAATCCAAATAAGCGTTTTTGAAATCGGAAATTATGTTAAAAATTGCTGGGAGGTCCCCTCTTAGTGGGTGGTCCAGGGCCCCAGCCCATTCGCCCCTTGGCCTCTTTGCCCCTTAATCCGGCCCTGCTGTAAAATATATTACACAAAAGTAAATACTGGTTCATAATGAAGAAGTATAGTTGACTACGAAATATAAGAGTATTTATATTTATAATATTTTTGGATCACAAATTTCAGGGGGTTCAAATGTAATTGCAGGGGTGGGCCTTGCCCCCCCCCCCCCCTGGCACCCCCTGGCTACGTGGGGGCGACTGATACATGTTCCGAAATGTGTAGCCATACTATTCTTTTATAAATACAACTAGTATATTACATACATACATACATACACACATGCATACATACATACATACATACATACATACATACATACATACATACATACATATGTAAACTAATGATGTAGACATGTTGACTAATAACGCATAAGACGTCACAGGGCATGACTCCGCAATAATGACGAAAAGCCGAAGACGAGATATATTGTCAATTAGGCTAAAAGAATATCGGAAATGAATCGGTGACCTTTGAACGAACTCAGGTGTGTGAAGTTGACGAGTTCATTTCGGAGTATAATGTTGTAAAATAAAAAAACGACTCGGTAACCTTTAAAAGAGTAAGGTGCACGAGGCCAGAAAAAGAAGACACCTGGAGTGCAAAGTCAGAAATTAAAATGGCGGTTTTAAACGAAGGAAGAAGGAGCGCTTACGTAGCAGATAGAGTTGGGAGAATATAGAGAAAAACTTTTCGTCGGTCAGTACTGAAGAGAGGTACCCCCACCACGGTCGAACCGCCGTAAACAACTGGCATGGGGATCACAAGCCGCCCCTTGATTCCGAGAGAAGGCTGCTACAGAAAGAATTCTCGTGTTTCCCTCTAGGTAAATCACTCTGCCTGGTTTTCGTGAAAATAACCTACGGTGTGTAGAGTCGAAAACCAACCGCCGTTAAGGTAAAGAAAGAGGTTTCTTCGTAAGACAAGGGGAAGAACAATAATACCAAAGGGCTTTTGCTAACAAATAAATATTTAATTATATATATGTTTATACCAAACTTACATAAGCTGGTGGTGAAGAATAAAGAAACAGTTTTTCTCGAGCACATTCTTGTCTCTATCGTCGTGTTTTGTTTGATGCTACCGCCCCTCCCCCGAAAGAAACGGGTATTGCAACACATACAAATATACACAACCATACATACATACATACATACATATATTAATACATACAAACATATATACACACATACATACATACATACATGCCTATATATATGCATTTAATGATTATATAAATTCCAATTATACAAAATAAAGTCTTTTCTCATATCCTATTTTTTGCAATGGCCGAATTAACTATAACTTACAATTGTTTCACAGCATGCAATATGCTAGAGTTAAACGCAATTACGCACTGATCGCCAGACACCACAATGAAAGGCATATATAAAGATAACAAATGTCACGCGTGACCTCCCCCTCCCCGATATTAGGATGATAGAATTCGAATCAAGACGTCATCTAAAATCTAACGATACACAAAGAATTATATATATATATATATATATATATATATATATATATATATATATATACCTTTTTTCGTTCAATTCTACTCTCTTGCTTCGCGCATACTTTCGTATTTAGATATATTTATCATATTATCATCTGTCGTGTCTCCTGTTTTATACGTCCTTGCTTTCATTATTGTCAAATCAATTCAGTTCAGTTTCCCACTTGTTATAATCATATCCACACTCTAACGTACCCTTGACATTAAATCTACGAGCTTCTTTCTACCGTCACTGTTGGATTTCGTCTTCGAACGTTCCCCTTTCACACAGAACTATTTGTTTATTTACCATCCTTTCGCCATTGTTATTTCGTAACCCAAGCAACAAGAACGCCAACTGCAGCATCAACAACGGCGCGAAAATCATCTATTGTTGACGTTCCTTTTTTGTGTGTGCGAGCGATACGTCTCGTTCCCGTTCTGCTATTCCTGGTGTGTCTCTTTGCACAGTCTGTTGTCATGCGGCGCCACCGTGTCTGGCCTCTTTTATGGAAAATTTCAATAAGCGAGGCACTCGCTCTTGCGAGCAGGCGCACCCTCTATTCTTTCCACGCTCGCTTGAGCTCCCTCTTTTTTTTACCCTCCCAAGGTGCGAAATCTACAGGAACCTCGCCATTCACTAGTTTACCGGTTGACAGGGGAGTGTTCCTTCGTGATATAAGAATCCTAGTGTTGCAATGATCTTTAACAATAAGGAAGGTAAAATTAGCTTAAAAAACACAAAGATTAAAAAAAGATATATATGATCTAAATAAATACATAGATACACACGAGCAAAAAAAAAAATGAAATAAACTCACCCCCTCCCAAATCTGCGGGCCCAAGTAACATGAGTAAACCGCTAGTAACCATATCCCTTAGAAATGTAGATAATACAGAAACGTCTGTATGTATTTAATTATTAGGCATCGCTTGTTTTAATCAATGATCTTATTTTTACATTACATACCACAGAGTAAATCTTACTTCACACATACGTACACATATCTATCTATCTATCTATCTATCTATCTATCTATCTATCTATCTATCTATCTATCTATCTTTCTGTTTACTAAATATATATAGATATTGTTTGTTATCTTCGACGTTTGTTTATTTACTTCGGGTAGATCAGATTACGCCAATTACATTAGAAAAAAGTGACGTCATTTACTAAAGCAGGTGTAATCCACCGGGAATATCTTTTATGGCGTCAGAAGTGGATGCCGTCATCGGTTTGTGCCGTCATTAATTTATGACGTCATCACTGATAAAGCAACAAAATAATAACGTCATTCATTATATAAGACAAAACATAGACCACCAGGATCGTCTATATAGACGAACTGGCTACACCAGGATAATCTAGTATACATAAAAACATCTCACTTGCGTGAGTGCTCAGATATGTTCCCATGCACACTCAATGACGTTCTAGCTTTGTGACGTCATCCATTAACAGTAGAAATAACCATACACTGTGGATAACGTCACTAGATAATGACTTCATTCATCAAACTAGAGAGAAGAAAGGAGGAGATATACTCCATGACATTTTATCTATACCAGCAGTTGGGGGTCTAGTTCATATATAAAGTTGCAGCTTCTATTTCTTTGTTTTTTATCATTGTTAATTTGTTCACGACATCCTCCTAAGTTTTTGGAGGACGACTAATATTCACAAAATATATTCTCAAACTATATTAACTAGCATACTTTTTGACCCCCACCCACACACTCGTCATTGTCAGTTAAAGAATGTATATAGCTATATGTATTTTCTTTTCTTACATATATTTGCACACTCTAGGTAACCTATCATATGGATATTCTTTATTGAATAGTATTGCTTTACACAAAGTGAACACCATAATTCCTCCTTCATCTCCCTTTCTTTATCTCTCTCTCTCTCTCTCTTTCATTTATGTATTAATATACATATACATATACATATATAGTATATACATATATATATATATATATATATATATATATATATATATATATATATATATATATATATATATACATGTATGTATTAGTCGGAAGACTCCGCGTTGCTTGCTTTTGAAAGAAGTACCGTATGGTACGGTTTCAGTAGCAGCCCCTTAAATGGTAAAGTTTACAAAAAAAATAATTTGCTCATGTACCTCACCTCGTTGCCTAGAATACATATTCCATAATTACTAATGGTCAGTTCAAAAGTTTAGGAATTGACCAAACATATACATTTTACTGACACTCACGCTCGCACCAATCCTTTAAAATTATATTTTAGAATAATGTTTAATATTTGATAGAAGGCAATTCTTTTCTGTATTTATTTTTTTTGTATCTAACTTATTTAAAAGGTTTTGGTGATCCGGGATTGGTTTGGGGGTAAGTGACGAGAAAAATGGTGAAGTTTATAAAAAAATAATCTGTCCATGTTATTCACCGGGTTGTCGATAATATATATTCCAAAAGTTCTAATAATTCAGTGATTTGTTTAGGGGTTTATCCTGTACAACGACATATATTACCTAACTCTATGTATATGAACATGATGTGCTTATGTTACTCACTATTTTGCCACATATATTTGTAAATTAATAATGATTAGTTCATTAGTTGTAGAGATTATCCTGGAAATAGAAATATATATAAATGTAAGTTTTTTTTCACATATTATTACTAGCCCGTCTGTAATAGTGATAGGATTGAAACCTGGTTGATTAGAGTCCACTGTAATAGTGTTTATCTAATTTTATAAATGCTCTAGTTGGTTTTGAACATCTTTGAAAATATTGGTTTCATGTTTATTTTGTTAACATATTAAAACTTGATTAATTATATATATATATATATATATATATATATATATACACATATATATATATATATATATATATATATATATACATGTGTTTTTACTAGAAAGTTTCACCACAAATTCTACGCAAGTATGTACAATGTAGAAAATATGAATTAAAACAACTATATGTAATAGTCAAATGAAACCAATCATCAAATAAGAAAACAGAAAAACACAAATAGTGAATAAATGTGAGTTCGTTTTTAAAAGGAATATGCAAATATCCGTTTTGAATTTTCTCACATATACCCGACTGAATATATTCGGAAGTTGGTATTACTTTCTAAATAGAATGTGGGCCTTTAATATAAATGTCAGTGCGACAATAAATCAAATCTATATCTACACGAGAAGTATAACTGTCTCAGGTAACATATAAGTAATACATATAGCATTACTTTCAAATGTTTATATTTGTTCTTTTTTTCGTGGTATGGAACGTTTTCGGTGACATCTCCCGAAATGGTAAGATTTACAAAAAATGAATCAATAATGGGCCCACGTTACTCATTCTATTGCCTAGAAATCATATACTATAATTCATAACGGTATGTGCAATAGTTTGTGATTTTAGCAATCATATGCATATTATTGACTATCATGTTCACGCACTGATTTTTAAAAAAAATGTATTGCTCCATATAACTCAAAATTTGATGTAGAGTAATTTTTCTCCAGATTTTTATGCAACTTTTTCAAAAACTTTAATTCAGCCAAAAACAAGACACACTTCAACTGAGACGTAAGAGGATACAATGAATTACACGGGCAGATTTATATTGTGCATTGTAAGTGAGAAGTTGTAAAGCAAGATGTTTGTTCACATTAGATTTACATTAAATCATTTTAGTACAGTTAGGGAAACAGGGAGCAGGGAGGGAATTATAAAGGTTAGCAGTTTGGGGAAAGAAGCTAAAAGAGTATAAAGTTATTCGGCATATTGGGGATCTCAACAGTGAATAGAAGGGATTTAGCTGATTATCTAGTTAGGTGTGTGCATTTACGTCGATGTGGCAGCAAGTTCGTTGAAGCACATTCCATTGTAGTGTTTGTAAAACAAGCACAGTTATACGACATTAAGGAGATAAGACAGTGGATGGAGCTTGGTAGACAGTATGGGCCTATTATATCAGAGACTCTTTTTTATAACCTGTCAAAGTAGGAAAGACTAATGGTTGGTGCATCAGCCTAAATGTGACAACAATACTCCATGCATCAACCGATGGTGGCTTTGTAGGATACTGGTAGGCGTAAAGAGTTTTCTAGGTATGTCATGGTAGCCCACTTTCTTGCAATAACTTTGGCAGTATCTTCTATGTATGTGTTAAAATTCATGTTACCTTTGAATGTTAGATCGAGGAGTTCAACTGTTGAGATCTGAGGTAGGGTTTAATTAGTCATAGAAATAGTTGGTTGAAAACGTTTCTTATAATTGTTAAAGGAAAGAAGCTTGGGCTTAGTAGCATATAATGTTACGGTCAATTCATGTCCTTATATACAGACTTATTTTTAGAGCGGGCGCGAGGTCAGGTTTAAGCAACGCCTTAATGGAAAGTTTACATAAAAAAATATATATATACAGGGTGACCCAAAATAAACGGGCCCAAATCTAATTAGGCCCTGTTTCTTAGTGTTTCATCCGAATGAAATGAATTTTGGGGCATAACTAGTTTATTATATTCACAACATCATATCAAAACACTAGGGATTTTGCCTTTTTTATCCGTTCTACAGCATGTGTTCTAGATTGGCTCCTTTTATCTCCGTGCATTTCTTGAGGCGCAGAACGAAGTTGTCCATGACGTTCTTACAGACTGAATTGGGAATCGCTCTCATCTCCTCCCTGATGGCTTCCTTGAGTCCGTGATGGTTCTGGGTTTCCCTGTGTACATTCTGTCCTTAAGATAGCCCCAAAGGAAAAAAATATGGGGGGCTTAGGTCCGGGCTATGGGGTGGCCACTCAAAATTAGTCATGAGACTGATCACTCGGCCTCCGAAGTTCTCTTTCAGCTAATCGCGGGACAGGTTTGAGGTGTGAGAACTTGCTCCGTCTTGCTGGAACAAGAACTTGCTCATGAGCGACGGGTAGAGGGTCTAGAGCTCACTCTTGAAGGTTTTGAGGACCTCCACATACCGAACCTTGGTGACTGTCACTGCGGCGCCAGATTCTTCGATGAAGATTGGTCTGATGATGCCTCTACCGAGATTGCAGCCTACACCGTACAATTAAGAGAGTGCAGGGGCTTGGTGGCTACTTCATTGGGTCTGGAGGACCCCCAGAATACATTTGTCTTGGAGTTTGCTTTTCCGTCAAGATGGAAGTGGGCTTCATCTGAGGTCCAAAGGAGATTAAGGAAACCTGGTGCCTCCTCGATCTTATCGAGCATCTTGACTGCCATAGTGCTCCTCTGCTTCTGGTCTGAGCCTGTAAGGGTCTGCAGCGTCTGTATTCTGTATGGGTAAGCCCTGATATCGTTCACCAGCACTCTCTTACAAGTCTCACGGGAGATACCGAGGGACTGACTCTGCTTACGCAAAGAGCGTTTCGGAATAAATAAAGGAGATATCACATAAAGTGTACAGAGGGGCCTCTTTTGTTTTGAGGCACCCTGTATATATATAGTAACCCCTACATATTTATATTACAATAAAAAATATGTGCACATGTTAATTACCGCATTTTCTAGAATATATATTCTTAAATTCATTATAATACGTCAATGTGTGTGTGTGTGTGTACCCAAATAAATGTAAACATTTAAAATCAAATTAGGTAGCCATGTTTCTCACCGTGTATACAATATATATTCCAAACTTCATAATGATCCGTTAATTAGTTTAAAAGATTACCCTCTGTCTCCTTCTTTCTCTCTTTCTCTTTCTCTCTCTCTCATATATATATTCATATATATATATATAAGTATCATAATATAAAGTTTTTTTTTCGTTTTCTTTCTTCTTTCTTTTTCAATATGAACAGCTAAAAACACATACTTTTGCCTGAAACGATTATAGTTTTTAAAGACAACATTTCGAAACGTCGTCATGGTATAGTCGCGTTTGTACGTGTCAGTATAGATAAAAATATCAGCATATATATTCATATGAGTGTGTATACATACCAAATTGTATAAATATGAAGAACATATACATATATATATATATATATATATATATATATATATATATATATATATATATACATACATATATATATATATATATATGTATATATATATATATATAGTCTCGGAAGTTTCTCAACCATTAAAACTATATACGAAAAAAACGAAAAAAACATATTAGTCTCAAATCGTTCAGTAGAAAATCACTCATGTAAGTCAATTTATTTATTGTAGTTACTATATTAGTTTGCTTCCAAGAATTTACACTAGTCTTAACATTATTTAAGGGATCATCAGTTGTTTACCATGAACAACTATTTCGGGAATTAAAAAATAAAACAGTATTCTATTTCATGGCTTCGCAGAAGAGTTGATCAGACACCACTTTCCTTAAAAGACAAAAACATAAACGTACCGTATATTAGATCTAAGTTTTGTTACAGATAAATGTTTAGCTAACTTATATTAGTTATTAAAAATGTCCTTTATACATATATATATATACATATATATATGTATTTAATCACGGCGTTGCTGGTTATAGCAATAGAAACTGTATGTGGTTTTAAGCACATTTTGCCTTGATATACTTTTACAATAGGAAAATCAAAATGTATTGTTCCTTTTTGGTTGTTTGTCCGTTGCTATGTTAACGGGTAAACGTTTAATTAAATTTGCATGGATATTCTAATCAGCGACTTAAATTTTGACTTATGATTTCATCGTTAAATTCATAAAATTTAACGATGAATTCATTATTTCTTTGCCTCTCGATCTATAAATATACTTTGTTAATTTTCTAATGTTTGTTTTAGTAAAAGCTATGCATTACATATCTAGTATAGAGTGACGCCCGCAGAAATTTCACTCATAGGATCGTTAAAAAAATCATAATTATTATCCAACCATATTAGGTATGAATAGACTTAATTATCTGCTTTACATTTCAGTTATGAATATCCGATAGTCATTGTTTTATTGGCGTAGAAGTATAAGCACACATGGGTATAACTTTGCACCACTTTAGTTGTTTCTGTGATAGCCCGCGTCAGTTTAGAAATAGTCTGCGGAAAATTTTGCGATACATTTTTCGGCATAAAGACTACAAAGATTACACAGATGTATCTGAACTACGTCGTAAGTTACATTGGCCGAGATGTTGTGAAACTAGCATCCACTATAAAAATAGTAGTGTGAATAATTAATAATAACAGTCAGAATAATACATACAACAAATAAGTAAACGTCTAGTCACCTAAAACGCTTTATTTTTCCATAATTTTTCAATCTGTTTTGCAAAATATTTAAAATATTTCCCTGTTGACTCATTTCTATTCGAAATACTTAAATCCTGTCCTGGTCCAGACCGGACCAGTCACGCTTCCTGCTTCTCTTTCTGGCATGCCCAACTGGTCGACTTAACGACTTTCTTTTCCACACCTGACACATGAAAACAACATAAGAGGAGAAGGCTAAATTAAGAATGTGAAATCCCTCCGCTGATCAGGCTGAAACTTGACATAATATATTCAAATACATGTTACATTAGCTGACGATTCCTGTCTTAAATATAACTTTATTGATCATCATTGACTCATTGGTTTTAAAAACGTATCAGCTCACATATTCGTTGTATTGAACTACTTGATTAAACAGCTATGTATGTCTGTGCGTCTGTCTGAATCTCATGTCTTATTTTTGCACATTCATCTGAATCTTATGTGTGTATATCCATGCGTCTCGTTAAATTTCATGTATGTATTTACGTAGTATGTGTGTTTGTCTAAATCACATGTCTACATGTATGCCAGTTTGTGTGAATCATGTATTTACATCTATGCTTCACTTTGAATGCTGTGTATGTCTGTGTGTGCGTTTGTCTGAATTTCATGTGTGTTTTTTTAATGTATTGTGTGTGTGTGCTTGTTTTTTAATCTAACAGTTTGATAGTTAAATCTGAAATAATATATATATATATATATATATATATATATATATATATTGTTATTGTTATTGTTTTTGTTTGCTCATAGAATCCGTTGACGTCTTCGGGGTATCAGGCCGATACTCTATTTGGCCTAACTTTTCTGTAAGCATGATATAATCTGTCAGCCCCATATACTCTACATGCTTCACACAGCATCTGGTGATCCCAATTAGTCACCCATTTAGTACTGACTAGGATCAACGTTGCTTATCGTCGAGGATCTAACGGGAACCAGTGTGTCAACGTGATTATGCTCCATATATATATATAAATAAATATATATATATATATATATATATATATATATATATATATATATATATATATATATATATATATAGTAAGAGGAATGCATGGCGACAGAGTTTTAATCTCATCGGTTAGAGTAAAATACTTATACTCCAATAAAGCAAGTGCAGACGATATTATTCCAGGTAAAACGCAGAAGAAAATAAATATGTACTGAGGCAGAGATTTGCAAAATTCATAATGCACCAAGATGCGTCAAAAGATCGTATCTTTGAGAAAAACCAGACTCGCCAAGGAGACATTTTGGTAAGGTACAAAAGTAACTGGGAACTGCCCCATATGCATTTCTTGGTTGGGGTCTCTCAGCCGATCTGTATGAAGCCAATCCCCAAATCCCCAATAATTCCGCCCACTTTGTAGAAATAAATCAATAATTCCCCCATACATTCAAACCAGTAAATGAGTTAAGATGTATTAAGTCTGTTCACGACAGTATTCAGTGTCGAGACTCTGATGGTGGTAAGGGATTAGTTAACTTCATATACTTCACTAGAGAACGCACATGTATCATAAGAGATAATCTGATGGAGGTGTCGACTTTCTGTATAGAAACTACATACTTTGGTATTGGATCTGACATATATCGGCAGAAAAATCAGCATCGACTATACTACAAGCAAATATATATATATATATATATATATATATATATATATATATACATATATATATATATATATATATATATATATATATATATAGAATACTTTGAGAAAATGGCATTAGGATAAAAATTACTAAAGCCATCTATGTGGCTGCGATATGTGGATGACACGTTAATCCTCTGGCTTCATCAGGAGGATGTTCAAGTACTACTATATTATTTGAACACCATTCGTCCATCTATACAGTTAACTATGGAAAAGGAATATAAAAGCAAAGTATCCTTCCTAGATAGTTACATAACTCTCACTGATCAGGGGTTCAGGACGCTCGTATATCGAAAGCCATATTTCCCTGAAAAATATCTCAATTTCAATAACCACTATCAATAAGTATTTAAATAAAGTAATTGTCCGTTACCTATAACATCAATTCAAGACAATATGTCGTAACACAAATCCATATAAAAATGAAATGGACAACTAAAGTGAAACACACCACCGAAACGTGTGTGTTCAATTATCTAATGAACAGCCGATTGTGACAATTACTTGTTGACCTGCGCTAGCCCAACAAATGAGGGTGGTAATATATTGGAAGATGATCTCAGAACGATAGAAAATACAATATCATCTCCCGAGAAATAAGAAAACGATGTTTATGAGGGTAGTATCCATCCGAAACACGGAACAGTTTCTTCATTACACAAATTCAACTGTGTAATACCTGAGAGAATCGCCCTCTGGCAATAGAACAAATA
Organism: Sepiola atlantica; assembly: GCA_963556195.1. Classification (NCBI taxonomy): domain Eukaryota; kingdom Metazoa; phylum Mollusca; class Cephalopoda; order Sepiida; family Sepiolidae; genus Sepiola; species Sepiola atlantica. The sequence continues at coordinate 59,582,282 of OY744530.1, forward strand.
CTACACAAGCTTAAAAAAATTTGGGGGGGTTGTATGATAGTAACAGAGTATGTACTAGCCTACCCCATGAATTTAGTTTTGAAGATAGTACATTAGTAGATTAATATGAGGCGTAATTTAAGTTCGGCTTCAGACAAACAAATAAAAAATCTCAGTAATAAATCAAAGTAATAGATGTATGTATATGTATATATCTACGTATATGTGTTATTTATATGCATAAATAAGTATACTTATGGAGTGTTGTTGATACGCACCAGGGCTTATATTTAATTATGTATATTCATATATAACTTCTAGTAAAATATCTGTAAGAATAATTCCTCTAATAAAACAGTTGCCCACCACTTATATGTCTCTTAACGCAGAATAAAATCAAAATATCATCTTACTAAACCTTATATCTAGAATCCATATTCTAATTTTGGTAAAAAGCACAGTACATGCTTTTGATTCTAGAAAATAATAATAATTTATGATTTAAGCTCACGTTTTAAGGAAACTTAGAATCAGAAAATCTTGCATAAACGATGTCTAATGACTATTTATGAAATTAAATGCAAATCTGAAATATTTGAATATTGAAATGGTAGATTGCGCCCTTTTCTCCCCCGCCATAAACCTATTTTAAAATGCTACAAAGAGACGAACATTTGGGGAAAATTCTTATTTGTTAGAATTAAACAAAAATCGGAGGTATTTGAATTTTTACGAAGGGATTACGCCTCGTTTTTACTTTTTTTACATGAAACTAAGTTAGTCCAAATTCCGACTTCTTGCGCTCATCATCATTACGTCATAATCAATAACGTGGAAGAGCTGTAGGTACAGCAAAAGACGTGTACGTATATATATATATATATATATATATATATATATATATATATAATGTATGTATTTTATATACTAGTAATGTATGCTCGTCCGGTCGCCCATTTTTCCTAGTTTTTTTTAAAGTTACGTATTACATACATTACATTAAAAACAAAATCTTTAATTTATCTTCGTTAAATAGAAGACATTTGTTAAATGGAACTTATTTTAGTGTGTCAGAAGACGGCGTAACACAATTATATAAAAAAAATATTTAAATACAGCTGGAAATCTGAAAAAAAAAACAATCATGAGTGTATATTTGCAAAGATTAATTATTGATTTATTAGGATCTTTAAAACAAATTTGTTGGGAAGATCTGAAAGACACGAGATGTTTGGGGAAGTTTTGGAATGGGTATAAAATATGCTGATCAGTAGATATCAAAAGAGAGCGATCAAAACTAATAATATAGTTTCGTCTTAAGACAGGCAGATAAGAAATCTTCATTATTACTACATATATATATTATATATATATATATATATATATATATATATATATATATATAAGAAGATATGTTGGTCTCCCATTAGAAAGCCTTCAATATTGAAATGTGAGAAAGTTGTTTGAAGCCTAAGAATGCATTATTTTTTTAAAAATAAATAGTAATTTATTTAAAGTAGTCCCAAATTGTCGACGTAATACCTTCTACTAGCGATAAACATGTCGCTATGAAAAAAAACTGTCTTGCACCCCTGACGAAGACGTATTACGTCGAAAATTTAGGACTACTTTAAATAAATTACTATTTATTTAAAAAAAAAATGCATTCTGGGGTCTCAAACAACTTTCTTACATTTCAATCTTGAATGCTTTCTAATGGGAGAGCAACATATCTTCTTATCTTTAATACGTGTCCGCGCATCTTTCCCTAAAAGACTTCGACATTTGAACTATTACCGAATCAACATCTTACGGATTCTACCTTCTACTAGCGATAAACATATCGCTATGAAAAAAAAATGTTTTGTACCCCTGACGAAGATGTATTACGTCGAAAATTTGGGACTACTTAAAATTAATTACTATTTATTTTTAAAAAAATGCCTTCTTAGGCTTCTAACAACATCCTTATATATATATATATATTTATATATATATATATATATATATATATATATATATATATATATATATATATATATATTTATATATATATATATATATATATATTTATATATATATATATATATTTATATATATATATATATATATATATATATATATATTTATATATATATATATATATATATATATATTTATATATATATATATATATTTATATATATATATATATATATATTTATATATATATATATATATATATATATATATATATATATATTTATATATATATATATATATATATATTTATATATATATATATATATA
>OY744530.1:59589549-59624549 GCA_963556195.1 Sepiola atlantica
CATCATCAGTTTTATTGTAAATAAAGAGTTTCTTGTGAAATCAGTTGATGCGGTTCCCAGGCGACTAGAGAAGCTGTTGGCGCATGCTGGCGCATGCTAGCTCCCATATTGATGTTTCTATACAACTTTATGCTATACACGTTCTTATATTCTTTTTTATGTCAACATTATTTTCAGTAGTATAGTATGAGAATTAGTAATAGTTTTCAAGTACTCTTTATTGTAAAAAGACCCCATCTTATTTTTTTAAAATTCAATTTTCAAAAATAGATTATTATTGAGGAACATTATAAAACTAAAAATGCGTAATAATCAAATATAGTTTTTCCCTTTTTTCTAAAAGCATACAACTCAATGTTTATCGCAAATAAGTCAAGAAAATAATATGTTAATTATATTACTTCAACATTATCTTTCATCACGGTTAAATACATTAGCATGTAGAGAAAGCACTGTTGTATAGTTCGATTATATGTAAAATGTCTGACGTTTAGCTGCCTTCACTCAATCCTCATGGATAATATACTAGGGTGTCACTGGTTTTAATGTAGCAGAGTTGGCTCGCAAATTGGGTTGGCCATATTAATCTGCTTCTACTGGCGATTCAAGACATAAGTCAGTCATGACACTGCTAAAATCGCCATGACAACGTAAGGATAAGAGGAATCTGATCTGTGCCTTACTTTTCAATATTGTATGAAGTATTCCGGAAGTTATGTCATTAAAATATTAACAACTAAAACAACTATTTATCAGATCAGGCTGGAATTTTGCGTGACCGTTACTGTTATAAAAGAGCATCGGATACGTACATAAAAATTGGAAAAATCGGAAAAGAAGATTCCGTAAAAAAGTCAAAGGCATCTATGATTCAGTTCATCATTGACTATAGTATAGGCCATATAACGATCACTACAATAAACGGAATTAATGTTATCAATAAAAGTGTGATTTTCCTTCTTTCCAGTACTTTAGTTTTGACCTTTACATATATATTTTTAAATAAAATTACTCATAAGTTAAAAACTGCCCGATATTTTGACCAAGTTTGGAGACATTTGGTCAACTGGTATGTATGATAGACTGTACACCAACGGACGTAGGTACCAACCCAACGGAAAACATAACGTACTCGGCGGAAGTAATAATGATATCATTGACCTGAGTGTGCCGGGTTCGAATCCAGTTCGTTCCACCGAAACACTTTCATCAAAACCCACAACTGACCTTGTGTATAACCTCCTGGAGAGAAGATAAATAAACTAATGACATCATTCTTAGAACTGCACACGTATTTATTGGTTTTACATCTATTTTATGTACAACATCTAACGAAATATAATCAACAAGGCTTTAACCATCAAGTAAAAATGTATATAAATATCGTACATTTTTGTTACATATATTTTATGAGAACAAGACACGTAGAAATTAACGAAAATATCAAATATTAAATAAACATATTAATTTGAAATTGTGGCTAGTGTGCTTCATTCCTTTCTGAACGATGATAGTTTTTAATTTTATTCCATCGATGTTCTGAGAAATCAATGGGCCCCTCCCTGAAGATAACACTTGATCTCTATATACTAGACACATACATATTATGATTTTCCATTTCAGTACTCCTTTACTTGTCGAACGTTGAGTTTGTAAATATGTTAAGAACATTTATGCTCCTCTCCCCAATTGACCAGTACACTATTTTATAGTATATCTTTCTTGTGGCTTATTGGTCGTACCGGATTGTATAACACGGATTAATCTAGTTGTGTGGATTTTCCAGCTACGTGCTATTACTTAAGGAAAAATTACTTGGAGAAGGTACACAATTGTTCCTATAAGCCAGTGTATAGGTGTGTCGAGGTGATCTTATTTGGGCTTTGAATACTATGTTATTTTGAATAATTTGTCAGAGTTTACTTGTAGGGTGAAGTATCCTCATCTCAGGCTGTCCTGACAAACCCTTTTACAGAGACAAAAAAAACTCGAGGATAGTGTCTAGTAGGTAATTTTAACTACCCTATAGGTAATTCCTAATTTTCAGTAGGCAATTCATAATTTTTAGTAGATAATTCTCAACTCAGTATTTCTGACATGATGTGCACTCGTTATAACACATTAAATAGATTTTGTATTGTTATCCAAATATATTTAATAATAACTCGAACGGCCCATATAGAAATAAAAAAAAACAGTTTATTACTGTCAATGAACAGTCCAATAGGAAGTTACATGCTGGGTAGCTGGATCATAATATATATAGGGGACAATAAATTTGTGCTCAAACTACCGCCGTACTCCTCGAAACTTTATCGTCGTCGTTGATATGCAACACAGGATAATTCATTGTATAAATAGTGGGATCGACATTTTCTTTACAACATCATCCCATTAACTTTAAACGAGTCGATTAAACATGTAAGCGCCCTGTTTTGGGTGCTTGAAAAGGTTTGAGGGCCGAAATAAATTATCGCACCAGTGATTATGTGATTCCGTGTTACATTATTTTATTTTATTTTTGCTCTGTTTATTACATTGGGCTCTTATACTCGGATTTCCTTCTGGAATTTATTTCACTCTAACACCCAACCACTATATATATATATATATATATATATATATATATATATATATATACATACATATATATATATATATATATATATATATATATATATATATATATATATATATATATATATACTCTGAATCTGTTCATTTTTTGCTCTCCATCTTTCTCTTTTTCTAAGAATTTCTGTTTAAAATTACTTTCTTCAATGCAATGGTTCGTTTGTTTTGCTCACTCATCCATTTTTTCTCTATACACTCCTCCCCTCTCTCTTTCTCTTTCTCTCTGTATGTTCCTCTTTGCTTGTTTCTGTCGTGCTTACCTCTCTTTCTTCAAATCCGTTGACTCAGAAACAAGATATATGAGAATCCCATCCGCTTTTTACTGGGAACGACACGACGTTAATTGCTTGTATAGTGCACCTTTTTGTTCCGAACCAAAACAGTAAATTGATCTGAGATATTCGCTAAAAGAATGAAAGGTGGGAGAAATAGTTAAAAAAGCAGTATAAAATACACTACAAAACGCTTGTAACAGACACTCTTTGCAATAACATTCAAAAATCGTCTTTACTTTAACCTTAACAAATAATGTTTCTCGATTTTTTAAAAATCTTAATTATTTCTCGGCGCGTATCTATTCTTAATCTTCTTCTCCTTCTCTTTCTTCTTAATCTAAAATTTAATTTTTACTTTTTTGATTCTTCAAATACCCATTCCCCACCCCTATTCTCTCTCTTCCTGTGCCTTTTTTTTCAACAACTTTTTTATGATCAGTTTTAATTCATCACATTCTTTAACATATTATTATTATTTTTCATGTAAGCCTTCTCTCATTTTCTTCATCTTTTTTTCTTTTTATTCATTACTGTCTTCACCTTATTCTTCTTATTCTGCTTGTGTATAACGTCCTTCCTCAATTCCTATTTCTTCCTTTTCTGCTATAGCTTGTTTGGTATCTTTTCGTATCCTTCCATTTTTTTCGTTTCCATTTATCAACTTCTTTATTTTCTTATACTTCGTATTATTCGTATTTTTTTTCTTGTGCTTTAACACCTACTTGATCTTTTTTTCATTTTTATCTCAATATTCTTTTTTTTCTACTTTTATTGCACTCTTCATCTTCTTTTTCTTTATTTTATTTTTCCTCTACTTTATCAGCTTCTCATTTTCAATTCTTATTCATGATTTTCCTCTTCACATTTTTCTTCGTCTCCCCTTTCTTTTTATAATCTTACCTTCTCCTCATACTTTTTCTCGTTCACCATTTTTTCCTCTTCACCTTCTTTTGCAAATTGTTCTTTTTCTTTTCGCTTTCTCTTCTTCACTATTATTATTCTATATCCCCTTCTTTTTTCTATTCCCGTCCGGGTTAGGGTAAGCGTCCTTCTAATTTGCAGGTTTCACCTTTGAAAACTCTTTTCTTTAATTCATTATCTCTCTTTTGATAGAATAAAGGCGTCACTTCACTGTTAATACCACATAAAAAAATAACAATGCAACGTTCGAGAAGTGACGAAACGCCTTGTAAACTCAAACTTAATTGTAGAAATACATTAAAAGTGACTAGTAGCTTTTAATTTTTTTATACCTCAATATTGTATTTTATTTCCTCCGGACTTTGCAAAAACACTACTTCCCCTGTTTGAAAAAGGAATAAAAGATACATTTGTTTTCGTGTTTCACGATTGCTCATCCATTACGAACACAATTAAATGACTTGTTTTCATTAAAAAAAGGAAACTGGAAAAAAATCAAACTCAATCATACGATCGTCTTTATTGTTATGTTATATTTCTGTCAACAGAATTTAAAACTGTGGAATTCTAAACAGATATGGCATTCGGTGTAAGTATGAATGTCATAATGGGTATAAAGACGAGAATAAAATCGGCGAGGCGATTTCGAATCCGATTAGATCCAATAGGTTCCTTTTTGCTCTAAATTGTTTAGAGAAAACATTAGCTATTACCTTTCTGTGCGTGTGTACATTACATAATTGGTCCCCCGATTTATAAAATCGGGAGACCTATGTTTTGAGGAATTTCCGTCCGTCTGTCCGTCCGCTTGTCCATCCGTCCGTCCGTCCGTCCGTCCGTCCGTCCGTCTGTCCGTCCGGATTTTTCTCCGCAACCATCCATTGAATTTCTCTGAAATGTTGCATGAAGTTGTAACTTTTGTCAGGTTAGAAAGTGACATTCTCCGATTTTTGAAAAAAATCTGGTTAGCCCCCCCCCCCAGGGGGACAAAAGGCCCCGAAATGGAAAAAAATTACATTTTTTCCCCATAACTTTTCATCCATCCATTCAATTTTTCTGAAACTTGGCCAAAATATAGTGGCAATTATTCTGGATATAAAATGAACATCCTTGACCTCAGAAAAATTCTTGTTCGCGTCCCCAGGGGCTACAATGGAAGGTCAAAATGCCCCAAATTGCCCAAATTTATTGTATTTTACACTCGCCACATCGAGTCACATACAGAGGGGGACCACGCATGCGCGGCTTGATATATTGTACAATATGAGTCGTTTGAAACTATTGAAGGTTGAGGGAGTTTTTTTATAGTTTTCTTTTTACTATCGTGATTAACACTTATAAGGTTTAAGTGCCACTCAATGATAAGTGTTTATGAGACGGGAATAATTTGCAGCCGAAAGATGAGAACACTATTGTAGTACTAATCTTGGTTAATGGTATACCCTGCATTTGAAATAGTTGATGTGGCAATCAATGTTACGAATGTGCTGCCATTGGATGTGAAGCCGGCCAAGTTACAACTAACAGAAACGCAGTCCGTTGTAGTGTGTTCAAGAGTCGAGCAACTCTTGCAAAGAAGAGAGTTCCGCTTGACACTAGGTTCATGTAAGGAGAAAGAAAATACTTGTATGGAACTAGAAAGAAAACATGTTCTTGCTGTGAATGTTTTACAAAGAGGAACCAAAAACTGGAGCTCTGTGGCGCACGTTCCATATATATAACGAGTAGGGAGGGACTAGAAATGTTTCCTGTTATAGGAAAACGAATAGATAACCCCACTAGATTTCGAACTATATTTTTTACTATGTAAAAGTAGGAGTGCTTTGTGCGGCAGTATTTATCTTTGAACGTATCTGACTCTTTTATAGGTAGACAACTGCATCCCTAAACAACCAATTATCATGCAATATATTGAATGGTTTCGTGCTAACTCAGCATCTCCCGAATTTTGAATATTGACATATAGTACATTCTGAATGGATATTTTGCCAAAGTGTTCATACCTGATTGTCGCATGTCTCAGATACAGTCGAACTGCTACTCATCAGTAAGCCATAGTCCTGAAAGCTCCTAAATTAGGTTATTTACATTGGATGCAGTTTTATGAAACAAAAAAAGACGTATGCTATTAAACATATGAATGGAACAATACCAGATTATACACACCGGGTCAGAATGTATCTTAGTGGAATGCTAACTCAAGTTGGAGCATCAATGCTGGATGCAGGTCATATGAAATATGAAATATGAATTCTATTTAATCTATGGCAGGGTTAGTGTAGTCCTTGAATCATGGTAACAAAGGAATTAACCTACCTATGGGGTGCTTCATCACTAGATTTTATTTTATGCCTAACGCAGTAACTATGAATAGTATAAATAGATGTTGAAGGAATACAAGACTATACGTTGTTAGGTTCGATTTTATTTGGTGTGTTGTTGTTACGACATATCAACAATCTATGGCTGATTTAATGTCGAATAAAGTTTGCAAATATAATCTTATAGGTACGATAGTTATTTTATAATCCTATAAAACATTGCTCTTAGACAACATTACTCCAAGAAAGCATTACTCTTTGAATCCCATTTTACACAGAGACGGGAAGAGCATTACTGTCAGAATACACTATAGCTAAAACAACGAATTACTCTTATAAGGAAATTCTACAGAGAACACTAATAGAAAACGTAACTCTTAGGAAATATTACAGTAACAGTCGAAACATTAGTCTTACTATCCCCAAATATTACCCTTAGAAGGAGATTCTACGGAGAGTGTGAAAGAATTACTCTCAGAAACCACTACTCCTAAAAATACATAACTCTGTGGGAGTAGTAACCGTTTTTGTTCTCAACGTCTTCTAGTATATATTTGTGAGGAAAGTGAAACAAGAGAAATTAGGTTTAACTTTTTAGAAGAATCGGAGTAAATAATACGGTTAGAGATGAACTTATAAATACTAGTGCATGACGAGCCGATTGATTGGATTGTTTCTCTCCGTCCTCGCGTATAGTTGAAGTAAGGTCCGAAGTGAAAGGATGCCTCAGACACCAGGATCTTGTTCTAAGGTATGACGGGTTGCAATCAACGACCTACAAGTTTTCCAGTTTTCGTGGGGGGGATATACTTCACTGTATGGGTTTGTAGAGTGAAGACTATTCGTGACCCGTTGATTAACAACTAATACTACTATGTGTAATAATTTGAGTTAATTCGATATTCATAAATTGTGACATATCTGTTAAGGGTTTTCCTTGCTTAATTAAATGTAACGTTTACATGATGCTCATTGATTATATAGAAATGAATAAAATTATTATTTTGGTATCTAATTTACATACGTTAATACGGTATGTACGAACACAATATGTAAATTAGTTGGTAAAATAAAGTTACACTAATAAAAGTGAGCCTCTCTTATTCGCTACATGCTTACAGAGAGTTTTTGAATAAACATAATAGGAAAGTGAAAGATGGGTAATTTGTTCAGATAATTTCAAATTAAAGCTGATTAAAAGTATTAAAATTACTTTATTTGTAAAAATATAACTCAATAAAGAACATAGAAATATTTGAAGATATATTTTGTGTCATTCAGTTATTTAAGAGACAATCAGATAGAATGTAATAAAATTAATCGATCTATATATATTTCGTAAAGTTAGGTGCGTGCATAATTTTATAGATTTTTATGGATAGAATTCACTGCTAAACAAAATAATCACTCGTTTAGAATATATGGACAAAACTACTAGATGTAATGAAGTAATGTAGCTATAGTTAGTTTAATTTAGTTTCATGCAGAGAGATTAACACAGAAAGAAGGCTCTTTCGTGGCAATTCAGATACTTCCGGTATTTGTTAAATTTGAAAAACATGCATTCGACATCAATAAATCTATATTCACAAAATTTCATTTGTTCAAGTATTGTAAATAATTTGGGGTGCATAATATCGATACAGTAATCCATTTTAAAATCCACATTCTATTGAATTATCTCCATATTCGTTGGGCACTAATTAAACAAGATTCACTGAGTTGCAATTTTGTCTAAGGAACTATAAAATTTCATTTTTTAACACGTAGACATTTTCTAGAATAAAAATCACGTGATCAATTTGATCAAAAATTGAAATAAGGATTCTAGACGTAAGGTTCAGTAGCATTATATCTTGATTACAATCTTTGTAAGGAAACATACATTTAGTGCAAAACTGCACTGTAGTGAGAAGTAATCGTAACCGTCATGGAGGGGTATTCTTCTGATTATGTCATGCAAATCGATTATATTATAACATTTCAGATCAAATGTGTAAATATAATATAAACTCAGTGGAATCCTAGCTTAGTTTAAAATATTCTGAAATGTCTACTATCCACAACGAAACATAAGAAAAGAAAATTGCATTTTTTTCTGAACTGTCCCTGTCTTTAATAATCCATGGATTAACGTTGCTATAACTATTTAGTTAAACAATTTTTTCCAGGTGTCTGCTTCCTTTGCCTGTTCCACAAATCTTTATTTGGCTGTCCTTTTTTCTTCCTAATATTCTGCTAGGTTTTAGATGGGTAAACGCGTTCGAGGTTGAAAGGGAGAAAAATGGTGGGGAATCCACTACCAAATGTAGTTAAAAATGAAAGGTATAGTCCACAACAAACACAGTAGCCTGACGTAGTTAAAGAACCACGAGATAAGAGATATTTATATCTGCCACCTACCACGAATGGAGACCAACATTTAAACTGAAGCTTATGGGTGTAATAACAAAAAAAGCTAAGTTCTTTTTATTTTCTGAACTGTCTATGTCTTCCATTTTACTATTTCAAATCATGTTACTAAATGTATTTGTATTTACTTTGTGTATTTTAATTAAATTTTGAGTTTAAATTTACCTATTTTCTCCGTAGACTTAATTGTATAAATATAACTTGTTTTTCTCAGCTGTTACCCTACTGGTTGTCTATCTCTTATCTGTACTTACTTGTGAGAGGGAAACATATCTTCAATTTCTGTTCCCTCTGATAAGTTTACAGTGAACTTATATATATATATATATATATATATATAGAGAGAGAGAGAGAGAGAGGGAGAGAGAGAAAGAGAGAGAGAGAATATGTGCATATGTGAATGTAATTATTTTTACATGCGGGGGCTCGGAAATACGCGACTAGTACACGGGCGCAGGCTATCCTTTCTCGGAGTGTTCGACCCGTAAATATTATCAGGTCATCCATCTAAGAGAAGGAACACCATGACAATAAATCCTTGCTACTAACCACTTAAGTCTTGGCAGCAAACAATTGGGGAGGGAGGCATCATAGTTTTGATTAACAACCTTCTTAGAGCTGGAATCTCGAACAAAGTATCCGATTTTCAAACTTATAATTGCTTAAGGAGTAGATGGGCTCTGTCTATCGCCCGGCTTTCGCACTCCTATATTGTCTATTAGTGTAGGCGTAGAGGTACAAGCATTGGGACGCCTCTAAAGAGGCCTAGTGCTTGGCCTTGTTTCTCTGACTAGGACAATGAACGCCGTCTCTCTTTCTCTCTATCTGGGCAACTTGGAGAAAGTCTTTTCGTCACTAAGTCCTACATGACTAGTCTGGGTCGCTCTAGTTCCGACAGGTTGATAGTACAGGTTAGACAGCTTGTATGGCTGCTTTGTCCGACTTGTAGTTAGGAACCTTAACTCTTAGGTAGCTCCAAGAACGGCTGCTCCATCAACAGTTGCATAATAATGTGGGTAACTGTATGTGCCATGTCACGCATGGAAATGGACCCTACAGTTATGCTCGGTGGGATTTCCTGAGGCAACAACCCCCATGAACTAAATCACGACTAATGGACTGGTTGTGTAAGCTTTGTGGCGCGAAACAAGCACCCACTTTGTCCTCCCCACTCTATCTCTACACAAACATGAATTTACAAAATTAAAAATAAACCTAACCAGACACCCAACAAAAAACACCTTCGCCTCCGCCCTTGAGGCTCGCATTCACAAATATCCGAGGACTTAGAACAAACATTAACGACGTAGAATCTTTTCTCCTGACAAATTTTCTCGGATATCCTAGCACTAAGTGAAACGAACCTTCAATCCTCAATCTCCTCTCACCACTTTGACATGACATATTACCTTCCACTCTACCGTAAGGACTCTGACAAACATATGCATGGGCTAGGGGTTAATGGTCGGAACACCCTCCCCTTGACTCTAGAACATAGGTTAGAATCATATGACCAAATCTTCATATGCTTTAGATTGACCTTACATAACAGAGTTAGTTACTTATATTTCTTACACAGTTCTCCTTTGACCCAGGACTGTACCCTGATTGACTCTGAAAGCTAAGATAGAGCACTCTATCTCGACCCAAATACCCAAATACATGTATTTGGGAATTTTAATGTACACCACCGTGACTGGTTGGGATTCTCCAGCGTTACTGATGCAGCTAGGAGCTCTACTTTTAATTTCTCCGCAGCTCACGACCTCTCACAGACTGTCACTTTTCCGACCCGCCTGCCTGATCGTGTGTGCCTACAAGCCTCAATTCTCGACCTGTTCTTGACGTCATTGCCCGAGGCTTCTGTGGCGAATTCCCATAGCCCGCTCGGAAACTCTGATAACTTTCTGGTAATGATACTAATCACTCTTCCAAAAGCTGAAGAGCCGCTGCTCAAAACGACGATAAACTAATAGCAGGCTGATTTTGAATCGCTCAGGGATCACATCAGCGACTCCATATGGGGTGAAACGTTGTCACTCCCTGTTGATCAATGTGCAAATGAGCTAACCAAATGGGTCAAAGCGGGCATTGATGCTTTTGTTCCTACGCGGGAATTCTTCAGTAAACCCTACTCCCGTCAATGGATGACCTCAGAATGTGCAGGAGCTATTGCTGAGATGCAGAAGGCATTCCGAAAATTTGGCCGCCATAAGTCAAGTGCGAATAGACAAAAAATTGTAGAGCCAATGCATTACTGCAAAGTAGTGATAAATGAAGCAAAAAGAAGGTATACAGAGATAACTAAAAACACACATTCAGTCACTAGGTACTCGTGATTTTTGGAAAATCTAGAATAGTGTGATGAACACGGACAATTGACAATTTCCACGCTATCAAATCACAACGATGTTGTTTGCACGGCAACTGATAAGGCTGAAATACTTCCCCAGCGTTTCGCCTTAAACTCCACTCTGGACTCAGCAAACCACCCCCTCCCTGAATTCACATTGCGGACTGAAGCCACACTTGAGAACCTGGTCATCACCCAATCTCAGGTCAGAGACATCATAAAAATCCCTGACACCTCCAAAGCCTGTAAGCCTGATCTTATACCAGTAATACTAATAAAGAAATGCTCTGCTGAGCTGGCCCTGTCCTCTCCAAACTATACAGCAAATGCATTGCTGAATCTTGTTTGCATGATAGTTGGAAAATTGTCTTTGTAGTACCAGTCTTCAAGAATTCTGGAGATAGAACTGATCCTCTAAACTACCGCCCAATCAGTCTACTCCCGATTTTTGCTAAAATCCATGAATCATTAATTAATTTAACGATAGTCCGGCACCTAGTTAATGCTAAACTTCTTTCTGATCATCAATAAGGATTTAGAAAAGCACGATCTACTGCAGATATCCTAACGGTCATCACTGAACGCATATACCATACACTGGACAAGGCAGGTGAAGCTAGGGCAGCAGCGCTTGATATATCCAATGCCTTTGATAAGGTCTGGCATTAATGACTTCTCCTTAACCTGAACTCATATAGTATTACTGGACAAATATTTAATATAATAAAATCCTTCCAAACAAAAAGAAAGATCTAGGTTGTCCTCGATGACCGTCCATCTATGCAACGTGACATAAATGCTACTGTACCCCAGAGATCCAGCCTTGGACCTCTACCGTTCCTGATTTTCATAAATGAAGTCCCTGATGTCATTGAGACTGAGATAGTAATATTTGCTGAGAACACCACGCTCTACTCTCGTCATGTGAGCAAAACCGACGCGCACATATCTGAGGCAATGGCTGAATCCTTAGAAAATGGCCTCCAGTCTGTAGTGGAATGGGGTCAACAATGGATGGTAACTTTAATGCCGCAAATACAAAGCTACTTTCCTTCAATAACTACAATAAACACCTTCAACAACCGATTGTCATGGCAAATAACACCCTAACATGAATTGGAATAAATACATTGAAGAGATTGTCAGCGCTGCTGCAAAGAAAGTGGGCTCTCTCTACCGTGTTAGTAAACTTCTCACACCTGACATTATCCTATATCTCTACAAAGCCACCATCCGCCAATGCATGGAGTATTGTTGCCACATCTTAGCTGGGGCATAATCCACTAGTCTCTCACTCTTAGACAAGGTCCATAAAGAGTCGCCAACTTGATAGGTCCCTCACTACCCACCCAGCTCAAGCCCCTGTCCCATCGCCGCAATGTTGGTTCCTTGTGCTTGTTTTACAAGTACTTCAATGGATGTTCTCCGATAAACTGGCTGTTCTTGTACCCCCACGACGATACTCTGCCAAATTCTATCAATTCACTGTGAAGGTCCCCAGATACCGAAGAGCTTTCTACTCCAAAAGCTTCTTTCCTTGTGCTGCTGGACTCTGGAACTCCCTCCCGTCTCGCTGTTTTTCTGACGGTACTGACATGCAGAAATGTAAACGTAATATAAACAGATATCTCGCTGCGCAGCACCCAATTTAGGTTGACCACTCAAACTTTCACCCTTTTTCTCAGGTGCCCCTAACGTCTACAGTGGCGGCCTACCTTGTTTGGGGTGAACTATGTTAAAAAGGGAAAACAAATCTATTTGTTTTATAGCTATTAAATGTGCACGTTTTCTGCACTTGCGAAGGGATAAATGCAGAATCCTCAGTTATGTGAACCACAATAAATATGTTATTTATTTTGCAGGAGGTTATACTGCACTTACATGACCTTACATACCCAATTCGTTTCTGTAGAATTATCTTAACTATTATGGTTACCTAAATAATCTCAGACTATTCCTTAATGTAATCAGGCCACCACAGCTCAATGGAGGGCGTGTTTAGAGAGAATACTTATTGATGATTTTGCACGCGGTATTCATATGCGATAAAACAAACTGTTGGACATTCATGAGTAAATTTTAGTGATCATGTGATGTTTGGACTGATGTTTATTTAAAACAAATAGAGTTAAATTGCAGAAAGGATTACGAATTTAAGTAACGATTACATGGGCGGCATTCTCCATGTTGTACCTTATATTTGACAATAGTGGTACAGGTGATTTGAAGAGATACTGCTCATTTATTGGGCTACGACCCTGCTGAATACTGAAGATTTTTTTTAGTTAAAAAGTTTGCAGATCGTGTTGCTATTCCCACTAAACTCAGACAAGCAGTCCTTAAGCAACTACATTCGGGCCATCCAGGAATTAACCGAATGAAATAACTAGTCCGCAGCGTGGTCAATTAGCCTAACATAGACACAGGCATTGAACATACCGTTAAACATTGTATCCAGTGTATGGAAGCGCAGACGAATCCACCTAAGATTGTTGATTCTCGCTGGACATACCCAGAGCGACCATGGTCCAGAATACACATACACTTTGCTGGCCTTATCAATGGCCTTAGTTGTCTGGTGGTTGTTGATGCCCATTCCAAATGGCCAGAAGTTTTTCCAATGAAACAAACTGACACTCAGTCTACAATAACAATACTTAGGCGGCTATTTAGTCAACACGGCTTACCTGACACTTTAGTCTCAGACAACGGAACACAATTTACTTCTGAGTCATTCCAACTATTCTGCAAATCGTGTAGCATAACACACGTTCGGTCGCCACCGTATCATCCTCAATGCAACGGACATGCCGAAAGATTTGTAGACACATTCAAAAGAGCACTACTAAAAGCAAGAGGGTAGGGAACAACAGAGGAGATACTACATGGTTTCCTCCTTTCATATAGAATAACACCAAATGGTGCTGTGAAGAATGGTATATCACCAGCAGAAGCACTCATGGGACGAAAACTCCGTACCACACTGGACGCTTTATGTCCCCAGCCACAAAGGCAACAACCAAGCCCTAACAAAACAAAAGCATTTTCAGTTGGCACAGCAGTGTTTGCTCGGAATTACAGACCTGGTCGGCCAAACTGGGTACCAGGCATCATCCGCAAAATAAATAGACAATTTCTGTATGATATTCAAGTCGGAAATCAATTCTGGGGACGGCACAGAAAACCAGTTGCGTCTCAGATACTCTGTAGGCAACTTAGTGGACAACAGAACAATCATTCCGTTTGATTTGTTAATGGACACATTTGAACTTCCATTTCCACCACTTCTCATGCAGACACATTCAGATGAGAATTATCAAAGACCTCCCAGGACTTGGCCAAAGCGCAGTCGCACTAGAGTAAAGCACCTCCAAGTTGACCCCAGGTGAACTCGGTACAGTTTAAGACTAAAACGGGGAGATGTTAGGATAACTAAAGAAAACGCAATTATTCCCCTTGGACCATTTCAGAGTTATCCCCCTTGTCGATAGTCTGGCCTGAAGAAAAGATAAACAAACCGACGTCTTGGAAACTGTGTATATTTCATCTCGCGTTACAGCGGCAATTAACTCATTAATATATAGACATTTATATATATATATATATATATATATATATATATATATATATATATATATATATGCGCACATAAACCCACAACATATACATAAAAAAGAAAAAAAAGAACAGTGATATTATGTCATGTGATTGAGTAGAAACCAGTAGTCGTTAGCATATTAAAAAGTGGCTTTGTTTATTTTTTTCCTAAATAAAGCATAGCTGAACTATATATATATATATGCTAAAGTATATGTTAGGGTAAAAAAAATTCATAGCACTGTCAAAAATTCATTTTTTAAAATGTTTTCAGTAAAGGACATTTTAAACCATAGTTAATAATATTCCATTGAAAAAAAATTTCCACAAAAAAAATAATTTGGGAAAAAATTTTTTTTGAACAATTTTAACATTTGTTTCTTAGATTAACACTTATATGAACAAGTAAAAAATACATTTAATAACATATTACTGTTTTTACATTGGGTATTCTATGCAGATACTTACTATCAATGCTGCAAATACGTCTATACTACGCATGCTCGTATAGATAGGTGTAGAACAAGGCTTCACTCATTCCGCAGTGTCGTCTCAACTTTCGTTTACCCGATGTAAAAACTATGTTATTAAATGTATTATTTACTTGTTTATATAAGTGATGATCTTAAAAAAAAATTGTTAAAAAATCTTTTTCCCAAAATTGTTTTTGATGAAAAATAATTTTGGTTTTATGGTATGATTCACTATGGTTCAAAATGTCCTCTCCTGAAGATTTTTTACAAAAAATATTAATTTTTGACAGTTCTGAGATTTTTTACCCTATAATATACTCTAGATTATAATATATATATATATATATATATATATATATATATATATATATATATATATATATATATATATATATACAAGGCCTGTCTAAAAGTATCCGATCTTAGGCCAGAAAAAATATTTCAAATAGGTTTGAACCCTAATCCCCTTCAAAGTAGGCCCCTTGTGCTTGCACACACTTAGTACACCGATCCATCCACTGCCGGAAACACCTCTGAAAGTCTTCTTTTGGAATTGTGTTTATCTTTGCTGTCGCGTCCTGCAGTATCTTTTTAGTCTCAAAACGAACCTTTCAGTGGCGTCTTCAATTTTCGAATTTATCTGCTTATATTTTATCTATTTCTCTTTACAAATATTATTGATTAAACCTAAATTACGAGGTTTACAAAATTTATTTTATCGACCAGGTCTGATAAAACAAAACTAAAAGGAAGCTTAATAGAAAAACAAACCTAAAATCTTCATTTAAAATGATGAAGGATTTTAAAAGGTTGGGAATATTGGCTGACTTTTTTTTATTAAATCATTTTTGTGTTTGTTTCCATCTCTCCATTTCAGGGAGATGATACTCAAGAGGGCCAGGTGAAGGATTGCGGCTTTTAGCGTTGTAAATCGGTGCAGGAAGATCGCGACAAAAGGAGACCTTTTTAAAATATTGCCATTTGCGCGCTACAAATTAACGTATGGCATGATGCAAAATTGGCCTAGTCTCAATTTCAAAATAAAAGTGAGAACCCCAACTTCGACCCCGACTATGAATCTAGCATCTCTTATTTTCTTTTCCAAATGTATTAACTTGCTTTTCTCTGCTTTTCTTTGTTATTTTAGACACACATTTCTCTTTCTTTCTCATCTTTTATTTATTTTTCAAATTTGTTTCTATTTATTTCGTATCCACTTATTGCGTCCATTTATTTTTTGATCGTTGTTCTTGTCACTTTCATAATTTTTTCTTGATGTTTATGTTTACATCTAACTTTTCATATGAAATAAGTTTATGTTTCACACTTCTGCTGTTATTCATTCTCATTCTCTCTACACTGTATATAGGAGCTTCTGAATAACTTTCCAACACAAACCATCAAAAGCACATGTCATAAACCCTAGCCTAAAGTGTTGCTCTCATTTGGAACTTCAGTAAGAAATTTCTGCCTTCAAAGTTAGAAACTAGAGTTACCTGTATGCGAAGCAAGATACTCTACCAGTGTAGCAATCAGGACCCCTCTCTATAGAAGTATCAAGATCTATATATATAAAGAATTGGTACACTAATCAATTAAATATTCAATAATATTAAGAATCTGGTAATAAAACACTTTTACCAAAATTAATGGAGTTGGCATTTGATCCGAATATGATTAATATAATGTAGAACAACCAAACAAAAATAATGTTCTTTTCAATCACACCAAAAATAAATTTCAATTAATAATATCAGAAGAAATTGCTGTAAATAGTTTGTTCGAATGTAAAAATGTTATTGCAATATAGAAGTGTTACTTTTTTCTAATGCTTTATTGATTTATTCATAAAATATTTATATTTCTCCTCGTCATTCTTGACGGAATAGGTACTTTAGCAAGGCTAATATAAAAGGATCCCGTGGTAAACAAATGCTTCAAAGATTAAATGGTTCGTATAAAATTTTATAAAAAAGTGTTACCTCACCTTTTCTCATGAAATAATTATCACATTGTCTATTGTGACAATCTTATAACTAAGATGCAAACTACCCTAAACAGCCGACTGTGTGATATACTTACCTTTCTCACCCAGGACTGTAGTCCATGTCCGATTGCCTCTATACTAAAGCAGAATAATACACCAGGTCAGTTTTTAATGTTAGGCAAATTCAGCTCTAATAAGAGACATCCGCGATTGAGACAAAAAAACATTGCCTCATTCTAGAAAAATGTCTCCTTCACTGACCGTGCACAGAAGAGTATCAGAATAGAGAGTGCACATCGCTCTTAGCCTTTTACCCCCTCTGAGTAGTTCTCAGCAGTAACTGTGGAATGTACCTTGTTACAGCCTAACGTTGGCCTTCACCGTTTGCATAATCTGTGATAGTGGAAATACTGAGTAGCGTAATGGCAAAGTGGCAGAAAATCTGATTCTCATACAAGTGATCGGGTTTCCGACAGTGATTTCTGATGTGTTCTACTTATGATATCAAAAGAGACGTACAGATCGACGGCTCCGTTTCTGCAGATTGAAAGTTGGGGCTCATTTCTTTGAGAAAAAAGTATTTCAATGAATCAGATAATAATGATGAAGTCAGCAATAGCACAGGCATGTGTGAGGATAGGTGTCCTTGAGTGGGAGCTGAACATGAAGGCCCTAGATTTGGGAATGAGAATGAGGATCCTGGCTTTTTGTTGACTTTATAATACTTGACTGTTTGATTGGCAGACATCTGGTTCTTCATGACAGTATCATATACATCAACCATTTCTGCTGATTGGCTCCGATTCCTCCTTCAATCTTCAGTCTTCTTCTGATAGTTCGAATCATCTGTGAACAAACACTATTTGACGAGACACATGTATGCCCAAGCATTAGTTTCAGTAAATGTTGACTTGTTATTAAACTTTTCTAGTTTCATATAATTTTCTAAATATTAAAAACAGATCAAACTTAACTAATATAGCCATGTTTCATAAATGAAATTACTTTAAGAGATGTTTAACTCTTTTCCTTCAGAAAAATACAGAAATGGGTCATTCAGCAGCACCTTTGTTTGAAGATCAAGTTATTTTACAAATATAAATTACACACAATTAGATGTATTATGCTTAAATGAGTACCAGTACAACCTAATTAACATACTAAAAGCATACAATAACATAGCATTTGCAGCTGTTTTAAAAAAATGGTGTAGAAATCATAATCACATGTGATAGGCTGTGGAGGCAGACAACCATGACACCCTTTCCAGCTCTGAAAAATAGAAATCTGAATTAAATCAAGTGTAAAAATGTTTTAGTACTTATCTCTCATATATCTTAGTGCTTCAGAAGCAAACAAAATGTTTGCAGGCTCAAGGGTTTCGCAGAGAAACTATGTGTTGTTCATTTGCACTTCTGGCGCATAACGTTTTGAAGTCTATTTCAAAATTGCTGCAGATGTGGAGAACAAAACAGCTTCTAAACTTGTCAATAATACTTATTTTTGGCTCAGTAAATGCTACTCGTGATGAACAAGGCCTGTGATTGTTCAGTGATCAAGCTAGTTAGCTCCACATTTCCATACGTGCCATAATAATGCCATAGAGAGGTTTCTGAAGGTAACCTAGTTGCTGGTGTGTAATTCCCTATAGTTCTTAATACCCCAGGTGACCCTATATATTGATTACATGTTAGTTTCCTTGGAGTATTATAAATAGTTTTAGAGCGCGTAATATTAGAATAATGATTCTAAAAATAAGGTTTAATGTCATTATATCTTGATTTTAATCTTCATAAATGGACTTAAAGTAACGTAGAACAATTTGAGAAATTAATTATACCCGTGCTAAGATGTATTAAGTATTTTTATAGGTTGCATATCAGTACCTCTGCTAACATCGCACTTTCATAATAATAGTGTGCTGCCCTTAGATTCTAGTTTTCTTTTCTCATTTTTGTTTATCCAAATTCTCTTTGTACCCTACCCGTATCTGCAAGTTAGCCAAACTCTTCCGAAAAAAAAACTGGTTGGGTTATATCAACTATTTTAATTGGTTGTCTTCTGATTGATCTCTTTCGTCATTTCCTTTACTGTACTTACTTATTTTTCTAATGCTTAATCCAGAGTTACAGCGCGGTCAGCAATGATAAAAGTTTCTCTCAACTTGACACGATCACAAGTTTGATTCAGATGAAAACCGGTTTTACCAAGATCCTTGTGCAGTGTGCCTGTTTATTTCATCATCGGCCTTCCCTTCAGTCACTTTTCGGTGACTTCTAATATAAAGGCAAGCTTCGTGACGGTGTCGTTGGTGGACTTCAGTACATGCCAAAACCACCTGAGCCGCCATTCCGTCATCTTGCCCTATGTTGTAGCGCTTTTTATTGTACAACCGTTTCTGTGAATTTTAGATGTTTTTGTTTCTCATATTCGAATTCTAAATTACAATTTAATTATCGGCTTTTCATGTAAATTATTCTTTTTAAACTTCTGGTGGTTCATATTCAATATTTGTACTTTAATCAAATCGATAATCTTAGAATAGCAATTCATTTCAAGCTGGACATTTTCCTTTTTTCTATTTTTCACATTTTTTATAGATGTTCACATTGTCCCCCAATTAAGATTGAAAAAAGTTATTAATTGTTTAATCGATTATTTTAAATTAGTTTCTGAATTTTCGTAGCAGATTTTTTTAATTTCTTCCATTTTTCAATCATTTGCAATACTAAACTAATACTACTTCTTTTTTGTGGATTTATTTTCTATATACCATAGAACATATGGTGTTTTTAAAGTTTATATGTTTGCAGGCTCTATCACGACCTTCGTTAAGCAGCCCTGTGCACTGAAAATGATGTGAGCTAGTAAGTAGAAAGCGTTATCTGTCGAAGTCATATTGTCGATAATGAACGACAGCTTTTATAAAAAACATTAGAAAACTTTTTTAAATGCATTTAAGAAAAGAAAAAAAAACACGATTCGATGTATACCAAAACTGTACATATTCAGTGTAAATAAATGAAAACAAGAATTCAAAATGAATAGTTAAGTTGTAAGTAAATAAACATTACATTGTTTCATGGATGTTTATTAACTATTTATATGTTGCTTCTTCCGCACAGGGAAATGATGTCGTTTTTTTTATTGTGAGAAAAATCAACCTCCCCAAAAAGACACTTCGGATTGGGATAACAATTAAAATTGACTCAGCCTAGAATAATTTATCATTCACGTTTAATGACCCAAGACAGAAAAGAAAAAGTATAGTATCAGAACAGATAGAGCATTTATAATGATTCTATTGCCAGAAATATAAAAGTACAATTTAGATTTTGAACAAATTAGGCACAATGCTATCAAATGTGTGAGGAGTGCAATATCAGTTTAAATCCTCTGTCTATCCTACTTTTTTATAGAATAATTAGTCACCACAACACCACATTTACTCTAGGATTCACAATCTCTAAGGTGTTTACAACCTGAATTATATATATATATATATATATATTTATATATATATATATTTATATATATTTATATATATATATATATATTTATATATATATATATATATTTATATATATATATATTTATATATATTTATATATATATATATATATTTATATATATATATATATATTTATATATATATATATATATATTTATATATATATATATATTTATATATATATATATATATTTATATATATATATATATATTTATATATGTATTAATATATATATATATATATATATATATATATATATATATATAATGTATGTATTTTTATGTACCCATTTATTGGAAGTGATGAGTGGAACAACGAAAAACAAAAACAAATTCGGTCATTAAAACCGTCCGAACATTCTCATGAAAACTATATCGCTCAGAGTAATTAAATAAACAACCAAAATAACAAACGACAAATAGTATAAAACAAAACGATAAATAATTAAAAATTGATTTAATAATTAATTTTGAAAGTGTTATAAAAATGCTAAGTTATTTGGAAATGAATATATAAACAAAGTTATTCTATTGTTTATTGTATTTGTTTAAAATTGTATTTCTTGTTCTGAAATACACTTATTTTGAAAGTATTCAAAACTTTAATTCAAAGTTTTAATTACTGTTTTATTCTTGCACGAAATATATTTCAACTATTAAAATTTTGTTACCCACATAAAGAACGGTTCGGCCCAAAGAATATAGTTTTTTTATACAAAATAAAACATGTTTGAACCGAATTTCTAGTTGATAAGGTTTTATGACAGTCAATGAGTAAGCATACAAGTTAAATTTGTATCACGACAAATAAAACGCAGACTTTTAGTTGTGTAAAAATTGCACATTTTACAAAAAAGTGAGTATTTTTGAATTTAAACCATTTCTGTCAAGACAGGTTTGTGAATTTTAGTCTATGCCTTTTTCATAGTTTTACTTAAAAATAACTATGAGATTTCTAACCATGAAACCGACATGAACAACATCATTGGTATCCTTTTTTACCTACCAAATCATTACTGGATTCAAAATGACATAATTTCAGACGGAAATGACCACAGTCACATTTTCATGTATTGGCATGTAATAACCTTTCTCTTCGAAGCATCATGTTTATCTATTTCGCATACTAATCGCCGTGACGTCAGCAGATACACCCGACTCAGTGTGTAGGATTGCTTATCGAAGATCGTAGCTTGATCGACAAAAGGAATAAGCAAATGACAAATTAATATGACACTAGTTTTACAATGTCAATAACTGAGTTTAAATCCCATGAATTATCTTTTTAACTGGATACATGTTTTACAAACTTACATAAATGACCAGAAAACAACATACAAATAATTATATAAATATTTCTTTTAAACTAAGTGCCCTTTTTTTGATAATCTACAAAAACGAAAACATAAAGGTTATTCGGAATTAAATAAAAGCGAATTATTATTTCGTAAAAAATTAATTATTAATGCTTTTGCCAATAAAGAATTACATGATCCTAGCCATCGTAGTTACTTACTCTCTTATGCTAACTTCGTAGTAGCCTATTTATTCCACGAAACGTCATAAATAGTTATCTTCGTAATAGCTATGAAGCAACAGAAGCAAGATAAAAAATAGAAATTGACATATCCAGGTACTGTATCATTACCGATCAAGAAGTAGATATACACTAGTTAAATCATATACATTATTTTTTTAATTATTTAATAATCATGCTAACAACGTCCACTGAAAGTGAAATTCATTTCTTTTTACCAAACGTAATGATAGAAAACATTTTTTTTTAAATAGTTATTTGATTTTAATTACATTTTCAGTATAAATAGATTAATGATATAAAGTAGTTTTTTTAATTAAAATGCTTATGGATGCTTCTTTTAGATCATTTAAAATAATCATATCTCCAACTTCACTTCAATGAGAACATTTGTCTATTCATACCAACAGACCTGTACAAATAGATTAAAATAATGAAGGTGCAAATTAAATAGAACATTTAAAAACATCTCTGTAATATCTGATACTTAAAATTTGAAACTTACATGTAAAAAAATAAATCTTATGACAGTTTAATACTATCTACCTTCAAAAAATGGTCATTCACATTTTCAAGGTGTTATTTCTTGGTAAATATAGTCAATTAATATTCGACTACAAAACGTATCTCCTCCTTAAAATGAAAGAGGTAAAGTAATTCATACGACGTGAAGCTCTGTACGTTCGTTTAATAAAATAACAACTATATTTACATTTATCAATTAATAATTAAATGCTGGAAAGTTTATAAGATTAGATATTATCTGATTTAGTTGAATATTGTCAGTAAAGAGTATCCATCAAAACAGTATCAATGTTTCTGGTTAAAAATAAACTATTTTATTTTTCCTTACCTGCCCCCACATAATCTATTTCGCTTTAGTTTTATTATTCAACTAACAAACACTTGTTAATTTATTTGATTTACTTTTTACTTATGTTTATTTATTATTAGTTTATCATCCCGATTAATTTATTATTTAGTTTTATGAATTTAGATACAATTTTATCATTGCATGTTTGGCATTTATTTGCAACCTCTTTTCTGAATGTTCCCCTATTTTTGTAAATCGCTTCCTTTATTTATCTATTTATGTACTTATATATTTATGCATTGTGTCACTCTTCGTTTTGTGAACGTTGCACGTCATCGCTATCGTTTTAGAAGTAATTTCATTTCGTTGAGGGTACTTATCTCCGATCATCTTGTGAAAACTTTCGTTATTAACCCTATAAGTATTACACTTTTAAAACTTATTTATTCCCCTTTCTTTACGATTATTTATAGTTCAGGTTTTTGTTGGTCTTTATTTGGCAGAACCCTCTTTCCGGTTCCCGATAATTTTCGTCTATTATCTTTACAACTAGTAACTCATCAGCCGCGTAATCTTTCTTGCCAGCATTTCTCTTTCCGCGCGCCATAAGTAAGTCGAATGCTTCCACCATTCAAATTAAACTCTTGAGCCCCGTATAAACAAATCATACACATAAAAAAAAACTTTACACAAAATATATATAATTTACTCTTTAACGACCATTTAGTTGCTACCCCCGTAAATGTGTAAACTGAATGAATAAATTAGTAAAAAAAAAAGCGAAATCTTCCACCATGTTCACTTCCTTGCGAAAGAGCGACGATTAGGCCAGCACTGATGAGGGTGATGACTACCGGTGATAAATATCAATAAACCACTTACAATATCAACAAGTAAGTTTCACCATTTCACTTTACTTACCTCCGTCAAATGCCACGAACATTAACTCTGCCGACAATTTCGCCTTCGTAGAATACTTTGCCAAAACCATTAATTTAATAGCCGAAAAACGGGCAATCAATGTATAAATCTTTACCATAAACTATTTTTAAAAAAACAGCTTCTAGGCATATAAATTCTGAAATTTAAAACCAAAGCCGAAAACGAAACATATTTCCACAAAATAATACTAACTTTAATATATATCTACATTCGGTGTATTTACCCTTACATGCTATATTTCTTATATTGGATTGAAAATAGTAATATCACGTGATAAAGGTTCCATAAAAGTAATGTAAATTAGTATACATGATTGTTTTTAAGCATATATATATATATATATATATATATATATATATATATATATATATTATTGAACAAACATCAATGATGTTCTAAATGTTCAACAAATGTCATAATTGTTACATTTTATTGGTATGTGTCACATTTGAAACTAAATATTTTTAAGGGTTATTATGCATAATAAAACGAAATCTAACTAGAAAATACTTTTAGTTTAAATTCAAATACAAACTGATAAAAATTACTGGTTTCAATCAGTAAATTCTTAGAGTAGATATTATTTTGTATGTAAGGGAATTTATTTCGTACTTCATTCAAATTCCACGTGGTTCCTACACCAGTTCGTATAATTTACTCTTACTAGTAATATTTATTTTGAAATCATAAAGGTTTGTCAGGATGAATATTATATAGAAAACACTATTCTTTTTTGTTTTCTTGAAAAATAATTATCACTGTCATCTTATATTCCTTAAAATCATGAAACGAATATGTCTCTTCTTTAAGTTAATTCTTATAAAACAATAAATAGTCTGTCTTCTTATCGTAAAAATAATTCCCAGCTAAATATTCTTCGAACCAATAAATCAGCCCTCAATTCTTGAAATGTATTTATTAAAAAGGTGCTGTTTTAGTCGACAGCACGACGTAATTTGATTTGGGAACAATTCATTTTTAAAAGGGGTATCGTCGGAATTGTTTACCTTAGCGGCAATATTTGCTCATTTGCTAAGGTGTGTTAAAGGTTATGATATGCAATCGAACATGGATGCCTTGACCTATTATTATATAGATCCATACAAGTAAACGTTATCATTATTCGGCAGTAGCTCTTCTAAAATACAGCCCTTCATCACAGAGTTAACATTGCAGTGCAATAGTTAATGGAAGAGGCACCCATTGAGGAAAAGTCTGGCACCAGCTATGATGATCGTAATGTGAGTAAAAGGGCTGTGGTGAAGATCGATTAAGATTAAACATCAGCATCCGTCGTCATCTGGTTGTATTCGCATCTCTGTGTCAATCGTATGATGATGACAATCTTTCTTCTACTCATATGGAGTACAATTCCTGTTGTATTCTCGAGGCCAGCCTTGTCCTAACTTCGTATGCTACCGGTAGGACTTTGTGCGCTTGGTGTCAAAGTTAATCTCCTATCATAAAGTTCTAGCAAATTAATATAGCTTACGAGGAGAACTTAATGCATACAAGTAAATAATAATAATATGCGTGCCTGCTGGAAAGAGACGTCCAATTCGGTGAACTTCAACAAGAACAGCAGAACCCACGACAACCACAAATTTATTATATAATATACGCTTTATGTATGTTTCAAAATGCTATTTTGCACTAATATAATACATCAAGCATGCAAGCAAACACTGGCATCGATAAATAGCAGTTAACTGAAGTATAATAATTGCTTCTAAACAAGACAACATTTTCTGATTTATATATATATATATATATATATATATATATATATATATATATATATATATATAAGGTAACTTGAAATAAATAAACTTAGAACATTATTTATATCAGTTGCAAAAAATTAAACACAACGAATATTTGACGTACGATCGTTTTGTAAGTAATTTCGAAGATTTGTATTATATTTAAGATGATTTCCAAAAGTATTTTCGTCAGACCCCTCATAATAAATTATATGCAGAAGTCAAGAGAGAACAATCTTTAATATATATATATATATATATATATATATATATATATATATATATATATATATATATATATATATATATATATATTGTGAGTTCTTATTAAAAAATATATATATTTAAGAATATCCTCTTGATAATGTCCGAAAATGTTTCAAATTGCAATCTTAATAAGGTTGTATTACAAGCTACAGAACACATATACTTTATAGTTGCATTCCAATGGCCATGCGATAAATAAATTCAAAACCATAATTTTAATTTATTGTTTCAATTTCTTTATTTTTATATTTAAGCGAATAGCTGTATTTTTACTTTATCTCACAAAACAATTTTTGCGTAATTTTGTTTATTCGGACTACATTTCTTATCTTGAGTGTTATCCTCACAACGTTTCGGTTGCTGTAACTTGCAGCCTTCTTTAGGCGTATCACTTCGAACTCAGGTATATTTCTGTCGAACTCGGGAACTCTATCCATCTATTTATAAAGTTCACGGTGGGAAAAGAACATAATAACAGATCATCCTTCTTAAATGTGCTGATAATTCGCACTAATAAAGGGTTTAGCTCATCTGTATATCGATGGCCAACTTTCACTGGACAGTATCTTAATGTCAACTCCTCCCACACATATAATGTAAAGAAAGGAATCGTCCGCCGCCTAAAGAATTGAGCAACACTATATGTTCTAACCACAATACATATCAAAAGAGGTGGACAGCTTGAAAGAGACACTCCAGCGAAACAACTATCCTGAGAGCATGACATCAGTTCCAAGCAATCTAGACCAAACACCAAAGGACACTACCCGAAAAAGTTTGTATACCATATATGAAGGGCTTGTCAGAAAAAGATTTAAAGAAGATGCGATCCATATGACATAAGGGCAGTATTCAGAAGCGACTCAGCTCTCCGAAATCATCTTGTGAGAGTCAAACCTTCTACAGTAAAATGTATGATTACGAACTGCATGTATGCGATGCCATGTAAGTGTGGAAAAATATACGAAGGTGAGACATGTCGCCCACTAAAAGTACGGTTAGAAGAACATCGGTAATCCGTTGAGATATCGAACAATCGGGTACGGTTGACCACATATGGAGGGAAAAAGAAAACAATTTCCACTTATGTGACGAAGTAAACCTTATCGATAGAGAGGAACGGTGGAGAGTAAGACGATTGAAAAAAGCAGCGCATATGTTGGGCAATAATAACTTACTTAGCAGACCTAGTATAGAATTTAATACAAAATGGGAACTATTAATGATAAATAATATATAAGGTTTATATATATATATATATATATATATATATATATATATATATATATATATATATATATATATAATTAACTTGTTACAAATATCCAGGGGGTATGAATCCGAAGGAAGTTGAAACCGGGTTTATGATAGTGCTCAATGAAAATTATGAGCAAAATATATTTTTTGTTGGTGATTGTATTATTCCATTAATTGCGACAAAATATATGCTGTTTCATTAGCGTCCATAATGAACGCCAACCTTTCAAGCGTCAATGGAATCCGAATGCCTAAGATTTTAAATTCAACCTCAACCGGAAATTTAAGATGCATAAGAGGGAGGGGGCGAAGATGGGGCTCAGCCTATAGCAAGGACAGGAAAGAGGGAGGGGGGGAGACCCCAACAAGTGATATTTCAGAAAGTTGAGTGGGGTGATCTCTAGTGTCTGGGCCATCGTGACCTCAATTCCAACCAGGGCGGAATGCAGGGTGGGTTTTATTTAATAATGGGAATAGAATTATAATTATAAAGTTATACATGTCATTTCTGTTGTAATAGGTGATTATCGTGTAGATAAAAATGTTTGATAATTTTAATTTAGGGTATTAATTCCTACTTTTGCATTCTGTTTTAATATAATTATTTATGGCTTGTATAATGAGCTCAGTAACGGTAGTTAATTTTGTTGTGATAATAGATTTGTTAGATTTTCATCTATATATTTTTCACTTGTGGTATTTATTTTTACCTATTTATCCACTCGTGCATTTTTTACCTGTGTAATTTTTACCAGGCCACTTTGTTAATGCGATGTTTATCTAAATTCGTTATCATGATATTTAGATTTACGTGTTGCTGGTAATCAAAAATCAATAAAAAATTATCATTTCATCATTAGTACCAGCAATAGAAAATTAGGTTTTGAACACACAAACAAACACAAACACAAATAATCGTTTTTAGAATCAGAACTTTGGATAAAATCATTCGATTCCGATACCCTTAAATGTTTCGACTTATTCAATTCACGATTGCGATTAATTGTTTCAACACTTATATATTTACATCAAAGTCAATGTTTGTTTGCTTGTGTGTTATCAGTTATAATATTCAAATAATTTTTTAAATAATAGTAAAAGTTTTCACATCTTCTTTTGATTTCAGCTGGCTTAACGATGATAAATTATTGGTTAGGTGAACAAATAATCGGCATATATTAGAATAAAAAGAAACTAACTTCATTTTTTTTAAATAAAATTTTCGTTTCGTAAATCACTAATATATATTGCCTCTCCTTATGAGAAATTAAATGGAATGTTAGAAAAATAAATTATTTAAGTTTGACTGGTAATATTTAGAAAATGTACACTGATTATCGTGTTGGATACTGGTATCGCCTGGTGTTTGTATGATCTCATTATACACGCTGTGACTGGTACCCCGTGTCGTCATCGTTCTTTTCAATTAATGCACATGCACAGGCTTTTTGAAAATACAGAATGTATATTCGCATTAGAAATCGAGCAACAATACGGTTACAGATAACAACGGAAGATATACATTAGACAGTTGTTCACAGAGACGGGAAAAAGAGAGAGACACATACGGCTTGGGCCGCCATTAATCTAGGCTAACATTGTTCGCCTACTTCCACCCGAACAAGGGTTTCATGACAGAAAACTCTGAGGCCTTACTAAAACAGAAAAGGGATGCCTCTTTGCCGGAAATGACGTCAAACGCTTAACTTCCGCTTATCTGTTTTCATTTTTCTCTAAAGAAATGGTTCAAAGACAATAAACAGAAAGATAAAAACAGATTATTGAAGTAGTTCCCTAGGAAATCGAGTGAAACATTCGAAATGAGATAATTGTTAATGAATAACCTCAAGGAAAGGTGTGTAGCTTTACAGACAGTAAATGGTATTGAGACATAAAGCGAGAGACATACTAAGGTAAGGTTTAAAAGTAACATGCTACACACGTATTTATATATATTTCAATTGTTTTGATTAAATACCTCGAGTAATGCCGAAGAACCTTGACAGGCATAATGGATGTCAATAATTATTTTTTTATTACACAATGTATGTAATTCAACAAAATAAGAAGTTCCATATTACTTAACTTGTAGACTAAAACAACTACGGCGACCTATATTGCCAATATAGGTTAGGAGGTGTGTTGAAGTATATTTTATCAATTTTATTACTTAAGAATAATTTAGTAGATAATTTAACTGTTAATTAAATTTACACATCAACTAACACAATTGAAAACATCAAGAAGATCATATATAACATCATAAATACTGACGTAACAGAAAGATGATAGTCAATTCGTACCGCGAAAGTCTACGAGTCGTCTACGTGTTTCTTGAATGTTTGCTTTAGCTCAATGTCGTTTATGATTGACAATAATTATGCGTCTGCCTCTTCTGTGTATTCACTCTTGATATGTAAGCATTGACTGAGTGACGACTACCATTTTAACAACACTTCAACATACCTTCGCCCCCCCCCCTCATAACGAGCATGTTGGAAGATGGAACTTTGAGGGGAAGTGAGATGGCAAGTTAGTCGGCGTGATATGCTAGTTCTAGTCATGCCGATATACGTGTTGTTTGCAGAGACACATTCTCTGATAGGGCACTTGAACACGTATATGGCATTACTAGTTTTTTTTTAGTAAGCTATTGTCGGCTGGGTTATTTATTATTAATACATTTGTGGTTTTAGATTTCTTGTAATAAATAATAAATCTAATTTTAAAGTCATTATCTACGGTGGATATATGTTTATATATAATATTTTAAAAAAATGTTTCATCGACTTCATAGTTGGGGTTCATTTGGTTACAATAAAACAGCTTAATATTATTTTTATTAGTATTATTATTATTATTATTATAATTATTTGTATTGATGTTGTTACAGTGTTTAATTATGGCGGTTAGAGAGCATTTTATTTGTTTATCAACTATAACAACACTTGAAAACACATAGCATCCCCAAAAATGAATTCAGGAATATTTGTACTAAGAACACAGCATTACTTGGGATCTCACATTGCAGTATTCATCTCCACATAATGGAAGCGTCTTTTATTCAAGTAAATAAACATAGTATCACCCATGCTCGTTATGAGGGAGGCGAAAGTATGTTGAAGTGTTGGTAAAATGGTATTCGTCACTCAGTCAATGCTTACATATCAAGAGTGAATACACAGAAGTGAAAATGGTATTTAAATGTTTTTTAAACGTCTTCTTAATAAATCCACCAATCTTTTATTTTGCATACTCATTCATCCGCCTGAAGATGACCGATGTCGGTCAAAAACGTTCGCGAAAATATGGCGATTTTGTTACACAACATGAACGACAATACCAAATCGGTCGTGCGCCGAGTCGAAAAAACAAATAAATAAATAAATAAACAGAAGCTGTCGCTACTATTTAACGAAACATGCATATATATATATATATATATATATATATATATATAACCGATGCACTTGAATTACAAAGTGCATGTTATACAAATGAATATGGCAATCTGAACAAGTGATAACATGCAATATAAGTATGATGATAAGAGCATGAATAAGTGGCATACTAATATAGACATATTATAACACCGTCAGAGCAATTGATATCGTAGTCTAAATATGTTGATAACAGTATGAATACTGCGCTAATACATAAGAATTATGATAATATTCTTAATATTATAACGTATACGCATGACTATAACAATTTGAATAATAATAATGATAATAATAATGATAATAATAGCAATATTTATTTATTTAGTGATATAATTATTTGTTATAATGAATATAACATAATAGAAAATTAATAGCAATGTTTATTATGATAATAGGATTACGATCTATTAATATCATAATTTGGAAAATGACGATAACAATATAGACCATTAATAACATAATGTTTAAATAATAATAACGCTCTGATCTATTGATATCTTTATATATAAAAAATGATAAAACAATCTAATTAAGTGTAATTTAGATGTTAAAAATGATGATAGCGTTATTATTTATTTATAAGATAACAATTGAAGCAATTGATCTTATGTTTTAAAGTAACGATAACAATACAATATATTGATATCATAATGTATAAAAATGAAGATAACAATCTTAACAATTGATAAATAAACGTATAATGGCGACGATAATAACATGGACAATTGATACGATAATGTGAATAATTAATCTCTGAATTTCAGATAATGTTTATGGAAAGCGAAGGAACTTTGAACTTTACGAAGTCGCAATCCAATTGGGAAGGCAATTTAAAGCAAAAATGTTTTCGAATCGCACCAAATCGTTTCCTCTATGAATAGAGAAAAGAAAGTGACAGTAATTTGACCAAAACGAATCGTCAAATTCGCGATTGGTGCTTCTTGACCAGACGATTCATTATCCAATTTCACATCTCCCCCCCCATTCTATCCCGATTAACATTTACACAGGAGCTTCCGATTGTTCCCCCGAACCAAATCTCTATTATCATTAGACGAAATTAGTTAGGATCGGACAATGTTTTATTGTGGTTCATGACTTTTATGTCTTATCACAACAATTCCGTTGTATCCTTGATCCTTTCATTAAATGCATACCCATTTGTCTAAATATATTGAGCGAGCAATAATATTTTTATGTGTAAGCTTGCAAGTATCTCGTCTTTAGTAATACGACTTTATTTATTAAAGGTAAATAGCACTTGAGTATAAGGCGTTATAAGATTGATAATCAGTTGAATGATGATGAATATTATGAAAGGATTCAAATAATTTACAGAATGAATACAATTTGGATGACTTATTAAGAGAGCGAATGAAAAGTGTTTATTGAAACAAGATTCGAACAGTATCATTTTGTAGCACTAACTTATAAAAACGGTTTATGACAATTGTTAGTTTAAACCAGACTGAATATTACTATGTGTTTGCACTCAAGGAAACAAACTGGTGTCAGACTGTTCTACATATAGTAAGTTTTCTGAAATAAATTCTGTTCATGGAAATTTCGCTCAATATTAAGGAGATGGAGAAATAAATGAAAGTTATTTACAGTTGTTGAAGAGAAACAATTTCTTGACGTTAAAGGGCAAATGCTACTATTGGCGACATGAAATATCTTTTAAAAATGCAGTTTGGAAATTAGTACGAAATATTTTATTTTTCGTTTACCTACCTATGGTTGACGTATTTGCGTCAAAAGCAATTTAATATTTATATTTAAGTAGAAAATAAAAGCATGTTTTGGGGTTTTTTTTAAAAACATATTTCACTCCAAAGAAGGCAGGTCGCCACTGAGAAGTAGGGTGTAGGTTTTAGATGTCATCTTAAGTTGGGAGCCGTGCCGCGAGATGTGTGTTTACATTAGTTTTAAAATTCTGCATGTCGATACTGTCGAGGAAACAGGAAGCTGAGAGGTAGTTCCAGCCGGCAGCACGAGGAAAAAAGCTATTGAAGAAGAAGGCTCTTCAACATTTGGGAACCTCCATAGAGAATAGATGGGATTTAGCTGTTTGTCGAGCACAATCCATTGAAGTATTTGTAAAACAAGCACAAGGAAGTAATATTGCGCCGATGGGGCAAGGGTTGAAGCTTGGTTGATTGTGAGGGACCTATTAAGTTGGTGACTCTAAGACGGAGAGACTAGTGGATGATGCACCAGCCCAGATGTGTCAACAATACTCCATGCATGGCGGATGGTGGCTTTGTAAAGATACAGGATAATGTCTGGTGTGAAGAGTTCACTAGCACGGTTGAGGGAGCCCGCCTTATTTGCTGCAGCCTGTGAAGTTGCTGTAACTTTGTCATCCATTGGATGTGTTTTGTCTGCCGGAAGTTTATTCTATATTGGTGCCCTTCATTATTCCAACTACACCCACACGTCACACATAAGTAGGTCAAATAAAATAAATTGTTCGGAGCTTGTTTTCGAAGTATATTTCCTTTAAAATCGTTTATATTTTCAAAAAAGACGGTTGCCTGTGAAAGATTTACAACAAGGAATCAGAAATAGAAACTCAGTCGAGCACCTCCCATACAAATAACAATAGAGAAGGTAGCATCTATCTAATTATTCTTTTTGAAATATGTGTTTTTGTTTGCTGGTTCGTTATAAAAAACATAAACCTAAAATCCTCAAGTCGCATGCGAGGATGTCACTAGGACAAAAAATTAGTATTTTATTTTTCGTTCTTTATTTCATCTATATTTTATTTAGGGTTAAATTACTAATCATATACAACTTTACAACGTTTCGTATATTTTATTTGATTATCTGTTATTTTAACGTTCCATTTAAGTTTTAAAGTGACGAATAGAATAACTGAATTGTCAAAAAATATGCACTTTCAGCACAGGTCATCATTTTCTCCTCTAGAAATGAATGCCCATCCTACAGAAATCAATTTCTTATAAGCACCTACGAGTGAAATTCACTTCAAGCCTACAATGGAAAACTTACATATAATCTGTTGCTAAGGTCGCTGGAAAAAAGATCGGATCATTCCACCGCTCCAGAAAATGTCTCACTCCTGACACAATCATCTACCTCCATAAGAGTTGGATACGCCCTAAGATGGAGGATTGCTGTTAATTATGTAGAGTTTCTGATCAGAGCACCCTGTATTGCCTTTGCATAGTACAAAACCGACTTCGAAATCGAGTGGGGGTGATTTCTATCTTCTTTTTCCTCCTCCCCAGAAAAAAGATTTACTGTAAGAACTCGCCTTACTACAAACGCAGCAATGAAATGTCCTTTCACCCTCTCTGTGCCCAAAAGCAAATTGAACTTCAATCAACAAAGCTTTTTTCCTAGTACATCCCATTAGCTGAACAATATATTACGAGGCTTCTTCCTAATCGACTACAACATGGCCGTCTACAAATCTAATGGGAAAAATACATGTTCAGCTTTCTAAAGTAATCTTCTACCAATCCAACCATTTTAAATCATCTCGGTGTGGCATTCATCGCCCAACTAAAAATCTATTTGACCCTTAACCTCGATTAGCGCCGGGCCTTTGTAAGTGGTGAAATGTTAGTAAAATACAAAATTCTTAGAACGTTACTTCTAAAATAGTTTAAAATAGTTTATGAAATCATTTAAGTCTTTTTCTTTAATCTAATAAAAATTGATGACATTTTCCACGTATTACTTATTAGAGTTTGATGATGTCGCAATGGCTGGTGGTAACAAGACGATGTTGATTACATTGACATCAGTGCTAATGTCGAAATTACAATATTGCAATGCAAATGAGCTTTACTAGCAAATCTATGCTTTCGACGGCCACGTATTATTGCTAGTCTGGGACTAAAGCATATACTACACTGCCTCCTTCCATACCTCAACATTCGGAGATAATGCCTGTAACGATGTTATTCTGACGAACAAGGACCGTACTAAATTACTCATTAAAGAAGTGGTAGTGCTTGATTAAATGGTTTTATGATAACGGAAAAGATACGAGCTTCAGCAGAAGGAGGTAATGCATAACCATATGGAATAATGACAATGAAATAGATACGAGATTACCCCTCCTGAATTCGCATTGAGAGTTAGTACATAATCTGAAATAGTCAACTGACTTGAGCATCGATAGATAGAACTGTAGTACAATATTAATAAAAGAAAGATAATAGTTTCAACTCTCCATTAGAAATAGATTTTAAGAAATAAATGTGTATTTCGATAAATCCCTATATATTTTCCTATTTACCATGTGATTTATTTGAACCTAGAGTTGAAATTTTAAGAAGGTAGATTGAATAATATTTTAATTAAGTGCGTATGAAACGATTCAAGTGCTTTTCTCCAATCAAATTGACTTGAAATGGAATACTTACCTCAAATGCGTTGCTATGTTGCTGGAAAAATAATTGGATCATTAAACCGCTTCGGAATGTACCTCAACCCTGGCGCAATCATCTCCCGGG
>OY744530.1:59629549-59657049 GCA_963556195.1 Sepiola atlantica
GCTGACATTTGCTTGTTGTTAAAAAGGTCGGTGCAGCCCATTAAAATCATCAGCGACTCACGGAAGACCGCAATACGTTATGGTGATCTTTGAACTCCATTCTTCGATTTGTTTTAATTTCATGAGTCGTCGATAATTGTAATTGGATCGAACGACCTTTTTAACAACAATAAAATGTCAGCTTATATCAATTACACCATGGTACGTCTTTGAAGTATGTAACGTATAGTTTTTAAATAAATAATTTGTATATTAACTCTCATATTTTTCATTCTATTGATTTATTTTCAGCATACACCGAAGCACTATATATATATATATATATATATATATATATATATATATATATATATATATATATATATATATATATACAGGATGGTGCAAAGGTCGCGCATTGGTTTGTTTAGGTGATCGAAACTACAACATTTCCCGTAATTTACTAGGCTTTTCTGATAAATAATACATTTACTTGGTAATTTTGTTGCAGTAGATTTTAAAAATCATATCCTTTAAATGGGCACTATTTTCGGCCTCACAAAGAGGGGCTCTAGTTTGGGCATTTTCCATTACAGTCTTTCGAATAACTGGCTCTGGTTCTTGGATTTCATGTCTGATATTTTTTAAACCTCTTGAATCGTTGTAGGCTTGTTCACTTATACCCTTTCTTTCAGATAACCTCAAAGGAAACGGTCAGGGGCTGTTAAATCCGGTGAACGTGAAGGCCAGTTAAAAATCAGAAAATCTGCTAATTAAGCGCTCGCCAAACAATCCCCTTAAGAGCGCCATACTTTGTCGGACACTTTGGGCAGTAGCTCTATCTTGTTGGAACCACATTTCTGGGTTGTCCTGAACAGCTGGCCTTAAAAAATGTTCAATCCTTGTTGATATCGCTGTGCAGTTATCGTCACTGCGACACCTTCTTCGTCTTAAAAGAAATATGGACCGATCACTCTTTCCGAGGTAACATCACACAATACGGTACATTTTAGTAAATGTAATTCACGCTGATGAACGGTTCTTGAATTTTCAGTGGCCCATATTCTGCAGTTTTGTTTATTTACGAACCCGTTCAGATGAAAATGGGGTTCGTCGCTCATTATCATGGATGAACTCATTTTGTTCTCTGGCTAATTGCTGAATGTGAACAGCATAAGCTACGCGTGATTGCAAATCTGTGGGTTGTAATGTCTGTACCAATTAAAGTGTGTATGGAAACATATGCAATTCACGCAAAATTCTTTGAAGTGACCTTCTGGACATTCAAATGTGAGTGGCTCGTCTTCGAGTTAATGTGTCTTGATTTTCAGCAATGCTATCCTCAACGAGTGCTACATTTTCCTCTGTCCGTACTGAACGTGGTCTGCCAGATCGTGGAAGATCACTGACTGAACTCTGCTTCGAAATCGGGCCACAAGACGATCAATTGTGGGCTGACTGGGAGATTGTCTGGCATTATAATGCCGACGATAGGCTCTTTGGGTTAAGGGTTCGATCATTTTAGTTCGTTGTTCAGTGCTATATTTTTCAATGTTTATATCTGTAATATTCTGAAAAACAAGGAGAAAATTTGATTAAATGTGAAAGTTGTCACTAATTCAAACTAATGCTTACTTTTGCGCCACCATATATATATATGATTATTTTTATTTACACAGACATATACAAAATCTGCGACACTGACATGTCGATGTTATTGATCAACAGTTATTATTTACTGAAATCTCATCAGGCCGAGTTAGAATCCGATCTTAACCTCAGATCATATTTGGAGAGAATGCAGTGGAAACAAAGAAGAAGAAGAAAGGAAAATTGAACTTTCAAAATTTAGGGAGTCACGTGGTTTAGGACCGTTTAAAATCAACAAAAAGTTAAAATCTAAAATCTAAAATCTAAAATCTAAAAATTAAACAAAATAGAACAAATAAAGCAAATAAAGTGAAAAGAGAGACATATAATGAAAAGGGTAGGATGAAGATAGATATATAGATACATAGATAGATAGATAGATAGATATATAGAAATATAGATAGGTAGATATATAGAAAAATGAAGATGTATGTTGATTCAGACAGAGAGTAGAGAGGAGAAGGGGGAAGATGAACATGCAAGTTAATGTGTCAAAAAATCGACAGTTATTTCAGCTCGGGCGAACAAACGTATTGTCAAATCAACAGTAATTATGTGTATAAGTGTGTAGGCGGGCGTGCCCCCAAATCAGCCGTAATTGGTAGTATGGGCGTGCAGACGCATGTGATGGGGTTAAGGGGTTGTTAATCAATAGTGTCAATAATTCTAAATGTATACTGTTTTATTTTTATCTAGAGTTTACCAACTTATCATTAATAAATTAATAAATCAAACAAATATACTTGTAAATTAATTAATTAAGTCTAACATTATTATTAGTAATAATAATAATAATAATAATAATAATAATAATAATAATAATAATAATAATAATAATAATAATAATAATAATAATATGCAAGAAAACGGTACAAACACAAACCAGAAACTGTACTAGAAAACGAAAAACACAAAATCCTATGGGATATGAATGTACAAACAGACAAACTCATAACAGCAAGGAGACCGTATATGATAATAATCAACAAGAAAGCAAAATCCTGCAAAATCGTGGACTTTGCCGTTCCAGCAGACCACAGAGTGAAGATCAAAGAGACGGAAAAGAGAAGTAAATATACTGAACTTGCCAGAGAATTGAAAGGAATATGGAACATGAAGAAAGTCAGTATAACACCAATAATCATAGGAGCACTAGGAACAGTCCCCAAAAACATGGAGAAAAGACTAGGAGAAATAGGAATCAAAGGGATAACTGAGACCATACAAAGGACAGTAATGATCAAAACAGCTACAATCCTGAAAAATGTCCTCGAATGCGGAAACCAACCTACATAAGCAACGAATGGAGAACAAACACATGGAAGCACAAAACAACAGAACCGGGGAAAATACAACCGCACGAGAGAGGCGCAAGCATAGGCTGACGCCACGAAAATTATGGACAGAGGGTCGAGGAGGGAAAGCGCAAAACCAGACCTCCACTGGAAGAGCGCGGACAGCTCTGGGACCTTGGGAAGGCTTGTTGCCACTCGGGCCCCAGAGGGGACCAATGGCCCTTATCAGCGGGAAATCGTTGGTAGGTGGCTGTTGCGATTACCGCAATGTCATCAGCGGTGATGAACGAAAAGAGG
The DNA here is from genome assembly GCA_963556195.1 of Sepiola atlantica. Lineage (NCBI taxonomy): Eukaryota > Metazoa > Mollusca > Cephalopoda > Sepiida > Sepiolidae > Sepiola > Sepiola atlantica. The sequence continues at coordinate 59,632,771 of OY744530.1, forward strand.
TGGAGCATACTGGAGGCCTGAGGAGACTTGTTGTCACTCGGACTCCAGGGAATACCACAGGTTGTCGGCAGTGGGTGACCACTGACGATGACCAGTGTGATAACTCCTAGTGAGTAAATAATAATAATAATAATAATAATAATAATAATAATAATAATAATAATAATAATAATAATCATAATAATAATAATAATAATAATAATAACAACAATAATAATTGAAATGATATAAAATAATGATAATAATGATAATGATAATATCGGTAATAATTTAATTTACTTTAAAAGTACTAAATTCCACCATTATTAATTATTGATGATTATAATAATAATAATAATAATAATAATAATAATAATAATAATAATAATAATAACGACAACAACAACAATAATAACGGCCAAGAATAATTAATTAAGGATTAATAAAAAAAATAATAGTAAAGTGAAACATAAAATAATTAAGACACATTAGAACTATCAGAAGGTAATAATAATAATAATAATAATAATAATTGTAATAATAATAATAATAACAAATAATAATAATAATAATAATAATAAGATTAATAATAATATAGAAGTAGGTAGCAATATAATAGTTGTAAATATTGTAATATGAATCCGTGGTAGCAATAATACTGATCATATTAAAATCGTAATAATAAAGCTATATTAACAGCAACAATCGCAATTGAAATCCTAATAATCCTAACAATAGTCATAATGATAGTAAAAAATGATAAATAATTATAAAACAATACCAATAGTGGTAGTAGTAGTAGTAGTAATAATAATAATAATAATAATGATAATAATAATAATAATAATAATAATAATTATTATTATTATTATTATTATTATTATTATTATTATTATTATTATTATTATTATTATTATTATTATTATCACTACTACTACCACTATTGGTATTGTTTTATAATTATTTATCATTTTTTAAATTATTTTTTATGATAATAACGATAATAATAATGATGATCATAATTATTATTATTAATAAAAATAATAGAATTATAGATAATGGCATTATCATTAATGGTAATACCACCATTGTTACTAAAACTAATAATAACAATAAAAGTAAACGTCAGGTAACGGTAACCATTGCAATATCAATATTATTAACTATAATAATAAAGTGGTTATATTGTCATTGCCACTGCTACAAACAATAATAATTATGATAATAATAGTAAACAGAACATTAACATTTATAAAAATAATAATCTCGATAATAGTACAGAAATGTCAAATAATCAAATGTCAAATAATTAAATTTAAAACTAATTATAATTAATAATAATAATCTAAAATAGTAAGCAATTGACGGATAAATATATAAGGGAATATTAGAGGGTAAAAAAAAATAACGAAGATGACAATTGATATTAATAATAGTAGTTGTAAATATGATAATAAAAATAAAAATAAAATATTTGATAATAGAGAAATTATCTGTTGTGATAATACTAATAATATTAATAATAGTAAAAATAACAGTGATAGCTATAATAAAGGTAACAATGGTGACCACGATAATTTTAATAATTGTAATAATGATGATAATGATAATAAAAATAATTGTAGCATCATAAATAATAATAATAAAATTAATTATAATATTTATTTATATAACTGATAATAATAGAGGTCGTTATTCAAATAATAAATATAATGATGGTTATAAGTAGTGATTGTAGTAAAAAAACTGTAAAAAACATAATAATAATAATAATTATCATTTTATTATTAGTAGTATTATTATTATTATTATTATTATTAATAAAGATGGTGTAAAATAATAGTTATGTTGACAAAATTACCGTTAGTGGATAGGTAAAATGTTTTTTTCATGAGATAGTATTAGCTTGAGGGGTTATAAGTGGATTACTAATAAGGTGTACTCTATTATGCCTACAGTTAATTGAGGTTTCTTGTTTTTGTTAAGAAGTTTGCCTCCCTCACTAAATTTAATGATTTCAAGTTTTTCGGTTAGGCAAAGGTAACAAGGTGAGTTTAGGGAACCGCAGGTACAAGTTTTTCTGATTGTGTTCCAATTCACTGTTGGTGATTGGTTATTGTTGGATAGTTCCCAGTAATATATAGAAAGTGAGGTACTTTTTTGATATGTAGAGTTATTAAAATAGCATTTATGCCCGGTATATCTTTCTTTAAATGTATTACAAGCCATACCTATATAGTATTTTTTCAGGGTTGGATTTTCATTAGTAGAGATTGTTGCTTGATATACTGATTGAGTTATTTGGCAATTTAGTTGTAAGGGGCATTCTATTTTGTTTGTACAGTTGCAATCCTTGTTATTTGTTGTTTTTATTACAGTAGGTTTTTTTCCATTAAGAATTTTATTGTTATGTTTTTTTTTCTAAATTTTTGCCACAGCTATAGCTTAATTATAAGGTGTTTTTATTAAAAGATTTAAACAGTATATTGTTAGGAGGAAAGTGTAGATTAATTAAGTCTAAGAATAGTTTACCGAGTTTGGTTTTAACCATGTTATTATATGGAGGTGTGAACCAAATCATTTTTCTACCTCTACTTATGTGTCTGTTGTTGGGAGGTATAGGTTTGGTTAATTTTATTTAGGTGTTTTGGCATCCACTTTGTTTTAGCGCTTTATTGTAAAAATCCTTATGTTCGTTAAAAATTGCTTCATTAGAGTAGTTATTGCTGATTCTTGTTTCAATTGATCTGGGGATATTTTGAATTATGGTTTTTGGGTGGTTAGAGAGTAGGTGGACATAGATTGGGTTGGCATTATCTTTAGTATAAGGTTCATATGTTTCTTTATTTAAGTTAAATGTTACGTCTAAGAAGTTTACTAGTTTAATATAAGATGTTATTTCTACTTTGAGATTTAATCATTTTATTTCTCTAAGGATAATTTTTTTGTTCTTTCACATTTTTTTACATGTCTGTGTAAATAAAAATAATCATATATAAAGCTCTCTTTGATATTGACCACTTTTTATAACCCCGGTTTAAATTCTTTGGATTACTACCCTGTGGATGTTTTTTTACTTGGATTATTATCATTATATATATATATATATATATATATATATATATATATATATATATATATATATATATATATATGTATATATACAGACAGAGGGAGAGACAGAGAGTCGGAGAGAGGGAGAAAGATAGAAGGAGTGAAACATAGATCCTCACCACCAAACGGACGTTTCGTCATATCACCGTTCTTCAGTTTTGTGAGACGCAACAAGAGTTTCAACAATGTGATTCCAAATTCAATCTTCGGTTCCTTTACAATTGTTGTCATCGGACTAGAATCTTGTTTCTGCACAACCTAATCATACTTAAACAGCAAAAAGCTTATAGCTTCTTTGTAGTCTACACACACCCACATAATGTTATTTGATATCGGATAGTAATCCTTTACGCTAAGTGTCAACCGTTATTTCCCTACCAGCATGCCGGACCCAGGTATAAAGAGAATATATATATATATATATATATATATATATATATATATATATATGTGTGTGTGTGTGGGTGTGTGGGTGTGTGTGTGTATTTCATAACAGCTTGTTATTGAAATACGTTGTATTGATCAAAATAGGTCAGCTTTCTATGTATGTTTAAAGATTTTGAATATTTCAAATCACATTCCATATAGATAGTACACGAACTAAAGATAAAACTTACACGCCCGTTCTCACTGTAATTCAACTTCAATCGATTGTTCATTTACTGCTTATACATATGCGATATCAGTCGCAAAGTTTACTAATTTGTATATAGCTTTTGAAAAACGACATTTTCTTAATTAACCCTTATTTGTCATTCTGTTTTCCATTTAATGATTTATTTGATATATCACAAATACGTTTGTTTCAAAATATTGGTGTATTTCCTGTTCAAATGTTTAGCATTTGTGTTGAAATGACTTGATATTCAACAAGTTCCGATCTATTTCGAAATTGCAAATGAAAAGGTGAATTGATTTCTCCTTTTTAATTTTTTTACAGACACATTAACAAGATAATTGAATTTGTACCGTAAATACCAAAAAAGGCAATTTTATCTATCTATATCAATAAATAAGAAACATTTTGTTTCGTGTTTACAACAACGATATCCATATTTATTATTTAACATGATGCTTAAAGTATACCAAGTAGCGAACGTTTCGAAGCAATAGCGAGCTAATATACATATAAACGAATTATATATATATATATATATATATATATATATATATATATATGTGTGTGTGTGTGTCTTCATGCAATTATTTGATTCTAAAAGAAATTGTCCGATTCACGCACAGACGGGATTAATCCTGTGATTCCGTACACCATAATAAAGTTGCAATATATATATATATATGTATATATATATATATATATATATATATATATATATATATATATATATATATGTATTTATTTATATGTGTAGAGAGAGAGAGAGAAAGAGAGACATGAGGAGAAGAGAGAAAAAGAAAGGAATATCTTTAACGTGAGTTATCTTTCCTTCTTTGACGGAGTCCAAAACCGACTTCGAAATCTAGTGGTAGTCACTTTCTCACAGAAGGGATGTTGCTAGTCTTTCTTTGCTCTGCTATTATTTTCGTGACCGATGCTCGGGTTCGGTGAATTTTATGGTCCCCCCTTTTAAAAGATTCACAACTGGAACCTGCCTAGCTACTACCACTACCAATACTTTTCTTTTCTCAGTCTGCGTGTCTAAGACGAAACAAAGCTTCAATGGGAAGGTTTCTTTCCTAGAAATGTCCGTCTGTGGAACACAGTGCTACGAGACTGCTTCCAAGCCGGCTATAATATGATCGGTTTCAAGTCCAATGTAAACAAGTTCTAGCTGAACCGTCTCCGTAAATAATCAATGTCTGCCCTGCTACAACTATTGTGCCGGTGATTGCGATGTTGTCTCACCGTTCACAAGTCAAACTCTTTAACCCTTATTCTCGAGTGGCCTTTGGGCGTTGATACGCAGTGACCTTTACTGTAAAACAAACTATGTTTAATTACTTAACATGCGGTTAATTACAAGTATTTGTTTACAATGAATTTAAAGGGACGATGCTGTAATGTGAAGGAAAACAGTCAAGCTGTACTGTTTTCCACAGACGAGAATCTTTTAAAGTATCTATATTCATGAAACTGTCGCTTAACACCCAGTTTATACAAAAAGTATATTACCCTTGTGGTATTCGGACAATTTCTTGCTGTGAATATCATAGAAGGAGGGGCCATGAAATAGACCTCAATCTAGAATGTCTGTGATATACGCAACATATTTGTGTATACATGTTTCAGACGATCGTTTAATGTAGGTTATTAAAAAATAATTAAGGTTTATATATCCGTTAATGACACTATTAAAATTATCTATCCGGAAGGTACATATATTTGCTAATATATGACAGAAGCCGCTCAACTGTATTAAGTGTGTTGTTATGAGGTAAGTTTGGAATATTTTGTGTGAAATTTTAAGCAATTTACACAACAGTGCATTTTAAATCGAACATTTATAAAAGATTATATAAAAAGGTTATATAAAAAGGTTATATAAAAAGGTTGTATAAAAGGCTTACAAAGAAAAGAAAACAAAATATTCGTGTTTATTTTATTTTAGTATTTTTTCGAACTTAAAATGTTGACTTCATTTTCAATGATACTGTTTTGCACGATACTACAACAACTTTTCATCCCCTTACTCACACCCCCTACCTGCTGTTACCGCACTCTCCCTTCATTCACTTTTACCATTTTAAGAGCTGATTAAGAAGCCTTGGTCGATAATTATTGGCAATTAACTCACAACAGTCATGCATTTAGTTCCTATTTCTTCCCATTTCTTTTACCATAATCGGGAATTTGCAATCACTTTTCGCAACAAACAACGGCTAAAAGAAACGAGAATAAAAGAACAGAAAGAACCTGTTTTGCAAGAACGGCGCGTGCGGAAGTCACGACAAAAGAAATGTCTTCGATAGTTTTATATGGAATCGACAGAATTCTATTCACGAGAAAAAAATTAAAATAAATGTAATTAAAAATAAATAATTTAAACAAATAAATTGAGTCCGAAATATTTTCTTTCTTTTCGACATCCATTTTTTCATCAGCTTATTTCAATATAAATCCTTTTTTAAATGTTATCCATAGTTGTATTTTCCAAGAAATATCGTTCTTTATAAAACTGCATTAAAATGAAAGTATTTTAAAAGACCTGAAAAAGAAATAAAAAAATTCACTTTAAAATGAAATCAAATGTATAATTATTTTCATTTTATTTTATTCAATATCAAGAAAAAAATAAAGAAAATTCAACTATTTAAATAAATGAATAATCTACTATTATGGGTGAGGATTGCATGATACATAATAATACTAATACTAATACTACTACTACTACTACTACTACTACTACTAATAATAATAATAGTAATAGTAATAATAATAATAATAATATTTATAATAATCATGTAAATATAAATAATAAAAATTATAACACTTTAAATACAAATAAAAATTATACCAATAATAATAATAACAATAATAACAAAATAATAATATTATCAAGAATCATAACAATACTAACACTAATAGCAATACTACTACTGCTATTACGGAAAATTACAATAATAAGAAGAAAAAGAAGAAAAAGATTAAAAACTACAAATCCGTTAAATTAATTTTACAAAATAAATAAATGAATAAAATGTTCAAAAATAAAATTAAAAATATATATTTAAGTAGTGTCAGTTCAAATGCGATTTTACGACAATTATCACACTATTTAAATCGGGAACACCAATATATTGTCAACATATTCATAACATAATATCAAAAATTATATTTTTATGTTAAATCTTTAAATTAAATAGAAGAAATGTTAATAAAAAACAAGACATTGTTTCTCTAAAAAAATATGGTATGAACCGACAAGCAGTTGTAAATTGAAGAAATTTCGCCAACCGTTTTCATTCTTAAGTAGTTGATGATACAATTACCTTTCTGAAATCAACATTAAAAAGACAAATTAAAATCTAGGATATTGTATTCGTTTTTGCTTCTGATTGTTGAATGTTTATTGATCTGTCTCGCTATTTAAGTTTGTATATCGAATTTGATATGCGAAGATTAGACAAAATTTGTTATTCTAAAAGTGGAGAATAATACTCAAAGAGTATTTTTTGTCGAGATAAATGGTACAATTTCATGGGGAATTAAGCCACAATTTGTTTAGATTTTACATAATATCCTGTTTAATTCTTTGTGTGTTTGTCGGAAATATAAAAAAAAACGTATTACTGCTGCCAGTGCACATGGTTCACCACAATTTACACATATCTTCATGATTGACAAAAAATTGTTTCATGTATGAAATAGAATAGAACGTACGTATGTCCATTTGCAACAATGATCACATATTAACATTTTCTTTTGATCAGCAGAGAATGCGAGCCTTAATATAAACATTTAGTAATCAGTAAGAAAGTAAAATATACTTACGTATATGAAGCTATATTTTAGGAGCGAAGAAGAGATGATTACTCCCAATAATATATGATAATAATAAAGAGAAATGAAAGAAGGTATTTTATTTCCAACGTAGATACAAAAATATGCCCTCATCATTTTATTGAAACAGAAATAAGAGCTAGATCGAGAGAGAGGGAGTTTTGTATTCTGTTCCTTATCGATTAGTGTTTACTTCGTATCTATTAGTTTTGCCTTCATTTCTCATCAGTTACTTGTGTGTTATTTTCTTATCGATAGAGAGAGAAAGGAGAAGAGAGCGAAATAGAGTTTTTTTCTTATCGATTAGTTTTGTTTCAATGATTTCAAGTAGTAAATTAGAATGAAATTGTGAAGGGATATTAGGCGGGCGAATTCTGTTAGAATTGTAAAAAAAATATACGGCACAATGAAGTTGACAAACCGGTCCTCATTCGGTCACCGAGTCAAGCGATATTGATTTTGATCGATACACAAGTGATGGTTATTTAGAAATAACAGGCGGTGTATGTAGGAGGATGGGGACACTTCCATGCCAAAAAATACTGCAAGAACTTACGTCGTGATCTCTGATGACAACGATATACATATTACTGTTGACCGTTTGTGAATGTAATATCCCCTCAAAACTTCCTTTTTGTACTCAAGCCAACAGCGTGAATGCTGCACCCGATACCAGGCATTGTGAAAATAAAGATTGAAAACATCATTTTATGTTTTAGAAGGGGCTGTGTTTATTCCTGCGCAGTCAGTCCAACCAGAGGTAACACATAGCTAAGTATCAATGGATATACACCAGCGAATTTGCTGACACATACCAGTGCGTTTCCGGCAGCAGCATACTCGTCAGATCCAATACCATCAGAACTTAGTAGACGAAAATAGCAAATGTTTCCGGTTCCTACCTTCCTTACAGCTTCATGTAACAGCTGAACCTTTCCTTGATGAAGTCTTCTACGTTGGTGATTGTTCTGCTAGAGATTTTGGTAAACTAAATCGCAGATTGCCTCTACAACAAAGAGGCTGTTTTCAGCTGTTCCCTGGAGGCCCAGTTGTATTTTCTAAATTTCTATTTTATTAAAATCAAACCGACCACTCATCGGGTGACGAATCTTGTGTAGTAAAATAAAAGAATGAGTTAGCTAAAATATTTAATAATTCTATTATTTTTCCATTTTTACTTCTACGGTTGAGGTAATTTTAAAGTTAACTACATTAATACAAAAGCCGTAAAAATCTGTCCGAACTAAATTGTTGGTTCTTAGACTGAATGAACCACGGAAGCGTGTGGACCTGCTACCAAGAAACTTCTTCACATAAAAGAAGTTCAGCGAATGCACGTATTCGCAAACCCTCATTATTATGTATATTTACTTTATACTTTTTTTTCTATTAGTAATCTTTACTTCACTAAGTAATACAGTTTAATCCTTCTTTTTCACGTGTTTTTGAAGCATGTGGGCATACAACAGTGCCCCACCTTTTCTACGCAGTCCTTTGCATTATTGGTGCATCTCCTCCCAGATGGTTTGATCAGTTTTGTAGCCCATCTGGTAAAGCAACTTTTGATCGCCCTATTTTTCTGTTCTCAAGCGGTTTAGTGTTTTCCACCAGAACCAGGTGTTTATGAACCATGGAGGAAGGACCCCAGTAGGGAATATCCCCATATAAGCAGGAGAGTTGCACTTCTCTAGCCGTCATGTTCACTAGTGTAGTTTGGTCTTTTCCTGATATGTTTTAGCGGTTCAACGTTGCTGAGGAAGCTTTTCCTTGAACTCAGTCGTTTGACCATCGTTTCACGTATGCGAAGGAGATGGATGTTATCACTGATAGTTGTTTAATTAATATACATGGTTGTTGTTCCTTTTATTTAAAAATATTTCACTTCAAATTACAAATATTTAGGCTTTTCCCAAGTAAAGTTCCCATTTCATAAAGCGTCAATAGAAGATTATTTCAGCCATTAAAATTCCCAGACCGCTCCAACGTTAGGAACGGTGTCAAGCGTGCGGTCGACGGCATAATGCTTTTTAAGATAAACGACACTAAGATAGACATCATACATTCCTGGATGTTCAAAACTGTGTATATTTCTAATAACTGAGATTTCCTATGGTCATTTTATTTAAGCAAAACATATACATTTACAACAAGTGTTTTTAAACAAAAACAATAATCATAAAGTTAATCCTTTGCCTGAAGCATGAAGGCTGACTCGTTTTGAAGTAGAGGGTGATGGTCGACGGTCATTACATTTTGTCAAAATCTTTTGGCCTTATCCTATGATAGATACTCTTACCAAAGTAATACATGCACTCTGTGGCTTGATCTTACTTAGATGATCCCCTAATTTGTTTTAAAAAGATGTTTTACAAAAAAAAAACATTGTGGAGAGTGGGGCAATGTTTACAATTATAAAAAAGTGTAGTTTAGTAGGGCCGTCCTAATACTCTGCTAAGTGTAAGGCCGCAAACTTTTTTTCCGGGTGCTCCGAAAACAAACATGTCGGTTTCTAGATGGGAGCGGAGGCTAAGTGGAACGTCAAAGCTACAACAGATCGGAGTAGCATATGGGAATGGATGGTGTACCCCAAGATATAATACACCAGTTTAAGGGTGACCGGGAGCAAAATAAATGTGGGGAGTTGGCATTTTGAGGATCTCTATTACCGATAACAAAACAGGGTCTGGACTCATTTACTCACATAGTTTAGGATCTTTTAAATTCATGGGGTAGGTTTCGCAAAACCCAGGACCGAGTGTGTCATGTCTATGCAGCGAACACGAACTCGTACCCATCTCTTCGATGGATGCACAAACTAGTGTCTATATGTAATATATTTAACGCCGATAGTGTGTTTATATCGTCAGCATGCAAAGATGTTCATTTATACCTTAGTTAGTGGAAGGAATGGCGATAGAATTAAATAAAGTGTGAATTCGGAGTAAAAGTGAGAGGAGGGGGATGACGTACATATATAAAATATAGAGATGAAAGAAAAGAAGGCGGCGAAAAGAGAAGGGAAGAGAAAAGAGAAAAATAAAGAAGAGACAGTAGAATAAAAAGAGAATGGAAAAAAAAGCGAGAGAGAGGGGGGTAGGGAAGAGAGCACAGGAAAAGAGGGAGATTGAGTGACAATTATTTCAACATATTTTAAAAACATCTCGGAATTTATACATCTATTGATAATGTAGATACGGTATCTGCCTGTCTGAAAGTTAAACAATAATATAACTTCTATTAATTGTAATATTGTTTCTACGATTACCATTCTAAACTTGGTGTGTGTCTATCAGAACCACAACTATACTATGGCTTCTATTAATTGTGCTATTGTATCTTTTAGTACTAATGGAGATTGAATATCTGTCTGTCAAAAGCCGAAAGTACTACTATTAATTGTATACATTATACTATGCTCACTTTAGTTTACTATACTAATTGTAAATAATGTATTATCTTTCAATTCTCAATTAAGGGTTTATTGCAGTAGCTGTACTGTTCTTATGATACAATATTTTTATGCATACACCCCTGTTTTATATTTATGGTTGGTGGTAGTTCAATATATGTTCCGTTATCATGTGATCATGCTTCCAGTCATAACCTTCTCTTTAGGGGGATAGTAAAGTATGTGTTCGTTTATCATCATTTAATCTTCCAGGGCATTACCTCTTCCTTTGTGGGCAGTGTCGTATCGGTTAGCTCGTCAGTATACAACACCCACAGGCTATCAGAAAATGTAATCTTAGAGCTAGTATTAATACTGTTTGATTTTTTCTTTACATACTTGATGAATTAATTAATATTATATTCCTTCCAATCTTTATGTCCACGGTTCATTTTCAAGAAAGCGGTCGCTCTCATATAATCAGGCAGAGCATGTCCATGTAGATATTTAGATGATCCATGTAGATTATGTCTAAATGTGAAGTTTTAAATGCTAACGTTTAAATACCCCAAACACGTATTACACATTAGAAATGAAAAAGTAAATAATTGTATACACGGAATAACTTTTACTTTAAAATACCAACACATGAGAAAAATGAAATTTAAAAAAATGATTGAATAAAAACTAAATTAATAAACACATGATAATACAAATAAAAACCCACGCACTTGTAAAAATTAGGTTACCTATAATTGCGACACATTCACAAAAAGCGTGCGTCACCCCTATACCAAACAGAAGAAAAAATGGAAAGTAAATGTTAGCCGACCCTTTGTTTGTGAGAAGCTCTGCTATTGGGTAATGAATAACTTACCCGTCAGAAGTAGTAACAAAGTATCTAATTGGTTAGATATGTAGACTAACACCCGGTAACAGGGATTCCATGCATTTACGCCTGACGATTGTCTACGGGGATCTAATTCAGATCCATCTCTGAAGTTTAATTGCCATAAATATATTTTAATTGATTTATATATGTATATATATATATACATATATATATATATATATATATATATATATATATATATATATATATATATATATGTATGTATATATATATATACATGTATATATGTATATGTATATATATATATGTATATATGTATATATATATCTGTATATATGTATATATATATATCTGTATATATATATATGTATGTATATATATACGTATATATATATATATATATATATATGTATATATATATATATATATATATATGTATATATATATGTATATATATATATATGTATATATACATTTATATATATATATACATTTATATATATATACATTTATATATATATATATATATATACATATATATATACATTTATATATATATACATATATATATATATACATTTATATATATATATACATTTATATATATATATATACATTTATATATATATATATATACATTTATATATATATATACATTTATATATATATATATATATATATACATTTATATATATATATATAAACATTTATATGTATATATATACATTTATATATATATATACATTTATATATATATATATACATTTATTTGTATATATTTATATATATATATATACATTTATATATATATTCATTTATATATATATACATTTATATATATATACATTTATATATATATATATACATTTATATATATATATACATTTATATATATATACATTTGTATGTATATATATATATATATATATATATATTTATATGTATATATATATATGGGAAGAGAAGGATGAAGGTAATCCGACGTGATGGTAAAATGAAAAAGGAAAACCAAAAAACTGGATGTTTTTTTATGTGTACATCAACGTTTCGTCTTTATTTATAAGACTTCATCAGGATGATGATATAGGGAAAAGATATCATGCAAGCACGGATACATGTAGGGTAGACATGTTGGGAAGAAAAATAAAATAAAATGAAAAATACTAGCAGCGTCTGGCTGGACGTCCGTACTTGTTAGAGAATGAAAAATGAGTGGGAGAAAAAAGGGGAAGGGTGGAGGGAGCAAGGACTACTGTGGCTGGCGATGAGAGAAAGAGGTGGGGGATGAGCAGGGGTAAAATGGATGGCAGAGAGAGATTGGAGGAAAAGGGGGAGGGGGTGTCTGACCAGATGGCTGCGGTCGAGACCGAAGGGGGAGAGTGAGTTGGAACGTTTGTGTGTGTGGGGTGTGTGCAGGGAAATGGGGATGGGCAGAGAGGGAGGGGGGGGGCTGTGATCTCGGTGGATGGGCGAAAGCCATAGTCCCAGAGAGCGTTTGAAGAAAATGAGGGAATTTAAGAAGAGGCATGGGAGAAAACGGATGAGAGGGGGAAGAGGGAGGATTTGTCGTGATAGGGTGTGAAATATTTGAAATATTTGGAAAATGATAGCAATGAGTGAGGGATTGGAGTGGGTGGGGGGGGGGGGTGATTGAAAGGGTGGGTGAGGAATATATTTGAAATATTTGGAACATGAGAAAGTTTATTTGGACAGTAGTATTAAAAATGTGAGGGAAAAAAAAAAAAATGAGGAAAAAATGAGGAAAAAATATATATATATATATATATATATATATATATATATATATATATATATATATATATATATACCTGAATTGCACTTTCCTTGAAACATTATCTATGTTGTTCAATGAATCTTCCACATCCAATGTCAGTAAATATAATGCATACTGTTTATTTTAATAAAAATCCGGGATAGTGCAAATCTTTTTATATTTCAAGAGAAAACTATTTCGCACAATTTAAAAAGAAAATGTCTATCCCTCTAAAGTAGTAAAGATTAAAGACGTCTGTTCACGATCATTGCAAACATTTGGAAAAATATAAGTTTTACATATGTTATTTGTTATATAAAGAGCTTTTACCGACTTTCTTGTTACACTTTGTTATCTCCTTTTTAAAATGATTAAAAATTTAGTCCGTTACAACATACGATGTTTTCATACATACATATATATATATATATATATATATATATATATGTATTAAGTGTTTAAGGTTCTTTTTTTTTTAAGAAGCATCTATTGTTAAATTTAATAAGGGACAGGTAGAATAAATACCTTTTGAAGCATTAAAGATGCGATATCCATTTTTTTTAAAAAGAAAAATAATAAATACTAGCATTTTTTTTTGTTAGTTTAAAGTCATACAGATAGGTCACCAAAAACTTGGCATCCTCTGTGTGTAATATACTCTGATGTCATCGGATTTGTATTTTTTTTACTACCGGCTTCTGTTGTTCTAGCCGGGCCAAAGGGGTAAGCTGTTGTTTCCCCACTTTCAAATATGAGAACGTGAAGTCGCACGTGATTTTTATAAAGTGTGTAAGGTTCATATTTTTTTAAAAGAAGCATCTATGGTTAAATTTAATAAGGGGCAGGAAGAATAAATACCTTTTGAAGCATTAAAGTTGCGATATCAATTTTTTTTTTAAAAGAAAAATAATAAATCAAAACCGATTTTTTTTTCATTTTTTTTATTATAAACTAGCATTGTATTTGTTAGTTTAAAGTGATACAGATATTTCGCCCAAAACTTGGCATCCTCGGTGTGTAATATATCCTGATGTCATCGGATTTGTATTTTTTTTCCTACCTGCTTTTGTTGTTTTAGCCGGGCAAAAGAATGTAGCTTTTGTTTCCTCACTTTCAAATATCAGAACGGGAATGCGCACGTGATTTGTATAAAGTGTTTAAGGTTAATATTTTTTGTAAGAAGCATCTATTGTTAAATTTAATAAGGGACAGGTAGAATAAATACCTTTTGAAGCATTAAAGATGCGATATTTATTTTTTTTTTAAAGAAAAATAATTAATCGAAACCGATTTTTGTTTTCTTTTTTTATTATAAACTAGCTTTTTTTTTGTAAGTTTAAAGTGATACAGATATTTCGTCCAAAACTTAGCATCCTCGGTGTGTAATATATCCGGATGTCATCGGATTTGTATTTTTTTTCCTACGGGCTTTTGTTGTTCTACCCGGGCCAAAGGGGTTTGCTGTTGTTTCCCCACTTTCAAATATGAGAACGTTAATGCGCACGTGATTTGAATAAAGTGTTTAAGGTCCATATATTTTTTAAAAAGCATCTATTGTTAAATTTAATAAGAGACAGGTAGAATAAATACCTTTTGAAGCATTAAAGATGCGATATTCATTTTTTTTTAAACAGAAAAATAATAAATCTAAACCAATTTTTTTTTTGTTTTATTGTCAACTAGCATTTTTTTTTGTTAGTTTAAAGTGATACAGATATTTCGCACAAAACTTGGCATCCTCGGTGTGTAATATATCCTGATGTCATCGGATTTGTATTTTTATTTCCTACGGGCTTTTGTTGTTCTAGCTGGGCGAAAGGGGTTAGCTGTTGTTTCCCCACTTTCAAATATCAGAACGTGAATGCGCACGTGATTTGTATAAAGTGTGTAAGGTTCATATTTTTTTTTAAAAGAAGCATCTATTGTTTAATTTAATAAGGGACATGTAAGATAAATACCTTTTGAAGCATTAAAGCTGCGATATTAATTTTTTTTTTTAAAGAAAAATAATAAATCCAAACCGATTTTTGTTTTCTTTTTTATTATAAACAAGAATTTTTGTTTTGTTTGTTTAAAGTGATACAGATATTTGGCCAAAAACTTGGCATCCTCGGTGTGTAATATATCCGGATGTCATCGGATCTGTATTTTTTTTTTCCTACCGGGTTTTAGTTGTTCTAGCCGGGCCAAAGGAGTTAGCTGTTGTTGCTCCACTTTACAATATGGGAAGGTGAGTGCGCACATGATATGTATAAAGTGTGTAAGGTTCATATTTTTTTAAGAAGCATCTACTGTTAAATTTAATCAGGGACAGGACGAATAAATACTTTTAGAAGCATTAAAGATGCGATATCAATTTTTTTGTTTTAAAAGAAATATAATCAATCGAAACCGATTTTTTTTCTTTTAAATTATAAACTAGCATTTTTTTGTTAGATAAAAGTGATACAGATATTTCGCCAAAAACTTGGCATCCTCGGTGTGTAATATATCCTGATGTCTTCGTATTTGTATTTTTTTTCCTACGGGCTTTTTAATTCTATCCGGGCCAAAGGGGTTAGCTGTTGTTTCCCCACTTTCAAATATGAGAACGTGAATGTTCACGTAATTTGTGTAAAGTGTTTAAGGTTCATTTTTTTAAGAATCATCTATTGTTAAATTTAATAAGGGACAGGTAGAATAAATACCTTTTGAAGCATTAAAGATGCGATATCAATTTTTTTTTTAAAGAACAATAATAAATCGAAACCGATTTTTGTTTTCTTTTTTTTATTATGAACTAGAATTTTTTTTGTTAATTTAAAGTGATACAGATAGGTCGCAAAAACTTGGTATCCTCGGTGTGTCATATATCCTAATGTCATCGGATTTGTATTTTTTTTCCTACAAGCTTTTGGTATTCTAGCCGGGCCAAAGGGGTTAGCTGTTGTTTCCCCACTTTCAAATATGAGAACGTGAATGTTCACGTAATTAGTATAAAGTGTTTAAGGTTCTTTTTTTTAAGAAGCATCTATTGTTTACTTTAATAAGGGACAGGTAGAATAAATACCCTTTGAGGCATTAAAGATGCGATATCAATTTTTTTTTTAAAGAAACTACTGGCTTTTGTTGTTCTAGCCGGGCCAAAGATGTTAGCGGTTGTTTCACCACTTTCAAATTTTCGAACGTGAATGCGCACGTGATTTGCACAAAGTGTTTAAGGTTCATATGTTTTTCAAGAAGCATCTATTGTTAAATTTAATAGGGGACAGGTAGAATAAATACCTTTTGAAGCATTAAAGATGCGATATCAATTTTTTTTTTTAAAGAAAAATAAGCAATCGAAACCGATTTTTTTTCTTTTTATTATAAACTAGCATTTTTTTTTGTTAGTTTAAATAGATACAGATCTTTCGCCAAAAACTTGGCATCCCCGGTGTGTAATATATCCTGGTGTCATCGGATTTGTATTTTTTTGTTCCTACCGGCTTTTGTTGTTCTAGCCGGGCCAAAGATGTTAGCGGTTGTTTCACCACTTTAAAATTTTCGAACGTGAATGCGCACGTTATTTGTATAAAGTGTTTAAGGTTCCTTTTTTTTTAAAAAACATCTATTGTGAAATTTAATAAGGGACAGGTAGAATAAATACCTTTTGAAGCATTAAAGAGGATATATCAATTTTTTTTTTTAAAATAATAAATCGAAACCGATTTCTGTTTTCTTTTTTATGGTCAACTAGCATTTTTTTTTGTTAGTTTAAAGTGATACAGATATTTCGCCCAAAACTTGGCATCCTCGGTGTGTAATATATCCTGATGTCATCGGATTGGTATTGTTTTTTCCACCGGCTTGTGTTGCTCTAGCTGAGCTAAAAGGGTTAGCTGTTGTTTCCCCACTTTCAAATATGAGAACGTCAATGCGCAGGTGATGTGTATAAAGTGTTTAAGTTTCATATTTTTTTAAGAAGCATCTATTGTTTAATTTAATCAGGGACACGTAGAATAAATACCTTTTGAGGCATTAAAGATGCGATATCAATTTTTTTTTTTAAGAAAAATAATAAATCGAAACCGATGTTTGTTTTCTTTTTTTTATTATGAACTAGAATTTTTTTTTGTTAGTTTAAAGTCATACAGATAGGTCGCCAAAAACTTGGCCTCTTCGGTGTGTACTATATCCTGATGTCATCGGATTTGTATTTTTTTTCTACGGGCTTGTGTTATTCTAGCCGGGCCAAAGGGGTTAGCTGTTGTTTCCCGACTTTAAAATATGATAACGTGAATTCCCACGTGATTTGTATAAAGTGTTTAAGGTTCCTTTTTTATAAAGAAGCATCTATTGTTAAATTTAATAAGGGACAGGTAGAATAAATACTTTTTGAAGCATTAAAGATACGATATCAATTTTTTTTTTAAAGAAAAATAATAAATCGAAACCGATTTTTTTTTTTTTTTTTATTGTCAACTTGCATTTTTTTGTTAGTTTAAAGTGATACAGATATTTCGCCAAAAACTTGGTATCCTCGGTGTATCATATATCCTGATGTCATCGTATTTGTATTTTTTTCCTTCCGGCTTTTGTTGTTCCAGCTGGGCGAAAGGGGTAAGCTGTTGTTTCCCCACTTTCAAATATGAGAACGTGAATGCGCACGTGATTTGTATAAAGTGTTTAAGGTTCACATATTTTTAAAAGAAGCATCTATTGTTAAATTTAATAAGAGACAGGTAGTATAAATACCTTTTGAAGCATTAAAGATGCGATATCAATTTTTTTTTTTAAAGAAAAATAATAAATCGAAACCAATTTTTTATTCTTTTTTATTGTAAACTAGCATTTTTTTGTAAGGTTAAAGTGATACAGATATTTCGCCAAAAACTTGGCATCCTCGGTGTGTAATATATCCTGATGTCATCGGATTTGTATTTTTTTTTCTACCGGCGTTTGTTGTTCTAGCTGGGCCAAAGGGGTAAGCTATTGTTTTCCCACTTTCAAATATGAGAACGTGAATGCGCACATGATTTGTATAAAGTGTTTAAGGTTCCTTTTTTTTAAAGAAGCATCTATTGTTAAATTTAATAAGGGACAGGTAGAATAAATACCTTTTGAAGCATTAAAGATGCGATTTAAATTTTTTTTTTAAAGAAAAATAATACATTGAAATCGATTTTTTTAATTTTTTTATTATGAACTAGCATTTTTTTTTGTTAGTTAAAAGTGATACAGATATTTCGCCCAAAACTTGGCATCCTCGGTGTGTAATATATCTTGATGTCATCGGATTTGTATTTTTTTTTCCTACCGGCTTTAGTTGTTCTACCCGGGCCAAAAGAGTTAGCTGTTGGTTCCCCACTTTAAAATTTTATTTAGTGAATGCGCACATGAAATGTATAAAGAGTTTAAGGTTCATATTTTTTAAGAAGCATCTATTGTTAAATTTAATAAGGGACAGGTAGAATAAAAACTTTTTGAAGCATTAAAGATGCGATATCAATTTTTTTTTCAAAGAAAAATAATACATCGAAACCGATTTTTGTTTTCTTTTTGTTATTATAAATTATAATTTTTTTTCGTTAGTTTAAAGTGATACAGATAGGTCGCCAAAAACTTGGCATCGTCGGTGTGTAATATATCCTGATGTCATCAGATTTGTATTTTTTATCCTACGGGCTTTTGTTTTTCTAGCCGGGCCAAAGGGGTTTGCTGTTGTTTCCCCACTTTAAAATATGAGAACGTGAAAACGCACGTAATTTGTATGAAGTGTTTAAGGTTCCTTTTTTTTTAGAAGCATCTATTGTTAAATTTAATAAGGGCAGGTAGAATAAATACCTTTTGAAGCATTAAAGATGCGATATTAATTTTTTTTAAGGAAATATAATAAATCGAAACCGATTTTCTTTCTTTTTTATTATGAACTAGCATATATTTTTTGTTTGTTTTAAGTGATACAGATATTTCGCCAAAAACTTGGCATCCTCGGTGTGTAATATATCCTGATGTCATCGGATTTATATTTTTTTTTCCTACCAGATTTTGTTGTTCTAGCCGGGCCAAAGGGCTTAGCTGTGGTTTCCCCACTTTAAAATTTTAGAACGTGAATGATCATGTGTGTTGTATAAAGTGTTTAAGGTTCATATTTTTTTTAAAGAAGCATCTATTGTTAAATTTAATAAGGGACAGGTAGAATAAATACCTTTTGAAGCATTAAAGATGCGATATCAATTTTTTTTTTGAAAGAAAAATAATAAATCGAAACCGATTTTTTTTCTTTTTTTTCTTTTTTTCTTTTAAACTAGGTATTTATTCTACCTGTCCTTTATTAAATTTAACAATAGATGCTTCTTCGAAAATAAAAAAAATAAAAATTATGAGCCTTAAAAACTTATACAAATCACGTACCTTTCCCTTATTAAATATATATACATATATATATATATATTTATATATATATTAAGTAATAAATATGTAAATATATATGCATAGATATATGAATGTAAATTAATATATATATATATATATATATATATATATATATATACAACATTGCAATTATAATAATAACCACTAAATATCAATTATAAAGGTAAGAAGATAAACACAAATTTAGTATTATTTTTAATAATATTGGTATTTATATTTATATTTTATAATTAGTTGTTATTACTTCTTTAATAATAATAATTATATATATATATATATGAATATATAATAGTTGAAATTTAATTAATAAAAATCAATCTACTATATATCACTCTTTTTTAATCTTAAAATTAAAATGAAAAAAAGCACATAACACAATGCCTATTTAATCTAAAATAATAGTATATTACTTCAACAACTATAAGCATATCAGCCGTTTACTTATTATCTAGTATGTAGCTATTTACGTTATCCTCATTGGTAAGCTCGCTTTGAATTGGAGTTAACATGACTCTTGTTTCACGGGTCGAAAGGTTCGAATGGCGTGAATGTTTTTGCTACACTGGTTATTCGGAAGGGATGAACCGTATACGACGTATGCAGATAATTTTTGAATATATATAATTAATTTATTATCTATATTAATTGTATATATATATATATATATATATATATATATATATATATATATATATATATATATATATATATATATGTATCATAAGAAATACTACCCAAAGTGTCATGTGTATACTCGTACTTGCTAAAACCTGTTTTTTGCCGTTAATTAAATTTGTAATTTCCAGTGAACCATAATTTCTTTATGGAAAAAACTCAAACGCAATGGGAATAAAAATAAAATTTACGACATTCTTCTGTCGAATTCGTGACGCTATTATACTTCTACGTTACTTGGCCGCAATCTTGGATTTTATTCATCGTATTTTAAACATTACTTTTACATTGCATCGATTAATTAATTATTACGATTAATGTTATTTGTTAAACTTCGTTCACTTTATAAATAAACATAACGGGTGAAAAAGCATGTTTGAATTATTATAAAATTCTATTTGTATGAAAAATTATATTATTATTATTTGTGTTTCTTTAATCGATTCTGTGCTTTACATTTGTGTTCATGATGTATTTTTTTTAATAAGCTACTCATAAAGGCCACCTAAAGTTTTCAACACATATAGTGAAAGTATTGCTATGGGTCCGATTAGTTTCGAATACGATCTGAACACTGTATTTAATATACGGATTTGTTTATTCTAATTCTGCAGTCCATGACACATTGTCAGTCTGTGCCATTATACAATAAACAACCACATGTTTAAAGCTGAGATGCGAGTATTGATAAAAAACAAGATTCACGCACACACATACTCATCCCCGTCGGCCAGACTTGGATAGAGAACCTCTCACACATACATTCCACAATATATTAAATATTTACATACAAAGAATATACGGAATTCATTTTTAATAATAGACACATTTACAAATAAATACATATTTTTATAAAACTGTTATTTCAAGAAAATATAATCTCATAATCATACAAAATATAAATTTTCTAAAAGTAATATATATTTCTCATCCCTTTATTGGAATAAATGTTATTGTGTATGTACCTAGCCTGAAATTAATACTTCTACCCCTATGTAAACATTTTCCAGACAATGATTATTTTCCCGAAACACAGTTCAAAAATTCACACTATTAGTTAAACATTTTTTCTTATACCTAGCATTACATTTTATCTTCAGTTATATTCGTTATTATCGTCATTATTATTTTGTGTATTATTAATTATCTTATTATTACGGTTTAAGACCTAATTTTTGTGTCTATAAATTATTTTTACTAAGTTATTGTACAGCTATAGCTTAGTTAACCAGTATATTTATTAAACATGTGATGTACAGGATAGTTTGCGGGAAAATGTAGACTTAAGTATTAAGAAACATATCTCTATTTTTTTAATTTGACTAAAAGATTAAACAAAAGGGCGTTATGCCAACTAATTCTCCGGTTTCTATTGTTTTTCTAATGCTCCTGTTATTTCTTCCGTGATAGTAAATCTTAGTTTTAACGTAACCACTGTAGAGTGTTGTTGTATATATATAACTATCGTTATTAAACATCTCTTCATCGGAGAAATTGTTGCAAATACTCTGGCTAATTGATATTGGTGTGTGCAGAGTAATAGAATGCGTGTGATTAGCCGTAGGATTAAGATATATTGGGTTATCATTTCGTCTCATATATCGTGTATATGTTCCATGAGTAAGGTTGAATGTAATATTTAGGAATTTGATAATCCTAATTCCTGCTGTGATCTCAGTTGTTAGCCCTACATTGTCAATCGTTTAGTGTATACTTTTTTTAAATCGTTCAGCTTTGGGGTGAATGACATTTCAAACTATAGCCAGTGTTTTTAGTATGGCATCAATATGGTTTAGTTAACACTAATTAAACATTCTAATTAACGGGTCTGAGTATGAATTTTAAAAATAAATCCCATTTAAATATAGTCAAAATTAAAGTTGTTTTAAGTGAGTGTGTAATTTGAGATAGATTGTTCCCGTGACCTACATATGAATTTATTAATGCATAGGTATATTTAGATGGGTAATGAGGAAATTTATCGATGTACGATTGCAAATTGTTTACTTATATTCTGTGTATGTAAACATGTGATATTGAGTAAGATGTATGTGTGAACGGTTTTCCATCCATACCTAGTCGACGGTGTGTGTGTGTGCATCAAGGTTGAGTTAGCCTTCTATTGATTCGAGTATGTGTACTGACAGAGCGTACGAGGGTAGGGGGAAAGAAAAGTGTTATGCTTATTGTGTTGTGTATGTATATTATGCATGTGTATGGGTGACACATATGCAATTCCAATAGATAAGGGTGGCGGCGAGAAGTTTATGTTATAATGACACATTTTAACGATTTTTACCCCAACCACCCCGATCACTACGATCTTGTAAAAAGTAATTTTTTGCTGGCGAATTTCATGCTGTCTTATATGTTTTGAAACAATTTGATATTAAGTTAATCTTTCAGCTCAGAGACGTTTTACTAACATTGATATACCCGTTAACTCGGTTAGCTGATCTAATGTTTACATAAGTTTGGTTTTTTATTTTTGTAAACTCTACTTTGTATTCAGAACATTTGAAAATGATATATATACATAAAAATGTCGTCCATTGCTATTGATTTTCACCACAACCTGGGTGACGTACCCCAACTAGTAATACATATAATTGACGGTTTCAAAACGTAGATTATTGAGAGAATTGACGTGCTGTATTGGGTGGATTAAAATATAAGTACTTGTTTTCATTTTACATTAAATAAATTAAAATAATTAAAGTAATTAATTAGTCATTGATTTGAATTATTCACAGTGATTGTAGCTAGACGAATTTTTGTTGTGAATAATTTACAGAGGATACGTATAGAGTGGAGCTCAGTCGAGCAATCGTCATGAAAATACAATGGTAAAATAGAAGAAAAAACAAAACATCAATAAAAAAGAACATGTAATGAATTCATTTTAATCACTTTGATTACTACTTTCTCACACTGTGAAGATATATATGAACACCATTACTTTTCTGGCAAGTAATGCTGCGGCTCGTTGACTTGCTTGATATTTGTCAGCTTATTTTAGTGATTGTATTTCTATTAATAGTTTGATAGGGTTAAACAAAGTTGCGCCAAATGCCTACTGTGCGTACTATTTGAATAAATGGATCTCCCAATATAGATCTTCCAATATGCGAACAAACGCATGCTAAGATGTATAGCTATACTTTCGGACAATTGTAAAAAGACAGAATAAAAAGCATTTAAACAAATAGATTAGCAATTGCACAGAATTTTCTTCATGCTCCCAAAATTCAAAACATTCTTAAGATGCTAGTGTAGAAATTGTGTAACACATGTTTACTTATAATGAAAAACACATTAAAAGGATTAAACAACATAATCTTATGAAACAATCAGAACACAAGTTTACCATTTTACAAATCGTCTATGAACATGATTTGGAAATCATCTAAGCAGAAATACAATAAATCTAATTAAATATATTTTTTTTTATATTTTCTCCTGTATTTTTGTCATATGTATAAGACTTTTACTTTCTCTCAGAGACGATGAAAACAATAGTTATTTCACAGTGATATGATAAGAATAGCTGCTCCATGATTTAGAGTTCGTTGCTGCCATGCCTCTAATATGTATCGACTTGGTATACATATATTCCAAACGTGCGTGTGCCTCTGTAA
>OY744530.1:59662049-59719549 GCA_963556195.1 Sepiola atlantica
AGATATTCAATTTTGTAGCGAAGCTTTTCATTATTTCATTGGTTCCATCCTTAAAAAATTGTCCGATTTCTGTGAAATCCATATAGTTATTAGACACCAATTGATGAATATTTCTCAAATATAAGTTTCTTAGGAATATTTTAAAAGTTACTTAAGCATCATTTAACAGACCCAACAGAATTACCTCCCTTTCCATTTTTCTAATTAGCATTACATAAATACGAACAATATATATATATATATATATATATGTATATATATATGCATATATATATATATATATATATATATGTATATATATGTATATATATATATGTATATATATGTATATATATATATATGTATATATATATATATATATATATATATATATATATATATATATATGGTTGTGTGTGTGTGTATTGAACATTGAATATCAACATCGTTATTTGTAGAAATAAGCTTTACATACGTCTTAAATACGGTGTGCAGCCTGTCTGAAAGAAAAAAACAATCTTGTTAATCGAAAATATTGTTAATATTTGTTTTTTGGTTAAACAAGGAGTTTTAACACCACTCAACCGTAAAAAAAAAGAATATCATTTTTTTATTTGACATAGTTTGTATTTTTCATTGTCCTACGATCCAACCAATCAACTACACCACCCTTCCAAAAATGAAACGCTTGTCTTACGGTTAGCTGTCACCTATCATCAGATTACTAACCCCGTTTTGTAACGTCACAGTCGAACTGTGTTAAATTCAACCTGTCACCTAACCATCATCGGCACAGTTGGACACTTCGGCGACCCTCGTTCGGGAATTAAGTTTCCTAGGTCATGGTACATCTACCCGTGGCCTGGGATCAAATGAACAACAACATTACCTGGCAGCAGATGTGTTTTTTGTTTGTTTTTATCTTCTCGCGGGTATCATCTAAACCGTTGCACTAAAATAGGGGCCACAATCAATCCTTGATCCCTGTGGTTTTCATGTAAATACACAGGTAATGAAGACTGCGCAATTGTGGTCGCGTATATATACACGCGTGCAGTGACTTATATACATAAAATCGACCGTGTCAAACAAGTGGACCTCGTTGGCGAGACATGTGGACACGCATCAAAAAGTAGGACATGTTGTAACTTGGACGGAGTCTGTTTTTTTCTTTGTTTATATAGGGAAGTCGCCGTAGTGAAAATAAAAAAGACGGAGACTGAAGACATGGATGTGCTAAGCTCGTATCAAGTTGCTTTCATAGGACGACTTTCATTTATGAATGCTACCCATCTTCACGTGGTCTCTCTTGTAAGTACCTCATTTTAGGAAGAATCTGGGAAGCCAGTATTCATAAGAGCCTCAAGATTGCAAAACAAGTTACTCCATGATTGATTCATACGAATTTATTTTACTTCACATAAATAAATCAATAACACGCTGTATCGATTCGGCGTTACCCGGGACTTTTTTTACTTCAGCTTTTGTTTCGATTCATTTAAATCTACCAGATTATTATTTCCTAAGTTTTAATATGATTTTCAACGTAAACTTATATTACTAGGTTAGTTTAAGATCATTGAATTATGAATTAAACGAAATTATTATCAGACTATGAATAACGTTTTTGTGATGATGTCTATTTATGAAATAATTTCATATAAATGGCTGCATAGCTTTTATAATAAATTTAAAACCAAATAATGAGGTTATATTTGAAAGTGTATATGTGTCGAAATTCCTATACATTTTAGAAGTCTACAAAACTAATTCATTATTTTTGCTAACTGTTAAGGAAAGTATTAAAATCTTGACCTCTTTACGAAAAAGCCGGTTTAACTTCTTTATTTAATTAATTAGGAGAATAGAAACCGTATATTGGATTTACTTTCTACAGCCGAGTAACTCTCGATTTCCTGATGTTGTTCTGTAGTCCTGACATTCCATGAGTGATATTTCGTACAAAGAAAGAAGATTTGCAGTTTCCTGTGTCGGAATCTATTTATTTAACAGGTATCGTTGGCTTAGTTCCTTATGTCAAGTTGTTTGTCTGGAGCGATTTCCATAAAACATATACTTAAGATATAAGAACAGTCGTTATATTTAACGCCATTGAACGTTTGATTTGAATAAATATTAGATTAACAATTAATAAAAGAATTGAAAATTCAATGTGTAATAATAAATTACTATGATGCGAGAAATACATACACATGATAACATGTCTCATTAATATATCTATAATTAAAGTTAGATACGTCTATATGTTAATATATATATATATATATGTGTGTGTGTTTGTGTGTGTGTCTATGTATATGATGCAACTACACACTAATAAACAGATCATTATGATTATAGAATATATATTCTAGGCACCATCGTTAGTAACGTGAGCACATCATTATTTCCAAAACATTTTCATTTAATGGGAGTCTCGCTCAACACCCCGATCCCTACAAAACTTTAAAAAATAAGCGATATACGAAAATTCCTAGGGTAAAGTACTGCCCTACGTCAAATTGGGAGATAAATTATGTAATAAACATTTAAGCCAACCGCTGTCCTTGCGGGTGAGTGCCTTATATATACATATATATAAATATATATATATATACATTTATATGTATATAGAGAGAGAGAGAAAGAAAGAGAGAGAGAGAGAGTCTAAAGAAGCATTGAGTGATTTTAAACAAAGAAATACAATGGAGTTTAATTCCCAGGGATACTAACTAAATCCAAAATATCACAGATTAGCACTTGTACAAGCATACCTGACACTGGAAAATTTACAAATACAGAAAGGGGTTCAGCAATATAAGAGTGAAACAAAAACAAGGGACCTTAACTTAAATTGTGGAATATATATATATATATATATATATATATATATATATATATATATACGTAAAAAAATACTACTTCTACTACTAATAATAATAAAACATTATCCTTACGACTACAATGTGATATTGTAATTTGCATATCAAATAATAATAATTATTATAGTATATAATATATGTATTGGGAAAATGGAAAAGGAAAATTAAAAAATGGATGTTTTTTATGTGTACATCAATGTTTTGTCTTTATTTATAAGACTTCATCACTATGATAATATAGAGAAAAATGTCATGAAAGTACATACACATGTAAAGTTGAAATATCGGGAAAAAGGGAAGAAAATAATGTCCACTACTGTGTAGACGTCCGTACTTGGTGAGGAGTGAAAAATGAATGTTGATGAAAATGAGTGGGGAAGAAGTGGAAAGATGGGGGTGAACAAGAACTATTGTGGCTTGTAGTAAGTTGTGTTTCTCCCACGCAAAATTGATGGCAGTCATTGCGTGGGAGAAACACAACGTGAATTAAAGAAAAAATTAAGTGAACACAAAAGGGACATAAAAAACAACAACCCTCTCAGTGCACTTTTCTTTCATGCACTAGAACATGGTCATGCCTTCAAATTTGAACAAGCCGAAATCACAAAATACATCCACAACAAATTTCAGCGAAGATTATTGGAAACTGCTCTCACAACCGCCTCAACCACCATCAAGCAACGAAATGGCTTCTTTAACCTATCACCCTGAATAGGCAAGATCATCCTTACAGAACAAAAACTCTTGCCTAATCATAGATAACATTTATTTTCATCTCTAACCTTAATGACACTCTCCCACTTACTCACACCCTTCCTTTTTCTCCATGAATCTTTACTTTCTCTAACTCATTCCGTTTTTCCCTCACATTTTTAACACTGCAGTCTAATGAACCTTTCTCATTTTCCAAATATTTTAAATATTCCATACCCACCTGTTCAATTACCTCCCTCCTCCCTCTCCTCCACCCCTCCACTCCCTCACCCATTGCCATCATTTTCCAAATATTTCAAATATGTCATACCCTATAACAACAAATCCCCTCTCTCCCATTCACCCATTCCCCCTATCAACTATTTCTTTCGTACCTTCACTCTTCCATACCCCCTTCTTAAATCCCCTCATTTTCTTAAAACGCTCATCTAAGCCCATAACTTTCGCCCATCCACCAAAATCACAGCCCCTCCCTCCTTCTCTACCCACCCTCCTTTTCTCTGCATACACCCCCCACACACAAACATTTACACTTACTTTTTCCCCTTCAGTCTTGACCCCTAACCATCTGTTCAAACACCTCCTTCCTCCCTCTACTCCATTTCATCTCTGCCATCCACATTATTTCTGCTCATCCCCCCACCTCTTTCTCTTACTACCAGCCACAGTAGTCCTTGTTCACCTCCATCTTTCCACTTCTTCCCCACTCATTTTCATCAACATTCATTTTTCACTCCTCACCAAGTACGGACATCCACCCAGTAGTGGCCATTATTTTCTTCCCTATTTCCCAATATGTCAACCCTACATGTGTTTGTACTTGCATGACATTTTTCTCTATATTATCATCCTGATGAAGTCTTATAAATAAAGACGAAACGTTGATGTACACATAAAAAACATCCATTTTTTGGTTTTCCTTTTTCATTTTCCCATCACGTGGGATAACCTTCATCCTTCTCTTCCCAATCTATATAATACTAAAAGTCTATTGTTCTTGTATGTTTGCAATCAGCTTTCAGCTTTCCGGTTTTCAACATCCGGTTGCGCATGCGTAAATAGCATCGTCTTCAATCTGTTATTCTAATTCCGTTATTCTCTATTATGATTAACGAACGCATGAAATTTTTTATTCTGGAAATGTTTAAACAATTTCATTTAATTTCATCAAATAGTTTATTTGTTTTCTTCACGGCTAAAAACATTCAACGGGAGGACTTCGTAAAGTCTGTCGCAGTTTCAAAAAAAACTCCTCTCTTTTAAAAAACAAAAACAAACAAACAAAAAAAAACAACACTCATTATTAATATCAGCCATACTAGCGGTCGCTGAACGAAACCACCTCCCACTTTCCCTCTCATAGATTTTACCACTCCTACTCCCTCTGTTTTCGTTACGTACGCGAGAAAGCCTGCTCACCCCCTTCCTTTCTGTCAAGCTGAGTCGACGAATTAGAGCAAGTACAGTATAATTACTTACTAATGTGTCTTCTTCCAATAGGTCATCTTTGAACGGACATGGACTGGGATTGTGCGGGGATGGGCGTTGAGTATAGGGATCTTGTCTCGGGTGAAATCGGAACAAAATGATGAAGGAAAGGGTTCTACTAGCCACGTAATTTATTATCCTCGCCCTTTTCTTTTGATGACATTTCGATCCGTCTAGTTGACCTTGACTGCCATCCGCTCAAATAATACTCGGATTTATCATCTTCTCCTATTGTCAGCCGCGCTACCGGAGAAGAGTTCCTGCCGTCAGCTACTGTCGTGCTCTTAAGATGCCCCGTGTCTAATCCTGACCTTTCGTTGAAGGGATTTTGTGGGGTTCTGGGTTGGGGTGAAATAAGTAATTAGACAGATAGAAATGTGTAACCAATTCAAGTTGAGACGAACACGTGTGTTAATGTAGGAAATTTGAATGGGGGAGTGTGGCTTAAGACGACCACATGAACCAGAATCTTGTAATCCGTATGTAGAAACATTTAAATGATCATTTTTATTATTATTGCAGTCTCTGTAATAAAGCTACACTAGAG
The DNA here is from genome assembly GCA_963556195.1 of Sepiola atlantica. Lineage (NCBI taxonomy): Eukaryota > Metazoa > Mollusca > Cephalopoda > Sepiida > Sepiolidae > Sepiola > Sepiola atlantica. The sequence continues at coordinate 59,667,660 of OY744530.1, forward strand.
ATCTCTTAGACCATACATAAATTCTTACGTTATATGTTTGTCTGTCTGACGGCATATCAGAACTTTTAATATTTTTATGCACAATAGCAAGTGCGCATTATTCACAAAACTTAAGCTGTTTCTTTTTATTTTACCAATAATAAATATAAAATATGTAAATAGTTATGTAATAAAAATATTAATAATTAAATACTTAATTACAAATATTTGCGAAATGCATGACATTTGATTTGCAGTTTTTAGGCACCAATTAATTATGATTTTTTTAAATTTCAATTTTGTCTCAAGACCCCTTCAGCTTAAGTCCAAAAGTTGTATTTGTTTTCCTCAAATCAAAGTAATTTAATTCAGTTTCATCAAAATGTGACCAACAGCCAAATGTGACCAACAGCCAAACAAATTAGTAGCATATATACAGAGTTCATCATACGTAAGTATATATTTGTGTCTATTTATAACTTTGTTCATACTCAAGCATTTCGTCTTGCCAGAAAAAAGATAACTTGTATTTCACAGCGGTACTCATACTTTTTAATCGTATGAAGATTGACAAATCAGAAATCGAAATCATCTACGTATATCAGATGTTGCTAGTTTTTCTTGACACTATCTTAATTTCGATGGAAGCTGCACTACTGATTTTAAATGGCTCGTTACTCCTAGTAAACTATTTGTAGCAAGGGCTCACAATTCTAGCACAACTGAAAATAACTGCCTTTTCTTCTTTCATGTATGTAACGTCAAACGGTTCTTCTATGAACAAAGTTTTTTTTCTCCAAGAACTTCCTGTTTGTGGAATACATTTGTTGTCTGGGCTACTACTCCACACACTACAACATGGTCGCCTTGTATCCAATGTCAACAAATGCTAGACATAAACTATCAATCACATTTTGTTCATGCTATCTATTATTTAAAATCTTCTCATGATATACTTCGTTGAACTGACAATAAATCAATTTCGTTACGTGTTATCCTCGTATATAGCAATCAAACACTCGATCGATGATTGATTGATGACTTGATAAATTATTATCCTACCTATTCTACGTCGTTCCTTGTTATTAACTTATCCCAATGCAGATACCAGCCATGATGTTACAATCCAAGATGGCAACACAATCCAAACCACAACAGGACTCTAAATGATATATACTATATGACCTTGGGGATTACCTAAATAGAAAGACGGTTGTTAAATGCGGTCAAACTTTGACATCCGTGAGAATAGCGTAAACAGAAATAGAAACAACAAGATTACTAAACAATACGCAGGTGGGAAGTTTTACAACATGAGTGAACCGAGGGAATTGATTATAACAAATTAATTTAACAACATAAATAAGACTGTCCTTTATCTCTCTCTCCCTCAGAATTGTTCGCCAATTTTAAAATCTCTCTATATTCAACTCAATGTCTGTGTGTATGTGTGCATATGCTATTTGTGTGTGCAATATAGAAACATAAGGTGCACGTATATATATGAAATCTAAAAGTGTATTCTTCATGTAATATTTAGCGAGGAAGACAATGGAAGTGCTCCCGGATCTCTAAGTGCACCACTAAGGATTGTATGAGCGCGAGATCTTTTAAAACTACAGATATATCTGATTTTTATGAAATTAAAATCCGGTGTATAGCGTTTTCTCGTGAGTATAATGGACGTGACCCCGAATCCCTACATTACCCTCTTTGTGCCGAATATCTACGTACCTCAAACTGTAAGTGACCCACGGACACAGAACCCCCATTGAAGCTTACGTAATTAAATTTAAACCACATTCATAAGACATTAATTAACAGTGTTTTTTTATATGTCAGTTTCTTCCTAGTATATTAGGTGGCGTAACATTAGAATGGCCTTACAACAAAGAAAGTAATATGGTGCTATTCGCCTAGTACAACAACTACATAGTAGTGCTCCTCATTTAATCCCGAGCAACATCGGGGCGTATTACTAATAATGTAATAAGATGATGAGAAACTTTAGCGTATAAGGCAGCGTTCCTATATGGGAGCTTATCATATTTAACCTTTTAAATTTGCAGAAATCAGTGCTTCAAATCTTTATTTTTACAACTAATTATAGATTTATCAGGATCTTCGATTAAAAAACTGATTTAACCTTCATGATTGAAAACTTAAAAAATACTATAATACAAAATGTGTCAGAGCCTATATGTATACTTGTGAGTGTTATTCACTGCACATGCTGTCATTGTCTGTTCTTTGTTTTCATCTAAATTAGATGCTATATTTCGCGACTCACCGTAGTGTCACTCATAAGGAGAGTAGAACGTGGATATTGTGTTTGCTTACGGAAGCTTCGTAATTTTCGTTTCCCTAAGTTTGTCATTTAGTCCTCACATTCCATGAGCGATGTTTGTGACAAAAAGGGAAATAACATAAAAAGGGGAATAAATTATGGGTCAAAATCTATCTGGGTTAAAATCTATCTATATACCACTTATCGTTGGCTAGTTTTTGACCTTGAATAATATTTTTTTAGTTCCTTACATCAAGTGGCTTCATGCTTTTTCTGGAGCGATTTCCATAAACAAGTTTTACTCTGCTTTGTTTATTAATAAATATTTAGAATTAAAATATCTTCAGTCTCTGGAACCCAACGAATTTCCTTTTAACCCAATAAAAAATGTTCACTCTCCTACAAATAAGTAGCGAATAGAGTCTATTGCCTTAATGATCAGCCGTCATCATTAAAAATCATCACGTGGTGACCAGATGAAGCATCATTCTGCGGAAAGAATTAGGAGAGCAATAGAGCAAACATCAAACCACTACGATAAACGGGCAAACAAATAGAGGGCGAATTACATCTCCACATAAGTAGTGAGATGACAAGAAGCTCGCTAAGACAGTGTTATACAAGTAAGCGTGTGATTGTCGTATAAACTATAGAATACACTTATTCAAGAGTGCGTTTAGCTGAATATCAAATACAGGGTAGTCCCAAAAGATGTAACCATTTATTGTAAATTAACATTTATTATTAATAGACAAACATAACAATGTTTTCTATAAGCATGTCTTATAGAACTGCATTACTTTTCTCTGTATATCCTTATTATTCGGGTACATCTGAATAGTTTATGATGTACTCAATCCAGAACCCTTGGCTTTGAATCCCTGTGGCTACATGTACATTAAAGTTCGTAATGTTCTTGCCCAACATTTTTTTTTAGAAATTCGTTCCAATCCCCGTTTTAAACATTCACATCAAGAACTCAATGTTTCGTTCTTCCTCCATGTGCCTAGTGTCCTGTCAACTTTCCACGGGCTTCTTCGCAGGAGTTACAAATATGTGAAACACGTAACCACGGGACTGCTTCCCTGCAGATAACAACTGCGTATATTTCAAACCACATGTAAGCAGATACTTGTCATAAACTGTTCCGACAGGTACTTAAACTGAGGCCATTCCATTAATCATCCCCAAGCCTCTCATACGGTTCTTTATCTTTTAACTATCAATCATTTCACCAAATGTAATGTTACCCTTGAGTGGGGTTCGGCTTTGATAAGTGGTACCTAATTAGAAAAAAATACAGCTTCAGTAGAACTCATGTTTTTTTTGCACATGCAATACAATATTAATATTTAATTCAACGCTTGCTAACTACACGCTCAGTCGATGTACTTTTTCAACACATTTGTTATTAACATACCACAAATATACTATGAATGTAAAATTCATCCTTCATATCAGTGTAAACACAGCCTCAGTGTAGTTAGATATTGAACACTTTAACATAGAAGTACGCAAACGCCGGGTGTATTGATCAATATAAGAATAAAGGTGAATGGGTCGTTCATATTTGCTTTTAAACTTTTAAAGTATTTAGTAAACTACTCCCGACCCATCCAACTAGCTACATCATTCCACCCCTTCATGTTATATTTCCCTAGATTCCGGGCGATTTTCTACTCTGAAAATGTCTTGCTTCGGATGGCTTCTCTAAGCAATTCCATGATCGTACCAACATACATAAATTGTAATGTAATGTGAACGGATATCTTTGCCCAACTCCCTAGCGAGGGTGCCCTTTCAAATATTGCTCTTACTGCAGAAGACCTTATGCTTCAGAGGCGTTTGTGGAAAGCAAAACTAATTTCAAAAACGTTGAAAAAAAGATAGTCATGTCTGTATATAAATACTACGAGTGTTTCAAATACCAAAGATAGATTTACCATGATAAAAGACGATGCATTAAGAATTCATATTATCTTAAACCTTATTTACAATTATAGTGAAATATAAAGAACAATTCATATTTATAATTGCTTGTATTTCAGTACAAACCTCGAATATGTTCTTCCTATCCCGCTAAAAAACAGGTTTATCTAAGTACGATTTGAACATAATTCGGGTGTAGCTACAAATAAGTGTATCTCCTAGCTCTTACGTGTATTTTAAGACGCATGATCGGCTATATATTTCCGGAACGGGGCCATCGTTTTGTGGGTTTTGCTATGGTGATATTAGTGTTCGATATTTATACATACATTTAGTCTCAAATAAACAGTCTGAGGAAATCAAACATAAAAAGAGGTTACAGAAACATGTAATGTGGCATACATTATAATACATGAAGTAAAGATCAACGAGTATTATTATTAAAGCAAGACTACATCGCCATCTCAACACAATTGATAAAGACATGTTGTCGGCGTTGAAGACAGGTAATACGTGAGCAACGTATACGTAACTATTGCTTACATTCGTGTTGTACTCTTCTGGGAATGTAGGCGACTTCTATCAGTAGAGAGAGTTGACAAACACGGCGCAATGGATTATATACGTTATGCAGAGCTCGCCTATCGATCACCAGCACGTCCAATGATTTTGAAAAAAAATAAAACAGCCAGAAATGAGAGTGATCTTCGTTATGAATTCTTATGTTCTTGAATATTTTTTTTTGCAGTTTGTGCTTTTTTTGTTTGTTTTAGTACAGATGAAAATTAGTGGTGTAATGGATAAGATTTAAGACTATGAATTCAGCACTGCTGTCTACGAATCATATGCGATATATTGTGACCGTTATAAGCACTACTACTATTGATAAACCTTCTAGACACATATTTTAATATGTTGGTAAATGACAGCTTCTGTTAGAATAATTGTATAACAGACACTGGTTTTCATTTTATATACAAACAAACCAAAAAACAAACATATGTATTGATCAAGAAACAAGAATAAGATCGTTATTTTGACAAATCGGCGCATCATATTTAACTATCACACGACTTTAATGTTTAATAATATCTGTGAGACCCCGATTTAAAAACTTACCGAGGAAACAAATGACAACATAACGGAATCTCATATTCGTGTTTGACTTACACTAATGTGTAAATCCAAGAGGGTATGGCACAGATGCAGAACATAAGTTGAGAATTGACGTTATTTTCTTTCGAAACAACACAGTTGAATCATTCAGATTGTTTGTCGCGAATTCGAGGGTAGTTTTGACTAAACGTTGTTTGGCTGTCAACGAAAGACGAGAACTAGAAGCCTATTACAAAATATTTGAATTTAGAATATCTAAAAAATAAAACATCTTTTAAATTTACTTATATAACATTCACATCATATAACAACATGTTAATAAATTGTGTACATTATTTTGTACTTGTATGAATATATAGTCATGGGTTTAATAGGAAATTATATTTAAACATCATTTTTAGTTGGGAAACAATGACACAGAGTGACTCAAAATAAAATACATTAATGGAACTGTTAATAAAATTAAAAAGACTTTCTGTAACATGATGATATTTGGTACAAATAAACTTCTGTCTATGATTGGCATGTCCTCCAAGTTCAGTCATATATATACAAACTTTTTTTCTGAATTACATGATAACACACCTGGATACAACGTGAAAAATTGTAAATAACTATAACACATTCATTCCAGGTCAGTGCAATGATTTTTATTGTGGTTCTATTGAGGTTCGTTTTAATAGTTTTTATTTGGAGATCACGCTACACATATAATTGTGAGTATACATCTGCTGAATGTGTGCTTATTCAGGATCCTACATAGCACTGATGAAACGATCAACCTGGTGTCCTTCATAACATTGAAAACGATAAAACCCAAAGTGTTCGGCATTTGCCTCAAACTTGGTGAACACTTGTACGGAATATGGTTGAAATGCAAGGAGCATTGTTAATTATATTAACGATTACATGGATAACACTTCTTAGGGTCACTTGTATTAGTCAAAAGTAAATTCATAATCACTATATTTTTGTTATTTAACGTCGTTTTGTTTCTTTGTTTAGCGAGTCGGACCTTTTGCATAGAGATCACGAAGATCGTGATTCAGTATTGTCTGGTGTGCATGAAGTCCTCCTTGTGTGCCGTAGATATTCGTTAACCTGCAGGATTACAGGTGTTTACCACCAATACCGAGAACAGCAAGTATTTTGTGTTTCATACGAAATCGGGTATGACTTGGCTCAGAACACACAACAAAGTAGCATAGAAACGTTGCTACTCCCCTTTAGTGTTCAACGCCTGACACGATTCTGCTTGCAACATGTAGAGACAGAGACAACCAGTTCAGAACGGATCTTTATGCTGACCCAACCAGATTTTCAACCAAGGCCTTGCTATCTGCGTACACCTAATACTCCCATGTTGCAACCGTCTCGATCATAGTGAGGAAGGATTTACATTAAGAGAGGATGTATTTGTGTGTGTAGCATATTAGGGTGTTGAGGGCAGGCTCAACTTGGCGTAATTCTGTCGTAAAATCTAGCTGGTAAAAAGAAACCACAACCCCTTTCAAATGTAATGATGTCATATTTCGAATTCAGTTATCCATATGTGCCTGATCTTACAACTAGTATGTCGCTTTTTTACGTGCCGTTTTCACTAATAGTTCTTCTTATGCTCACACCATGTAATAACTAGGTTACACGATGACACAGAGGGGAATATTTTATAAACGTATGCAGCAAGTGATAGTATTTCTCAAAAACTGTAGAAAAAGCTTTTGAGATTAATTTGCACTCCATTAGTGGTAAACCTCGTTAACACATCAATAGAGTTGTCCCGGTCCTTACTAATAAAAAACTAGATGAAACAATTCGACGTAACTCATCAACATTGTCTCCTTCTAGGGTGATACCTTGATTCACACGCTTGCTTAACAATTCTATACAATTTTTGTAAAACAATTTGTCTTTGGCCTAAAAATATGTTTCAGTTTTCTATATCATTTCTTAATTGGAGCCATATATCTTCCCCAGGGGAATTTGTTTCAGGTGTGCAAACAACTAGCAATCGCTGGGGCCAGATCTTGAGAATAACGTGTGTGTGGAGCAATTCGAAGTGCAATTAATGTAGTGTAACAATCGCTACAATCGACTTGTGACACGATGCAATTTCTCTGCACATGTTGGCATTTTTGATCGTTTTGAACAACTTTCTGTGACAACTGGTGAATTTGAACAACCAGAGCGTTCAACATCATTTGTGTCTGTCGACCGCGTTTAAACTTAGCATACACAAAAATGAGTAAGAGATTCTAAACCGCTGTTTCAGATGAGGTAGAGTAATTATCTGACTGCGCTCAAATTTTTACACGTGCCATTTTAAAGTTTAGTACTTTATAAAATTCATACACATTTTTTATTAGTGGCGCCATCTATATGTTAGGACCCGCACTTATTGAATGATATGTTATTTGCGATGAACAAAATAATAAAACAACATCGTTGTGGTGTGTCTCTCATGTTGGCTGATCAATTGAAGTGCAAATCGAAGTGCAAATCATCTGCCGCACATTCCTCACATCACTATGTGACAGGATAACTTGCACATAGTTTCTTTTTATCGGTTTGCATCCGCTTGACTGCATTTGCTGTTTTGGGTGTTTTTTGTTGTTTTCTTTGATTTTCTAAAGAAAGAAACATTCTTCTGTTTTGTTTTATATTTGAGAAATTATGTTTGTATGTCTTTTTCTCGCTGACAAAATAACCCAACAAAATCTCGCCTAGAGCTTAAAAAACAAGAGAACACACAATCATTTCCGTGAAATATAAAATTGAGATAATTTATTTTAAAATGACCTTCATGACTCGAGTGAATACATAAAATGTGTCCAATTATCTACGCAAATGTACAAACATATACATGAAAATACTTATCACTCACGAATATACACATGCATAGCTACTCAGACGCACACGCACACTTATATATATATATATATATATATATATATATATATATATATATATATATATATATATATACAGACATTGAAGGAAGTAGATATACACTTTTATTTTCTGAAGAAAACACTGATTCAAGAGAGTTCTTTTGAACGGAAGAGAAATACTATTAATTATTTTTCCTTGCTGATCAATTAAACTGCAATGAAGAGTTAAATGGGATTCTAATGATTTTGGGACGGTGTTATAATCAAAAGATTATAGTAAACCACATCAACTAGTACGAAATATTTATATTCAAACAGTTACTGTTCATTTAGACGGACGCTAAAGTCACAGTATCTTATTTCAAGTTTATTCAACTTAATCAATATACACACCATCAACTGGTCATGCGATATCAAAGTCGCTATGTTAACTAATGTGCATTATTTTTTTAGTTTATGTTAATAGTTAACTATTATTTGTTATTGAGTGTTAGTTCAATGATTTTTTTATGTTAATATAACAAATAGATGTAGTTTCTTTAGACACATCGACTTGATTTTTCTAAATTACCCGTGACAAACAAGTTAATTTCTTTTGTTAGGTCACATTTAAAAGTAAATAAAGCTGTACCTGTTTTACACAAAGTTATGAATGAACAGTTCATCATTTTAAACTAGCAGGACTACTCGGTGCTGCCCGGGGAAATAGTAATTCATTTTTTTCAATAACAATTGATGTCCTAGTGTTGTTACAGGCAAGGTAAATCTTACTGTAAAAACGAACAACTTATTGAGGTAAAACTTGCAAAATAACTTATTTAAACACAAATACTCGAGTTATATCTTACTTAAAGAAGTAAAGTTTTACACGGAAAATAAACTTATCCGTTCCCTCTCTCTCTTTTTCTCTTTCTCTCTCTCTCTCTAATCAGTAAATAAAACATTTGATTAATAAGTTAAAACCATTTTGTTGTTTATTAAACGTGAAATAAAATATTTTTTTTTTATTTTCTATTATCGGTTTGCTCATTTTACGTTATATAGGGTAAACCGGGGTATTAAGCACCCCCCTTTTCACTGACTCAGTGTTTCATCTCAATTAAAGTTAGTTTTCAAACTTTCTCTGGACTATCATGGGCAAAATATATTTGTGAAACCTTGTTTAAACAAATACCAGTTGACTCGTGTTCATCAGAGTAGAAAATATTTTTATTGAATCGTTAAAAATCTCAAGTTTGCTTTTCATATATATATATATATATATATATATATATATATATATATATATATATATATATATATATATATATATAAAATATTTGTTGTTTTGTTTATAATCTATGTACGTATACGTTTCGTCCCTTTTCAATCAGGACTCATCAGCATAGAGATATGACTATTCACTACCGGTCGTACGATTCGAAACCCTGGATAACAAGTATTTTTCAACTTGCATCCAACGCCTTAAACCGCGCGCCCACCAGTTGAATAGCCGATAAACAATGATAATTTAAACAACTAAAGCGGCTTGATATTCAGGTATTCTACTACTATTAAAGAAGGAATGATGCATTATAAAGCAAGTGACGTCATGCTGTGTTTATACTACCATTAAGAGGGCTCTACTTCTTTTACGAGGAGCGACAAATATAAAATATTTGTTGTTTTGTTTATAATCTATGTACGTATACGTTTCGTCCCTTTTCAATCAGGACTCATCAGCATAGAGATATGACTATTCACTACCGGTCGTACGATTCGAAACCCTGGATAACAAGCATTTTTCAGCTTGCATCCAACGCCTTAAACCGCGCGCCCACCAGTTGAATAGCCGATAAACAATGATAATTTAAACAACTAAAGCGGCATGATATCCCGGCATTCTACTTCTATTAAAGAAGGAATGATGCATTATAAAGCAAGTGACGTCATGCTGTGTTTATACTACCATTAAGAGGGCTCTACTTCTTTTACGAGGAGCGACAAATATAAAATATTTGTTGTTTTGTTTATAATCTATGTACGTATACGTTTCGTCCCTTTTCAATCAGGACTCATCAGCATAGAGATATGACTATTCACTACCGGTCGTACGATTCGAAACCCTGGATAACAAGTATTTTTCAACTTGCATCCAACGCCTTAAACCGCGCGCCCACCAGTTGAATAGCCGATAAACAATGATAATTTAAACAACTAAAGCGGCATGATATCCAGGCATTCTACTACTATTAAAGAAGGAATGATGCATTATAAAGCAAGTGACGTCATGCTGTGTTTATACTACCATTAAGAGGGCTCTACTTCTTTTACGAGGAGCGACAAATATAAAATATTTGTTGTTTTGTTTATAATCTATGTACGTATACGTTTCGTCCCTTTTCAATCAGGACTCATCAGCATAGAGATATGACTATTCACTACCGGTCGTACGATTCGAAACCCTGGATAACAAGTATTTTTCAACTTGCATCCAACGCCTTAAACCGCGCGCCCACCAGTTGAATAGCCGATAAACAATGATAATTTAAACAACTAAAGCGGCTTGATATTCAGGTATTCTACTACTATTAAAGAAGGAATGATGCATTATAAAGCAAGTGACGTCATGCTGTGTTTATACTACCATTAAGAGGGCTCTACTTCTTTTACGAGGAGCGACAAATATAAAATATTTGTTGTTTTGTTTATAATCTATGTACGTATACGTTTCGTCCCTTTTCAATCAGGACTCATCAGCATAGAGATATGACTATTCACTACCGGTCGTACGATTCGAAACCCTGGATAACAAGTATTTTTCAACTTGCATCCAACGCCTTAAACCGCGCGCCCACCAGTTGAATAGCCGATAAACAATGATAATTTAAACAACTAAAGCGGCTTGATATTCAGGTATTCTACTACTATTACAGAAGGAATGATGCATTATAAAGCAAGTGACGTCATGCTGTGTTTATACTACCATTAAGAGGGCTCTACTTCTTTTACGAGGAGCGACAAATATAAAATATTTGTTGTTTTGTTTATAATCTATGTACGTATACGTTTCGTCCCTTTTCAATCAGGACTCATCAGCATAGAGATATGACTATTCACTACCGGTCGTACGATTCGAAACCCTGGATAACAAGCATTTTTCAACTTGCATCCAACGCCTTAAACCGCGCGCCCACCAGTTGAATAGCCGATAAACAATGATAATTTAAACAACTAAAGCGGCATGATATTCAGGTATTCTACTACTATTAAAGAAGGAATGATGCATTATAAAGCAAGTGACGTCATGCTGTGTTTATACTACCATTAAGAGGGCTCTACTTCTTTTACGAGGAGCGACAAATATAAAATATTTGTTGTTTTGTTTATAATCTATGTACGTATACGTTTCGTCCCTTTTCAATCAGGACTCATCAGCATAGAGATATGACTATTCACTACCGGTCGTACGATTCGAAACCCTGGATAACAAGCATTTTTCAGCTTGCATCCAACGCCTTAAACCGCGCGCCCACCAGTTGAATAGCCGATAAACAATGATAATTTAAACAACTAAAGCGGCATGATATCCCGGCATTCTACTTCTATTAAAGAAGGAATGATGCATTATAAAGCAAGTGACGTCATGCTGTGTTTATACTACCATTAAGAGGGCTCTACTTCTTTTACGAGGAGCGACAAATATAAAATATTTGTTGTTTTGTTTATAATCTATGTACGTATACGTTTCGTCCCTTTTCAATCAGGACTCATCAGCATAGAGATATGACTATTCACTACCGGTCGTACGATTCGAAACCCTGGATAACAAGTATTTTTCAACTTGCATCCAACGCCTTAAACCGCGCGCCCACCAGTTGAATAGCCGATAAACAATGATAATTTAAACAACTAAAGCGGCATGATATCCAGGCATTCTACTACTATTAAAGAAGGAATGATGCATTATAAAGCAAGTGACGTCATGCTGTGTTTATACTACCATTAAGAGGGCTCTACTTCTTTTACGAGGAGCGACAAATATAAAATATTTGTTGTTTTGTTTATAATCTATGTACGTATACGTTTCGTCCCTTTTCAATCAGGACTCATCAGCATAGAGATATGACTATTCACTACCGGTCGTACGATTCGAAACCCTGGATAACAAGCATTTTTCAGCTTGCATCCAACGCCTTAAACCGCGCGCCCACCAGTTGAATAGCCGATAAACAATGATAATTTAAACAACTAAAGCGGCATGATATCCAGGCATTCTACTACTATTAAAGAAGGAATGATGCATTATAAAGCAAGTGACGTCATGCTGTGTTTATACTACCATTAAGAGGGCTCTACTTCTTTTACGAGGAGCGAAAAATATAAAATATTTGTTGTTTTGTTTATAATCTATGTACGTATACGTTTCGTCCCTTTTCAATCAGGACTCATCAGCATAGAGATATGACTATTCACTACCGGTCGTACGATTCGAAACCCTAGATAACAAGTATTTTTCAACTTGTTATCCAACGCCTTAAACCGCGCGCCCACCAGTTGAATAGCCGATAAACAATGATAATTTAAACAACTAAAGCGGCATGATATCCAGGCATTCTACTACTATTAAAGAAGGAATGATGCATTATAAAGCAAGTGACGTCATGCTGTGTTTATACTACCATTAAGAGGGCTCTACTTCTTTTACGAGGAGCGACAAATATAAAATATTTGTTGTTTTGTTTATAATCTATGTACGTATACGTTTCGTCCCTTTTCAATCAGGACTCATCAGCATAGAGATATGACTATTCACTACCGGTCGTACGATTCGAAACCCTGGATAACAAGTATTTTTCAGCTTGCATCCAACGCCTTAAACCGCGCGCCCACCAGTTGAATAGCCGATAAACAATGATAATTTAAACAACTAAAGCGGCATGATATCCAGGCATTCTACTACTATTAAAGAAGGAATGATGCATTATAAAGCAAGTGACGTCATGCTGTGTTTATACTACCATTAAGAGGGCTCTACTTCTTTTACGAGGAGCGACAAATATAAAATATTTGTTGTTTTGTTTATAATCTATGTACGTATACGTTTCGTCCCTTTTCAATCAGGACTCATCAGCATAGAGATATGACTATTCACTACCGGTCGTACGATTCGAAACCCTGGATAACAAGCATTTTTCAGCTTGCATCCAACGCCTTAAACCGCGCGCCCACCAGTTGAATAGCCGATAAACAATGATAATTTAAACAACTAAAGCGGCATGATATCCAGGCATTCTACTTCTATTAAAGAAGGAATGATGCATTATAAAGCAAGTGACGTCATGCTGTGTTTATACTACCATTAAGAGGGCTCTACTTCTTTTACGAGGAGCGACAAATATAAAATATTTGTTGTTTTGTTTATAATCTATGTACGTATACGTTTCGTCCCTTTTCAATCAGGACTCATCAGCATAGAGATATGACTATTCACTACCGGTCGTACGATTCGAAACCCTGGATAACAAGTATTTTTCAACTTGCATCCAACGCCTTAAACCGCGCGCCCACCAGTTGAATAGCCGATAAACAATGATAATTTAAACAACTAAAGCGGCATGATATCCAGGCATTCTACTACTATTAAAGAAGGAATGATGCATTATAAAGCAAGTGACGTCATGCTGTGTTTATACTACCATTAAGAGGGCTCTACTTCTTTTACGAGGAGCGACAAATATAAAATATTTGTTGTTTTGTTTATAATCTATGTACGTATACGTTTCGTCCCTTTTTAATCAAGACTCATCAGCATAGAGATATGACTATTCACTACCGGTCGTACGATTCGAAACCCTGGATAACAAGTATTTTTCAACTTGCATCCAACGCCTTAAACCGCGCGCCCACCAGTTGAATAGCCGATAAACATATACATATATATATATATAACTGATTATCTACTCTAAATTCTATAATTTTTTTAATTTTTCCTTCTTTCCGTAAATATTGAATAAATAACTTCTTTAAAATAAGCTAATAAAATACCTTATTTTTAGGGCGCAAAAAAAACTGGTAAAAAGAATCAACAACGAAAAACATATTTTATAATTTAAAAGAGAGGGAACAGTTGCAGATATACATTAAACATGAAATTATTCTCCATTTTTGGTCCACCATTCTAGCGTTATAAGTCAGTACACATTTTTTTTCTTTTTAACTATGGGAGCTAGATTCTGTATTTATTATTTAGGGACAATTTCTACATTTTTTCACGTGTAATTTTCGACTTATCCACTTTGATTAGAGTTACTGGTAAAAAATTTTAAAAGATACATAACTTCCAAAATAAGTAAAAATAGAGGATCATATTACGTTTAATTTAAATATAAAGGTGATCCCACTCTCTAACGTTTGCCACCATGTTACCAGGGTTTTCACATGTAATCACCTAAATAAATTCGAGCCAATAATTTAGGGGAGGGTTTTACTAAACCAATTTACCAAAGTTTTTTGTTTAAATTATCGAATTCTCTGAGTAAAAATATATTTTTCTACATGCACCCCCCTCCCGATTATTGGCTGTCCGGAGGGCAGGATGTTTTGCTAGTACATTAAACTATTTATGAAGGACTAATTACAGTGTGCTCAGCCACGATAGTAGTTATCCGTACCGGCGGTTTCTTGAGCACTAAACGTTTGTTATGTTTTTGTTCTATGTTCGTTTCTGTTTAACGACCTTTTAAACTTCCATCCCAAGTTAAACAGTGTATGTTTGTTTGTATTCCAAATAACGGAGGTCTACCTATGTTTCTACTTTATCAGGGTGTTTTGAGAGTGCGGGACTTCACTACTGATAATGTGTGAATGATTTCGTTTGATTATAGTATGCCTTTTAGCGTCTTTTAGGTCGTTTAAGATATTATTGAAACCATTCTTTTGAAAAAAAAATGTTTCAACTTGCTTTCTTGCTAACAAGATAATTGACATTTCTGAGCAGGTTTACTGGTATTTTTCTCTTCTCAGATGTTATATTGTAAATACCGGATCTTTCAAAATTATATAGGTTTGTACGAATTAATTTCGTTTCGCTTATAATTTGAAAAAAAGTATAATTTTAAATATTGTTTTTTTTTTATATTTGTTACTGTCAAATATCTACTGCGTACGTGTGCATATCTTTTGATCAATATATATGTTATTATTAGTCCGGCATTGAAATAGTTACACCGACGATCATCTTCTCCTGAAAACAGGTGTAAGTAGGACAATCTTGTATACTGGTGTATACGGTATCTTCTCTTCGATCGGTTATCTTGCTATGTGTTATGTACCGATTATGTGTTGATGCACATGCAACTAGCTATGAGGAAACGTGTTCTAAGTTTCTTATCATTTTAATTTCATGTATTTTTGATTTTCCTTTTAATATCCAATAAATGAATCAAAGTAGTCGTTTTTAAACGTCTGCTCTATCGCCGTAAATGTGATTGTGTAGAAAAAAATGGGTGAAAAAAACGAAAAATAGTCAACAAATAAATATTACCAAAGGCAGGAACACTTACTTTTCTACTTACTTGCCTAATTGATTGTGTGTGTTTAAGTATTTTAAAGCGCTTTGATTTACATATTTCATTGATAACTTTAGCGCCTTGTAAACATAACGTATTTAAAATGGCCGGATTTTACTCGATGAAAAACTTCGATATTGTAGAACAAACTCGAAAAGTATACAAAAATACTGCGTATAACAGTCATAAATCGGTCGAAAATGGGCTTTTGAACCGATCTGCCTATTTTCATTAAATGTTTAACACTAAACTTTACGAAAAAGCTTAAATATAAAAATGTAAAAAAATAAACAACATATGAGAAAAATGGCAAATGTTGATGACTCCACTTCTGTAAATCTCTCTCTCTCTCTCTCTTTCTCTCTCTCTCTCTCTCTCTCTCTCTCTCTCTCTTTCTCTCAGACATTGCGTCACCAATATTTTTTTTTCTAAATGTGTTTTTTTTAAAATTTAAATACACACACACATATATATATATATATATATATATATATATATATATATGAATGTGGGTGTTTTCTATCTAACCTATATTTTCTTGTTTGTTTTACAAACGAGGCCACTCAAGGATAAGTGTTACTTCAGTTTGACGGATGGACGGTAAACAATTGAGGGGGTATATAACGATCATTGTAAACTTGTCAGAATTAATTATTTGAAATTACGGCTCAACATTTGTTTACATTGGACGTGAAGATGGTTATGTTTGAATCGGCCGTTAAATAGCCTTGTAGGACTGTGTTCCACAGACGGGCGGTTCTAGGAAATACACTTTGGAAGTTTCGTTTAGTTGTAGGCAGAGAGGGAGAAAGAGAGAGAGAGAGAGAGAGAGAGAGGAAAAGTATTGGCAACGGTTGTAGCTAGATGAGTTATGAGTTTTACAAAGGGGATCATAGACTGAAGCTCAGTCGAGCACGTGTCATAAAAATAACGATAGAGTAGAGAATGACCAGCCACGTCTCTTCTCTGAGAAAGAAGAAGTAGGGAGAAGAAAAGAGCATCGCCCACCAGCTTTTGAAGTAGGTTTTGTACCCTATTAAGACAGGACAGTGTGCTCTGAGCAGCACCTCAGATGGTCCAACATCACTCTATCTTAAGACGTACTTGGCTCTTATACAATTATAGAAGTGAGATTCTTTATGTAGCGGTAGAATGATCAAACGATGTTTCCGGCAACCTTGGCTACGGATTTGATGTAAGTCTTCCATTTTAGGTCTGGCGTGAAAGTCAGTCGCAAAAGCTTGTCAAAGCACGGGTTTTCCTCAAAGCGAGAGCCATTCATTTGAATTGGGGCCAAGTGAGGTGTTGGACACATTAAAAGTACACGGCAACTTTTTTCCCATTGCACTACGTGCTTAAGGGTAGAAGACAGAGAATCAGAAAATGTTGGTCATTGATTCTCTTCGAAGTGTTTTCATGGATCGTTGTGTCGTCTGAATCAGTGTCGACCAGTATTCATACTATGGGATTGCGATGACTACTTTTATAACGACTACTTCTATAAGCCTATCAACGAGAAATGATTTGATGGTTGAGATGACATTTCCAGATATTCCATAGATTGTCAAGTAGGCCTTTGATATGTTAAGAGCTATTGCTATAGATACTAAGCTCCGGTCAATAGATTCACTGATCATGTGTGATATAACAGTAAGCATATCAGCTGTTGGTCTCGCAGGACGAAAACAATATTGAAAACTGCTTTTGCTGAAGTGATAAAAAGCATCTCGATTTATCACACATTTAAGCAACTTACCCATGATGCACAGCTTACTGATTTGTCTGTAGTGAGATGCAGAAGACAAATCACCAGTATTTTTAAATACTGGCTATACTGACGAAGTTTTCAAAGGTGCCAGGAAGCCTTCTTACTTTATGCAACGTTTGAACAGCTTTGTAAGAATTGCAGATTTGTATGCACTATAATTAGTTTGTTGTCAGTGCCAATTACTTTTCTGGCATTAATGTTCTTGAAAATGTTGGAACATCTCGGACATATATAGATGGTGCTGGAAGTATTTTTGATCTAAAGGGTAAATTCAGAAAAGAGATGCCCATAGTCGCAAAGGGTAGTGCTAGATGCAAAATTCTTAGCAAAAAAGTGTGGCTTTGCTGAGGAAATGACCTCATAGTCTATTTATGATGGTTGGAATAGCGGTCACGAATCTGTTCCGAAGTATGCTTGTTATTCGCTCAAACTCTTTGTTCAGCCTCTACCCAGCTACTTTACATGTTACGGATGGAGCATATGACCCACATTTGGTTTCTATATCTCTTTTGCAGTTCTTGCTAGAAGTCGTAAAAGCGGTTTTAGTTTCAGAACATCTGTTTTGTTGAAAGCAATTAAAATAGTGGTGTATGTGTTCAATAGGGGGCGACACGCTCTAGGCCTTACTACGGCAGGTTGTTTGGTTTCTGTTGGTATTACCCGAAAGATATGAAGCTTTCTATACAAACCGTTAACTAATCAGTTAAGTCGGATGCGAAAGAGGACACATTATTTTCAAACATAATATAAAGGAGGATTTCTGATATGAAAAATCTGATGGTGTCTCAGTCAGCCATCAAGTATCGATACAGTGTGACATTAAGAGGTACCTTAAGGGTCCTGTTACACTTTGTTTTGATTTTAATTATTCAGGAAGTATTAACATCAAAACCGGTTATGTTTATTACATTCTCTGACACAACGTAATATTTTGTGATGTGTATATATACTAATCTGCAAGCACTCAAATTCCGCTTTAGTTATTTTTAATTTTCATATTTATTTATTAAAAAGTTTCTAATGAATAAATATTCTGTAATATACATTTATAATTTGCATTTTCAGATGTGAGATGGGTAATTGCAAGCTAAGTAGAGATCACAAAGTCTATCAGTGATGAACACAATCTCCTTCATGCACGTGAACCAACCGTCGAACGACTGAAGTCAAGGGGGCACTTCCCTAGCCATGTCGAACTCCTAACAACATATCAAGAAGATACCAAATTACAGCTGTGGAGAAGACGGCTAAAGAATCACCCCCTCCTACTGACATAATTCTATTCCGGTTCAGAAGCACCCTGACTTTAGTGGAAAACACTCTACCGCCTCGGAACGGGAATGGGGTGATTAAAAGTTGCTATGAGTTGATGGGGTTACAACACTGACCCAACCATGTGTGAATGTGGAGGGAAAATGATATGATTAGACACTGCCTTTGCGGCCCTCTATTGCCCCACAAGTGCGGACTTAAAGATATTGCAGAGTACAGCACTAATACAAACGTTACAAAGTAGAAATTTGTCGTTTGTGACTCAAAGACACGCAAAGAACACAACTTTGCATTGTGATATTTTTTTTATTTATACGCAATAGTTTCGTCGATAACAAAACCTATGATGTTGCTCGGATGTGGAGAACAAAAAGTGCACTTTTATTAAGCCAAAAGGCCAGGGAAAGATAAAAAATGTTTTGATGACTTAGCCTATTCAAATTAATAACATAATAATTTTTTAATATATTATTGTATTTTTTATGTGATCTGAGTAGTGTATTATCGCTTCTGTTGAAATAAGACCATCATCCTTTGAATGACCCCTTATTTCTGGAGTAGATAGTGGTAATCCTAACAGATATTACATACAATGAACATACAATTACATATTACATACAATTACCCTGTTTTCATCAGACAATCTTCATAGGGGTACCTTTTCTTTATTGTCTGAGATGTGTAGTATAATAGCGTTTCTGTTTCCATGATACCATACCCGTAGGTAGTACTTTATTCTTTTATGATTGGGACCCTCCCAGTTATTAGTTTCTCCATTTTGTATGGAGCATTACAATAGCTGTTCTGTTGTCATGATACAATCCTGCCAGGCATGACTTCCTTTTTGAGGTGGGGATAGTGTAGTATATGTTCGTTCATCCTAATACAATACTCACATCTATTACTACCTCTTTTTTGTGTGTGGGGGGAAAACCCTCCCAGGCGTTATTGTTTTCATTGGTGGAGTAATGTAGTATATCTTCATCTGCCATAATGCATTTCTTCCAATCATTACAAGCATGCCATATTCTTTTGGAGGATAGATATAGTATTTGTCCGTTCCTCACAATACGATCTTCCCAGGATTAGTTAATTTGAGGTGGAGGGGACTGTAGTTTTATATCTATTCTGTGGTCATGCTATCATTATCTCATCATTTATTCCCTATATGGGGAGTAGTGTTCCTTCGTCATGGCATCATCTTTTCAAAGCAGATATACAGAGATGACGAGAACACGCATTGAGTCACATACCCTAGGTAGTCGCGATGTTTAGAAAATCGTCAATTATGTGGAGAATAATGAGCAACTAAGAATTTTTCAACTATCCAATCACAATAATGAAGTTTGCACGGCGACTGATAGTGTTGAACTACTTGATCAGTGTTTGTATTTACTGATATACATACATATATATATATATATATATATATATATATATATATATATATATATATACATATATATATATTTATATATTATGAATATATATATATATATATATATATATATATATTATACAGTTTTAATCATACGGATATTTTGGCTGCGCATGTGAAGACATGTTTTGGTCACAATCTTTTTAGCCGTAGCTTTTTCAGATTAAGTTTCGGGATGAAAACAATGAAATAATGAGTTTGATAGCAGACTTTCTGGAAACACGAGAAAAAAATGACCATTAAATGTAGACCCTGGCATTCTGTCAGGCGTTTTTTATATTTAAAAAAATGTTATTTTTTATTTTGGAAACATTTTTCACAATTTTTTAGAGTCGCTTACTTCTTTTTTTACAATTGATTACATTACAATAAGTTATCCTATCAAACATTTGATAAAAACGACGTTGTACTTTATGCGACACATCTTCCTCGGCTTTTGAATATTCCGTTGGCTAGTATCCATTTAAATACTACCAAACTGCATGTCTAGAACCTTTATTTCAGTTCTGATCAAAGTCTTTCACATGATTTTAATAAAGAGGAAATTTCTAAAATTTCAGCCCGAATCTGAAGTGGTCTTATTAAGCAATTGAAATTCATAGACTCCTGCATAATTGGTGTCTAAATGGATGAACTTTTATGCACATCGGTAATATCTGAATTCTCAAATGGAAAGTTGTGCCCATATATTGCCACTAAATACCTTTTAAAATACTTCCCAAAAACTGAAATTAAGAGAGAATTTAACAATTGATTCACTATACATGTTGTATAACATTGATTCACAATGCTTATTGTCAAACATTTAACACAAATTGTAGGTATCTAAAGTGTATACACTTTATTCCCGTTCGCAAAAAAACTAAATAAAAGTGCATTCGAATAATTATGCCGAGCAGATGTGTTCCATAATTCATAATAATTAGGAATTAATCTGTACATATATATATATATATATATATATATATATATATATATATATATATATTAAATATTAATTTTTGAATATATAATATTGAATTGATTGTGCCTACATATGCTAGCGTTTCATGCTTTCGCTTTCATCAGTGCAGGATTGTTATCTCAGACAGTCATACGGTTCGAACCACTGCCACAGAATCCACCTATACCCCGAAAGCAAGCGCTGTATCCATTAGACCACAAGACATTATCACATTCAAGAAATGAATGTAATTTCTTTTTATGCGAAGGAAGGTATAACCAGATTTGTCATTCTCACATTGTTTCTCTTTCATTTATATCTCTCTCTCTCTCTCTCTCTCTATATATATATATATATATATATATATATACATATATATATATATATATATATATTTAATTTTGTTATATTTTAGTTTTTTTGCTGGGGATAGCGCATCTTAGAGGATGCCAGACATTCACTCGCTTTTTTCAGACACTAGAACCGAGATACCATTCTAAGAGTTTAACCGTCCAATTGCAATTATTTGTATCTCTCTTTTACCTGGACCACTGGGTATATTCAACAGGGAGTTTTTGAAATTCTTTTTCATGACTCCGGGTTCTTCTATAATTACTGGAATGATGACGATCTTCCTGAGATTCCAGTATGTGTATGTGTGTGGTGAATGAGGAAAGTGTATTTTACTTTAATATGAACAAGTGAAACGGATTCAACCTTCATACTGAACAAATGACTCAAACATTGGCCTCAAGTTATGTTTAGTTATGTTTATAGTTACTGATTGTTCTAGTTTTATTGATGGCAGCTTTTGAAAACGAAAATGATGAAAAAATGTCACAACACTCGGTAGAGACAGAGATCTTGTAAAAGCAGAACAAATAAGAGATAACAAATATATATACATAATTATCTTGTCCAATTTATGGAATAAAATAACATTTTTTTTAAATTAGAATGAAAAAATTCTGAAGCAAATTATTCTCATTTAGTTGGGTTTTTTTGTAACATAAAGACTATTAAACATATTTGGGAATGAAATGTTTAAACACATAAATCATATATTCGATGTACAAAAAATGCCTCTGTGTACTAAATTATAGATAAGTTTCCTATTTATACATTAAACATGTTTATGTGCATGTGGGCATGCTTATATATGTACTTGTACACACTACACAAATGTGATCTGGCGGAATAATGAAACATCTGTAGAACTGTTTATACTCGTTTCGAAATTCTTTAGATGAGGAGTGATAGTTTGCATTATTTGGATTATTCAGACTACTGTTCTCATCTTGGCTGTTATTCTCACAATGTTTTGCCCGATGTGAACCTCCGACCGTCTTCGCGTGCATCTTGTAAAACGCAGGAATCTTTATGTCGATCTGAATGATCTGTACGGAATTCTAAACGGAACCCTTTATTTATCCACGGGGTTAGCTTGCTCGCGTTCCGTCAGCCATTACCGGGTAAAAGTCTTAAATAATTTGTAATTGTATTCTTAGTATCGCCCGCACAGAGGATTGAACTTTCAACCTCCAGAAGACTGTCACTAAGAACTGATCATTACTAAAAAAATAAAGCATTTACTCTTATGGGACTAATAAACATATTATAGACACAAACAATGCTGGAAAGTAAGACGCGTAAATGAAGCAGCGCATAATTTCCGAGACCATGACCTCTAAAGTAAATCTAGTATGAAATGTGATACAATCGATAAGCATAAATTATAATTAATAGATTAAAATGTCATTAAAACAATATATATATATATATATATATATATATATATATAGTTTTTAATTTATTTTACTGAACTGTCTCTGTCTAAAATAATCCATGTATTAACGTTGCTATAACTGTTTAGTTAAACAATGTTTTTTCCAGGTTTGTGCTTCCTTAGCTTGTTGCAAAAATCTTTATTTGTCTGTCTTTTTTCTTGCTAGGTTTTAGAGCAGTCAACGCGTTCGAGGTTGAAAGAGAGAAAAAAGGTGGTGGGGAAAATGAACTACTAAATGTAGTTAAAAAAGGAAGCCTTACGTAATTAAAAAGTCACGAGATAAGACATATTTGTATCTGCCACGGACCGCGAATGGAGACCAACATTTCAACTGAAGCTTATAGGTGTAATTAAAAATAAAAAGCTAAGTTCTTAATGTTTTATTTCTGAACTGTCTCTGTCTTAAATGTGACTAATCCTTATCATGTTACCGAATTTACTTGTATTTACCTTGTGCTTTGTAATTTAATTTTTAGTTTCAATTTACTTATTTTTCTCCGTAACCTTCATTGTATACATAGTTAACTAGTTTTTCTCAGCTGTTACCTTACTGGTTTTTTATCTCTTATATTTACTAACTTGTGAGAGGGAAACATATCTTTAATTTCTGTTCCCTCTGATAACTGTACAGTGAACTTATTTCATCTACATATATATATATATATATATATATATATATATGTGTGTGTGTGTGTGTGTGTGTGTGTGTGTGTGTGTGTGTGTGTGTGTGTGTGTGTGCGTGTGTGCACATGTGGAGGAAAAGTACACGGGCGCAGGCTATCCTCTCCCAGAGTGTTGGACACGTACACCTTGTCAGGTTATGCATATAAGAGAAGGTAAACTTCGACAATAAAACCTTGCCAATAATCACTTAAATCTTGGCAGCAAACCCTTGGGGAAGGAAGGCTCCTTTGTTTTGATCGACAACCTTCCTAGAGCTAGAATCTCGAACAGAGTACCGGTTTGCAAACTTATAATTTCTTAACGAGTAGATGGGGTCTGTGTATCGCCCGGCCTTCGAATTCTTTTTTGTCTATTAGCCAGACGTAGAGGTGTAATCACTGGGACGCCTCTAAAAACACCTAGTGGTGTTCTTGTTTCCTGACTAGGGCAATTAGCGCCGTATCTCTTTCTATCTATCTGGCAAACTTGAGGAAAGCTTTTTCGTCGCTAAGTTTTACATGACTAGTCTGGGCCGCTCTGATTCCGACAGGTTGAGAGTACAGGTTAGACAGCTTGTGTGGCTGTTGTTTCCGACTGGTAGTAATGATCCCTAACTCTTAGGAAGCGCTAAGAACGGCTGCTCCATCAACAGTTGCATAATATCGTGGTTAACTGTACGTGTCATGTTGCGCATGGAAAGAGACCCTATAGTTTACCTTGTTTAACTTTCACAATGCCACAACTCCCATGAACCAAGTCACGACTGATTAACTGGTTGTGTGATCGTATTGGCGCCAAACGAGCATCCACTTTGCCCTCCCCACTCTATCTGAAAACAAACATGAATTTACAAAATAAAAACAAAACAAAGCCAGAAACCCAACAAAAAAACAACTTCGTCTCCGCCCTTGAGGCTCGCATTCACAAAAATCCGGGGACTAAGACACACATTAACAACGTAGAAACTCTGTCGGATATCCTACCACTAAGAGAAACGAACCTTCAATCCTCAATCTCCTCTCACAACTTTGACATGAATGATTACCTTCGACTCTACTGTAAGGACTCTGACAAACATATGCACGAGCTATGAATTTATGTTCAGAACACGCCCCCCTTGACTAGAGAACATAGGTTAGAATTTGATGACCAACTCTTTACGTGTTTTAGATTGACCCTACATCACAGAGTTAGTTACTTATATTTCTTATACCGTGCTCCTTCGACCCAGGACTGTACACTTCGTGACTCTCCATCTGAAAGCTTAAATATACAACTCTCACTCTACCCGAATGCCCAAATCCATGTATTTGTGGGTTTTAATGCACACCACCATGACTGGTTAGGATTCTCCAGCGTTACTGATGCAGCTGGGAACTCTACGTTTGATTTCTCCTCGGCTCACGACCACTGACAGACTGTCACTTTTCCGACCCGCCTTCCTGATCATGCTTACCAGCAGGCCTAACTTCTCGACCTGTTCTTGACCTCACTACCCGAGGCTTGTGTGGCGAAATCCCATAGCTCGCTGAGAAGCTCTGATCACGTTGTGGTAATGATACTTATCAGCTTAAAAAACTCTTCCAAACGCTGAAAAGCCGTTGCACAAAACGGCAAGAATCTACGAGCAGGCTGATTTTTAATCCCTCAGGGATCACATCAGCGACGCCTCATGGGGTGAAACCTTCCCACATCATGCTGATCAGTGTGCAAGTGAGTTAACCAATTGGATCAAAGCAGACATTGATGCTGATGTCCGCACGCAAACATTTCTCAGCAAACCCCACTCTCTTCAATAGTTCACCTCAGAATGTGCAGCTGCTATTGCTAAGAGGCAGAAGGCATTCCGCGAATTCGGCCGCGATATATAAGCAAGAACTGATTGCAAAGTAGTAATAGATGAAGCAAAGTAAAGGTATACAGAGATAACCAAAAAACGGATTCAGTCACAAACACTAGGTACTCGTGATTTCTGGGAAATATACAATAGTGTGAAGAACAATGGGCAATCGACAATTCCCCCGCTATAAAATCACAAATATGTTGTTTGCATGGCAACTGATAAGGCTGAACTACTTGCCGAGCGTTTCGCCTTAAACTCAACTTCGGACTGAACAAAAAAAACCTCCCTAAATTCCGATAGCGGACTGAACCCACACTTGAGAACCTGGTTATCACCCCATCTGAAGACATCATAAAAAACCTTGACACCTCCAAAACCTGTGGGTCTGATCTAATACCAGTAATAGTAATAAAAAATGCTCTGCTGAGTTGGCCTCTGTCCTCTCCAAACTATACAACAAATGTCTTGTAGAATCTTGTTTCTCTAATAGTTAGAAAATTACCTCGGTGGTATCAGTCTTCAAGAATTCTGGAGATAGACCCGATCCTCTAAACTTCCGCCAAATAAGTCTACTCCCGAACTTTGACAAAATCGTTCAATCACTAATTAATATAGCGATTGTCCGGTGCCTAGTTAATGCTAAACTTTTTCTGATCATCTATATGGATTTAGACAAGCACGATCTACTGCAGATATTCTAACGGCCATAGACACGAAAACAGACACGACTGCGCGAGAACAGTCGTATACTGGGAACTATGCAAACGACTGCATTTCGGACATGCGTACAAATTGTACAAACATAAACCAAGGAAAGTACTAGAAAATGAAAATCACAAAAACCTCTGGGGCATTGAGCTATAGACAGATAAACTCAACCAAGCAAAGAGACCAGATGCAATAATAGTAAACAAGAAAACAATCCTGTCGAATCGTAGATTTTGCCGTTACAGTAAACCACAGAGTGAAAATAAAGGAGACGTAAAAATGAAACAAACACATGGAACTTGTCAGAGAACTGGAAGGGATATGAATAATGAAGAAAACCAATATAATGCTAATAATCGTAGGAACACCAGGGACAGTCCAGAAAAACCTGGGAAAAAGACTGGGAGGAATTGGAATCAAAGGTGTCACTGAGACAGCACAAAGGACGACAATGATAAAAAGCCATGCAACCTTAAGGACAATCCGCGAATGCGGAAACCAACCAGCATTAGGTACGAATGGTAACCAGCCAATTGGAACTTACAATAGGGCACACGAATAACACCACCACACGGACCAAGGAACATAAACAGTAATACATTTCATAAACTCTCCACCACAAAATAAGTGATGACACCAGCCTTAGTTAATACCACACAAAATAGCCGTGACGGATAAAGGAAGAGGGGAAGCTAGAGAAAGGACAGCACTAACTAGACCTCCACTGGAGAAGTGCGGAGAATACTGGGGCCTTTGGGAGGTTTATTGCCATCTTAATCCCAGAGGAGACCAATTGTCCGTACCAGCGAGAAGTATAGTAAGAGGTTGTTTTGAAAACGCAAAGTAATTTGCCGTGGGTATCGAAAAGAGGTGGATAGAACTAGAGATCTGGGTAGACTTGTTGTCACTTAGACTTCAGAAGACATCACCGGTGATTATCAGTGAGCAATCACTGATGATGACCGGTTTGAGAACTCCTAGTGAGTGCACATAATAATCCAAAAATAATTATATGATTATTATCGTTCACTTACTTGAGCAAGTTATCAAACAAGTGGTTTTCCCTGGGGTTCGGGTGAGAACAACTACCTCTAGATATCCTATATTCTCTACCTATTTCGATATAATTTTAATTTGTTTGCGTTGTCTCAACATACGTTACCATTGATTTTTCACTAGCAACGACTGTTGGTATTCTCCTGAAATTGGATTGGCAATAAACCTCCTCAAGGTGCAAGTACTCTCGCAACTCACAGTTGAGATCTGGCTGGTGCTCTCTTTCCTCGATCGTTTTATCCTCCTTGAGAGCTCACGAAATAATTTGGGTGGTTCCTGTGTGTACCTGTGATTTTCTTAAATGTTGGTGTGGAGATTGTTTACTCGCTAGCAGTTTTAAGGAGTTATATTTTAGTTATTGTTTAACGGCATATTTTGCGTGGTATGAATCGACTCTGGAAATAAGATGGCTGCCTAAACATGACGGACACACCC
This sequence comes from Sepiola atlantica, assembly GCA_963556195.1. Classification (NCBI taxonomy): domain Eukaryota; kingdom Metazoa; phylum Mollusca; class Cephalopoda; order Sepiida; family Sepiolidae; genus Sepiola; species Sepiola atlantica. The sequence continues at coordinate 59,695,324 of OY744530.1, forward strand.
AGATGTTCTTTGTGGGAACTAGAGTTAATGTAAGTGACTTGTTTTGCACGATATTCTGTTTGCTGCCTTACCACATATTTTTTTCTGTAACCAAACTTTTGATTTCTAAAGAGCAGCATGGGCGTAATATCATGAGTTTACACAGACATTTTATTTGTTCATCTATGTGCGAAACGGTCCATCAAAATGAACCGAAGTTGTAGGATTTGGATAAAAATTGCAAAGAATGAATAAAAAGTTGGTCACTTAAAATTAACGTAATATTATTTATTTACGTATGCTCTATTGTTAAATGTTAACTATCATCGAGATTTTACCTGAAATAGTTTGGACTATATAATGAAAGATATATGCACAAATATATATGTGTCCACCATATATATATATATATATATATATATATATATATATATATATATATATATATATATATATATATATATAATGGGAGATTAAAAGTAGCGGACGCTCACTAATAATCGTGTGGAAAATTATACGACAGGCCAATACTTGTAGAAATTTTAACAACCCGTGGAGAGTATGTCGAAATGAGAAATTTGAAATCCTAAACTTTAAGGACCCCCAAAATCAATTTAACTGTAAAAGTGAAATAGCAAAAAAAACTGCTTACACAGGATACAATTCACTTTGGGTAAACAATACATAATAAATAAATAAATGAAAACATAAATAAATAAAAAACTAAACTAAATTAAAACCTAACATAGAATTAGAAGCAAGCACGTGTTAAAATAAAGTCACCCATTACTTTGATGCAACAGAAAAACGTAGATGGGTCCCCTATAGAAAACAGAACTATAGAACAGGAAATAGGAAGTTAAATAAACCGAACCTTTATTTGTGAGAAGCCCAACGATTTGCTACGAGAATAACAAAGAATCGGATTGGTTAACTAGCTATACTAACCACCATGTATATATATGAAAACACCCGGCAACACAAACTCCATGCATTTTAGCCTGACAATTCCCTATGGGGATGAAATGCGAAACCCTCTGTGTAGCTTAATTCCCATTAATATACTTACATAGCTTACTACCTATCTTACACTTTACACTGTTGAAGTAAATACTGAAAATTAATACATAAAAGAGTAAAATTTTCTGTGGATGCATGAAATAATATCAGCATCACATAGGCTATCAACCATCATTATGTTAAGGTGGAGCTGGATGTGCACAATACCTTCATCACTCATTCGCTTGCCACTCTTCCTCCGCTAACTTTTTCACTCCCCCCCCTTTTCTCAATCTATCCGTCCTCTTTCTCTCTTTCGCTTTCTTTTACTCTCTCTCTCTCTCTATCTTCCTCTCTCTCTATCTCTCTGTCTTTGTATGAAAGACACGCTTGTACACAGCTACTTCCCAGTTCGTCGGAAACTTCTGGAGTGTTCTGATTAGTAATAATGAGTAGGCTTGTTTAAGTCGAGTAGGGAGTCGCCCTCCGTTTCACTCCCCGCGGGCCCGAATTATATTAGAGAGCAGGCAATTTAAAACTATCTAATTACAATTTAGTTGTCTTAACAGAAAACCTATTTCCTCATTGTGGAAATTTTCTCTTCTCTTTTAGGTTTTTATTTCATTCATTCCGTCGTATCATCTTTACCGTTCCAGGTTTCTTTCATCTTTCTTGGTTTCTTTCTCGCTGACGCTACTTTTTGTCATCCATCCTATATCTTATTTTTTCGTCTTGCCTTCCGTTCTAACTTCTTCACTCTCTCTTTATTTCTGTCTATAGTTTTTATTTCAAAGATTGGCACGATGAAGAAAGAAAAGAAATGCTTATTTCGGAGAATGATAGAAAATAATATAACATATTTGATTTCTTTAAATAATTCTCTTTTCGTTCCTTTTTTCTATTTATTTCTCTATTTTCTTTTGGTTTGTATTTCGTTTATTATTTATATTATTACTTCTCTTATGTTATCTCACTTACGCTATTCTATTTCTTTATTTTTCTTATTTCGGTTCAAGAGAAAGAGTCTACTTGGTGAGGGCTTCCGGTTCGGAATCAGAAATTGACAAGTAGTGTTTATAAACTAAAGTTACTTAATATATTTTAGGTCGAATGTGGTTTACTTGGGGGGTGGGACAATTGATAATTGTTTCCTTATTTTTTGTCATTATTAACATATAAGAAAATTAAATTGGTTTCTATAATTGGAAATTATTATTTCTCATTAAAAATAATCAAATAAGTTTTTATAATGGGGATTTTATTTATTACAAAGCATCAAATCAAACTTTGGGGTACATTTTTCTTTTTAAGTGATTACGTGTGATTTTCTGACCTTACAATTCGGACTTAAGGTTAGTTCTAAAATAAATGTGGTTATATGTCTTAATGCAACGTTTACGAACTAGTGAAATTAAAGGGTCCGCCAAAATAAAAGCGTGATGAAATTATGATGGACTGTTTATTTTATAAACACCGCTAGCAATGTCCGGTTTGAAAACAGGAAGCAGTCAGCAACTAGACATTTTCTCTTTAACCTTTAAGTTCTTCTATATTTTATTCTCATTTTTCTTTCGTGCTTATTTATTCCCTTGTTCGTTTTCTCTTATTATTTCTCCTTTACTTGAATTTTTTTCATATTTTGCTCCTTCGATGTTTTTATTTTTTAAATATTTTTTCAATAATTCATTTCCTTCTTTTATTTTGTATTTTTATGTTTGTTTAATTTTTTGCCTCAGTTCCTGGTTTTCTCTCAGTATAGTTTCCTATTCTTTCTCCATCCTTTTTCGTTAATTTAGTATTTCTTTATATCTTTCTTTTATACTTTCTATATTCTCTTTTATTGCTAACTTGTATTATTGTTTCTTTTTTATTTCTTTATAAATTGGTTATTCAGTCCTTTCCGTCTTGGTTTCTTCTTCTTCCGTCTTTCCTCTTTTTCTTTTATACTTACGCCCTTATTTTTTTCTTATCTATTCGCTGTTTTATTTCGCTCTTCTTGCTATTTCTTTCCTCTAATATGTTCTCATTGTTTCCGTTTCTTGTTTTCCTTTCAGTATTCATGTTATTATTTTCTTTCAATATTTTTTATATTTTTTCTTTTCTTAATTTCTACCTTAGATATATTAAAGTTATTCTTTCTTTCGTAACCCCTTCGTTCTATTATACATCTTCTATGTCCATTTTTTCATTCTCTCATTTGTCTTCTTTTTCTCTTTATCGCTTTGTATTTCTTTTTTCACTTTCTATTAATTTTGTTTTCCTTTTCTCTTTTTCTTTCTCTCTTCATCTGTTCTAATCTTTTCTTTTTTCTTTTTAAATGTTCATGTGTATTCTCTTAGTTTGTTTTCATTCATTTTCGTCAATATTTATTTATTCCTTATTTCTAATATTGTTCATTCTTTATACTATCTTTATAATTCAATTCTCGTATTCATGTCATTAATTAACCTCATTACTGCTTCCTGTGTGGTATCACTTTTTCTCTATTTACTTTTTAACTTAGATCTCTATTTTCATTCAATTATGTCCGTACAATTCAGATACACGATTAATTTGTACGGCTCGTTTCGATCATTTCCTTCTGATTGTGTCTGTTATGTCTCATGTAACATTGTGATGATGTGATAGTTGTATAAATTTGAGATTCCAAATATGTAGATGCAGATCTGAGAACTAAAGACGATGAAAATAACTTTGTTCACTATTAAATGAGAAAGGAATATTATGACCTTCGATAAGATACCACTTCTAAATTAAATCCAATTATAACAAGAGTCGTGGATTTCTAAAACTACTTGTTGATATGTGATTAAGTTAATATTCAATTTTTACTCCTTTGGTTACCACTAATAGAGGCCAAAAAGCTACTTGGGATACCGTTTAATAGAACATGAATTATTGCCAGCCGAGAGAGTAGGGACACTATGCGAATACTAACATTGCTCAATAGTATAAACTGCGGTTGCTTGCTTATGGGCTTGTCGGTGACCATAATTTGCTGATATTGGATATGAGCACAGCCAAGTTGTAATAAGCAGAGAATGATTCCTGCTGAAATGATTTAATATATCGCACTGGCTTAAATCCAAGAGTGGAGCTGTCGTCTATGAAGCACGACAGTGTTCGAGACTGCATTGATATAATTTCACTGGAAAGAACAAAATAGATTGTAGTTAAATGCTGAGGGTGCTTTTTGTCATTCGAATTCTAGAGTAAAACAAAAACCGTCATCAGCAAAAAATTACTGTTGGCTGACTGATGCTAGAACATTGAATGTGTTCAAATAATAATGTAATAGAATTTATAGCACTGGCTCTGACTCCAGGGAGAGTAACTAGTTTCTAATCATTCATAGATCACGAGAAACCACGGATGCTAGAATAATAAGTGACTACTAACATTACTACTACTACAACTAATACTACTAATAATACTGCTGCTACTGCTGCCACTACTGGTATTTGTATAACACTTAAGAAGAAGACGAGTACGAAGAATTATTAAAAGAAGATGAATAAAAACAAATAGAAGAACAAGAAAAAAGAAGACGAAGAAGAAAGAGAGAAACAAATAGAAAGATACATTTCTATTAGTCGTCAAAATGAGTTCCGAGATAGCTATGTGTAAACGGCAACACGGGAAAGAAAATATGGAAAAAAGTTGTTACATAAACGCTTTATGTGGCGAGCCAAATAAATTGCGTTCGAATTAACATGGACATTAATACAAAAACGACACTTGAAAAGAGAAACAGAATCGAGATGCACATCTATGTAAAACTGTGCGATGATAATAAATTTAAGATCAGCCAAGATAGACAATACCTAAAAAAACAGTAAATGTAAAATATGTGGGCAAAGAGGGGAAACGGTATGTCTCACGATTCATTAATGCCGCAAACTAGTGCAATAATATTATGAAAATACACATAACTGAGTTTGATAAGTACCCTACTGAGAACTGTACAAACGACTTGCCTCGTAATATACAGTCAAAACAAACCGGTCCGACTATTAGAAAGTAAAGGTAGAATGTTATATGGGGCATGTAAATCAATCTAGCGATAGTAAGGCACTTAGATAATGCTACACTTCTATCTGAGCGCCAGTATGGATTTAGACAAGTGCGATCTACTGCTGACATCCAAACGGCCATCCTTGAACGCATGTATCATACACTTGACAAGGCATGAGAAGCTAGGCCAGTAGCGCTTGATATATCCAAGGCCTTTGACAAGGTATGACATAAAGGGCTTCTCCTGAAAATACGCTCATACGGTATTACTGGGCAATTACTTAATATAATCAGACCATTCCTAGACAAAAGAAAAATCCAGGTTGTTCTCGATGGCCGTTCATCTAAGCAACATGACATTAATGCTGGTGTATCCCAGGGATCTATCCTTAGACCCTTGTTGTTCCTGATCTATATAAAGGGTATCCCTAATGACATAGTGTCTGAGATTGGTTTATTTGCTGACGACACCACGCATTACTCTCGCCATGTTTGCAAAACCGACGCGATCATATCCGAGGCATTAGCTGAATCCTTAGAAAATGACCTCCAGGCTGTAGTGGATTCGAGTCATAAATGGTTGGTAACTTTTAATGCTGCTAAGACAAAGCTCCTTTCCTTCGATAACTACAAGAAACCTCTCCAATCACCGATTGTCATGGCTAATAACACCCTACCTGAGAGTTCATCATTCAAACTCCTCGGCCTAACCTTCACAGGTAACATGAATTGGAACAAATACATCGAAGACATTACCAAGGCTGCCGCAAAGAAGGTTGCCTCCCTTAACCGTGCTAGTAAACTCCTCACACCTGGAAGTATCCTGTATCTCTACAAAGCCACCATCCGCCCATGCATGGAGTATTGTTGTCACATCTAGGCTGGTGCATCATCTACTAGTCTCTCCCTCCTTGACAAGATCCAAAAATGAATCGCCAACCTAATAGGTCCCTCACTGTCAATTAACTCCTGTCCCTGTCCCATCGCCGCAATGTAGCCTTCTTGTGCTTTTTTTACAAATCCTTCAATGGATTATGCTCCGGTGTATTGGGTACTCTGGTGCCCCCTCGACGTAAATTCACTAGACTAACTCGACAATCAACTAAATTTCATTCATACACTGTGGAGGTCCCCAGATGTCGGAGAGCCTTCTACTCAAATAGCTTCTTTCCTCGTGCTGCTGGCCTCTGGAACTCTCTCCCTGTCCCCTGGTTCCCCGACAGTACAGACATGCAGAAATTTAAAACTAATGTAAACAGACATCTCGCTGCGCAGATCCCAATATAGGTTGACCCCCCCCCCCCCCCAACGTTCTCCCCTCTTTTTTTTCTCAGTAGCCTATTACGTCTACAGTGGTGTCCTTCCTGGTTTGGGGTGAACTATGTTAAAAAAAACTGAAATAAAATAAAAACGGAGAAAATCATCCAAGCTCTTGCGTGGATGATTTTCTCCGTTCTCTTATAATCGTCAACAAAAAGGACATAAAGTGTCAAATAGTAGATATTACTGCGCCTTAGATTGCGGATTTTACTTGAATTGATTAGAAATTTTAGAGAATACATCTATCTCGCCAAGGAGTTGAAACGAGATGTGTATGGACACTAAGAACAGTCTCAACGAACCTGAGAAAAGAAGTAGGTGGACATACGCACCTTCATGATGGAAACAGCTGATATATGTTTAACTTTTTCTTCGAGTGATGACACTAACTCATATAAGCAAATTACGGTGACTAACAATACGTATTTTAGTAAAGTAGCGATTTGCAAACACGAGTAGAAATATAAGGAAAGACATCTGTTACTATCGATATTGGTTTGCTCCCCCAATGAGGTCAGAGTTTGACAGGAAGTGTTTGATGTAGACAAAATCCATCTCTCTAAACAAGAGAACTCGGTATTGGGAGAAAAATAAAACTTTACCCCAGTCTAGAAAGATGTCTTTTTACCGACCAAAGACAGAAATGATTAAGTGTAATAACATACTGCAGTTTGCCGTTCGCCAAAATGAAAGGCAAATTTAATGGCGAAGATTATCGAAGGAAGCATAGACTTAAAATCACTAAGACTCCAGAAAACACCACATGTTATTGCCAGTGAACAGTAATGATTCAAATGATTACTTGTAGTGAGTAAGAAATAATAATATTGGTAATAATTAGGGTAGAACGCAAACATATGGCCGACATTTTGGTAAATTACTTCCAGTATGTAGTGGAAGGGGGCAAACAATTGATGGTTATATCTAATGTTACCAAGACAAAGGTGGGCTTCCTCTATCGGGCTCGAAAACTTCCCACACTTGCCAGTATCTTATATCTCTACAAACAGAATCCAAAAATGTAACTCTTACTTAATAAATTTCACACTGTTTATCAGGTTTTAGCTCCTGTCATCTCCCCGCAATGTGCTTGCTTGACAAGTACTTCAACAGAAGGTGCCCGGGCGAACTTTCTGCAATTCTAAACATAACCGTTAATACCCGGACCACTCCGACAACCCCGACAAGTATCAAAATCCCACCCTGTTGAGGTCTTACGATGCCGGAAGGAAGGTTTTATATTCTAATTGCGTCTTTCTGCGAACAGCTTGCTTTTGCATCCCCCTATGCTTTCCGTTTCCCCGACCGTACCAACATGCAGAAATTTAAATGTAATCTAAACACGCATCTCGCTACATAAATATTCACTGGGTATTCCTCTATAAATCTGGTCCCTAATTCACAATAGCCCCTTACGTTCCAGTTGCAATGTGCCATGTTTGAGGTGAGTTGAAGTAAAAATAAAAGTAATTCGATTCTAAACGGCTTGTAAAATTGACTTAATTAAAACCAATGTAGGTATTGACACCCTACACCACCACCACATTGTTGAAAATTGCTTATATATTAAGAACCTGTTAGAATTGTGATATCAAGCAACGTTACTATGTTACGGTGATCAAGCACAATTACCGTTTTAATAAAATTGCAATAAATACAATTAGAATAAAACCATATTAAGATGAGCAAAAGGAACTGTTTATTGATACATCTAACATGGTGTTTAAGGGTATAATATAATAAGAAATAACGAAGAGAAATCACCAAATGTAGGAATCGAATTGAAACATACGGAAAGTTTGAGATTTTTTTAAGAGGCTAATTGTGACTTAAATTTCAGCGTTTAATCAATCGTAACCGACCGATGCGGAAACACCAATGTATTAACACTAATACAGTTGAACGGACACTAGGGAAATCTTAAAGTTGATTACCAACTAGCATAGAGTATTAAATACCTGTTATAACCAGTGGTGAAACTAGTAACGACGTATGTTTGAACCAGCAGTCAAATAGTAATAACTAACAGGGCTCCCACGTGTTGCCAGATTAAATTGATGACAAAATAGTATTTTTCTAAATCTACTTTCTCTCTCTCTCTCTCTCTCTCTCTCTCTCTCTCTCTCTCTCTCTCTCTCTCTTTCTCTTGACATCCTGAGTCAGGTTACTTATTGAATACAACATTCTACCCGGTGCAATATAACAGACAGAATAAAAGAAACATGAATATATAATCAGCAGTGCACTGACTGTTTGACTAACTTTCAGTGGGTTTTTTTTAAACTACTACTAGAAAGAAGTAAATAAAATAGTGTTTTTTTTATGATCGCCCTGCACTAATGATGCCTCACTAAACGCACTCACATAATAGTGCAGTGTTATTTTACCATAAAAATTAGATTATGTAAAGTATATAAGTGTGCCTTTATAAGTTTCTGAATTTTAGTAGTATGCACACAGACGAAAATACGTATTTCATTTACATAATAGAAGATGTGTAACCTAATATATTAAACATTCCAATGATATATATATATATATATATATATATATATATATATTCATTTTGGAACAGGAACATTAGTACAACATTCGTACCATCGGTTTCAAGCACAGAAGGATTTAGCCATCCGGCTCTCTTCAGCTTTTGTTGTCATTTGTGTCGGAAATGTGAAGTCACGTGTCACTCTCGTTTAGACGCTTTATTTGCTTAGAGTGTAATGTATATTTGTGTAAATTTGGTGTAAGGAAGGTTTAATAATGTTTTTTAAAAAGGGGAAGGGTGAAAAATAACAGTTGAGATTTAAACCGGAGAAAATTTAAAGGGATATAAAAAATAAAAAATAAAAAATATATATCTATATAAACCTCGTATAGCAATATTATGAGTATCGTATATTTGGCCGTTACTGTTTTGAAGTGTAATGTTGCATCTACTACACCTTAGTTTATGATGTTTAATCCCGAATACAAATCATTAAAAAAAGAACCTGCAGAGTTACTGCCCTTAGACCGCCCGGATGATATCTTAATTTGAATTCCTTTGGAAGTGATTTAAACTCGTTTAATCCAGGATTTAAACTTAGAATTAAATTAATGTTATTTCTTTTAACCTTTTTAATCATAGAAGGCTTTGATTCTCCACACGAAATTATTTTGTAATAATTAACCTCTTTTTACTTCTTACGACATCTACCTTTGGGACATAATGAGTTAGTTTTTAATTATCTAATATCAATCAAACGACAGACTATGACAGACATTTAAACTATACCTTATTTCATGTTTCTCATTCTGACTGAGGTAACCTCCGATGCATGTGCCTGCCCAAATTTGTTGTTAAAAAGAACATCAGCTCTTATATTCTCATAAATACAAGCAGTTAGTAAGTCGACAAACATCAGATTAAGTAAAACGACAGATTTATTGAGTCGCACTACGCTGCTTAAATAACAATCAATCAATTAATTAATTCTGTTTATTGTGATTTGAAACTATAGATAATAGAGTTAGAGAGAGAGGGGATAGAGGGAATCATTACAAGTGCGGTATTTTTAATGAAGCGGATCATCTCTTAACCGCTTCGATCCAGTTACCGAAGATTGTTTTGCCAGAGTCATCAGTTTCTGTTATCGTCATTTCCGCCTACTTGTACCATCGACTTTCGTTCTCACCATTCAGTTTTCTTGCCAGTGCTGAACTTGTTTACACCTTGTATACAAAATGTTTATCTAATTCTCATCGGTAATATATGTACTACGTAATATATACAAGCTAATACGGGCAATCGAATATTTTACTTCATCGCAATGAGATCGAATTATATCTAAAATCCGAAAGTTAAAAAAATACTTTGTATTTTGCAAAGTTTAAAATTGTTGACGTTATAAAGATCTGCAACAATTCATTAGTAGCTTCAGTCGTTTCATAGATAAAGAGTGCGACATGCGGAGGTATATAGACATGGGAAAAACGAAATAGATGAAAAAAAAATGGTGTATGTACAAGATGAGCATCAAAGATCAAAGACGTGTAATGACGCCGATGACGATGTATGACGTGAAACAATGATGCAAAAGAAAAGAAAAAAATAGAGTGTGTAAATGCGATGGCAAGCAACGGATTTTTATTCTTCATTTCATTCTGTTATTTAAAGTTGTTTACTTGTTTCTTTATATATGTTGTACGAAGCGAGGATTTCTGTGTGTTGGTTGCCTCTTCACCATTTCCGTCCCGCTGAGGTCGGAAGGAAATGCCTGGGCAATCGATTCCTTTTCTTAACCTTTTCCTAGGCTATTCTTTTAACTTCCTGATACAAGAATAAAACAAATATGGCGGGGAAAAATAAAAACTTTATTAATTTTCAAATTGCTTCTTACAACCCCTACGTCATATCTTACTGTCTATAGTTTTTTACCAGTTCCTGGTAAAGATACATAACACATACACACATACGCATACATATATATATATATTTATATATATATATAAATACACAAACACATATGTATATATATGAATGTATAATATATGTACATAAATATAGTTATATATAAAAGTATGGATATACGTATAAATTGCTTAAATATAAACGTGTATATGTATAGCTATGGAAAATGACGTATATATAAAGGATTGCTATATATATATAAATGCGTATTAAATATATATAAATATTAATTTGTAAAAGCATATATATATATATATATATATATATATATATATATATATACATATGATGTTTTGTATACGTACATGTTCATATATTTTTATGTACAGATTCACTTGACTCGATCATAATTTTGAACAATTTTTTTTTCAATTTAGTGTTATATAAAAAGGTCTAGAGGGCGCGTAAGCCTTTCGTTTGAATCCAGATAGATCCGTTTTATTTTAAAATCAATTAATTTATATTCCTTGACCTCCAGTTTTTTTGGAGTTTATAGGTGTTTATTTGGCATAATATATGCACAACATCTCATTTGTAAATTCAAAAGTTACAGAGGTTTATTTATATTTATCATAATTAAAAACGATTCTCTGAATTGTAATTAATTCCTTATACCCCTGATCTTAAAGCCTAACATTTTAGACATTTTCTCGACTCGAAATTAATCAAAGTGTAATAATTATTATAAACATAACTTGTAGTATACTAATATTTTGATTTTAAAATTTGTAATATAAATAGATATGGTGCAAAACCTTTCTGTTCCGGAATTAATTTTACAGGTCCTGGGACAGGTATTCTCCTAGTTATAATAAACTAAAATATTTATCGATATATTTTTGATATATTAATGAATATATTTATATAAATGTATACATATATATATGTATATATATATATATATATATATATATATATATATATATATATATATATATATATATAAATATAAATATATATAAATATATATATATAAATATATATATATATATATGTGTGTGTTTTTCGTTCAAGTTTTAAGTATTGCATGGAAAGTTAATAAAATTGAAATAAAAGCCAAATTAGCAATACAAGATTAATTTTTTTTTTTCTTACATTAATCCTATCGATTACGGAATAAAATTCCTTCTTCAGGGGTGACCAGTATTGAGTCATTTTTTTTTTTGATCAAAAAACAAGAATAAAGAAACTTATTTCTTTGTTAATTTGATAAACGTCTTTGATGGTACGACGTCATCGCCTTGATGTTATGAAATGGCGGGTAGGATTACAAACCGGTGTCGAACGAGAGATGCGTTGGCACGCTGTCGAGTAATGTGTGTGTTTTTCGTTCAAGTTTTAAGTATTGCATGGAAAGTTAATAAAATTGAAATAAAAGCCAAATTAGCAATACAAGATTAATTAATTTATTTTTTTCTTACATTAATCCTATCGATTACGGAATAAAATTCCTTCTTCAGGGGTGACCAGTATTGAGTCATTTTTTTTTTCATCGAAAAACAAGAATAAAGAAACTTATTTCTTTGTTAATTTGATAAACGTCTTTGATGGTACGACGTCATCGCCTTGATGTTATGAAATGGCGGGTAGGATTCAAAACTGGTGTCGAACGAGAGATGCGTTGAGGTGTATGCTCATTTATGCTTATGTTTGAATTAGTACATTTTTTTTATTTATACACTAGCAGGACCCGTGTCCCGGCGTTGCCCGGGGAAATATAACAGCCTGATTTAAATTTTTAAGTTAAATGAATAGATTCAAATAAATCATTTCACTGGAAGTAATTTAGGTAATTAAAATTGGATTTAACATGGAGCTGTGCGCTAGCGTTCTTGTGTTTGTTCCAACAGATGTCTCCTTTATAGTGGTAAAAGTTATTCTTACAAAGCTCTTGAACATCCGACATAAAACTGCCCATGGCTAAAGCAAGGTGAAGTCAAGTTTAGACCCACCACTGCCAATGATTGTCCATTGAACTTGTTAATTGTCATGGCAAATCACAATTTAACTGGGAACTGAAGCCTTTTAAATTTTATTTCAGAATCCGAGGGAATAATGGGTATTCTGGGAAGGAATGTCAGTTTGCCCCTTGCCAAAGCAGTTAGTATTACAGCTTCTATCACATGAGGTTGCATGCATTTAACACAGTCTCGTTCCATTACATAGCCTTGGAGCATGAAGATTCCGGAGTAACATAATTGGGCATCCAGCTTTCAGCTGTGTGTTGGCATACCAGGCAATTCTAATGAATCTAAAAATTCTGTAGGGTATTGTACAGCCTGGACGCGATCGAGAATGGAATCCACAGAAGTGAACGTTACAGTTTTAATGTACTTCCACAAATATGGCAATTTAATGTAAGCATTAAGCTCATCAGGGGGACTTCTACGTGGAACAATAGGAAGCGTTTGTCGGAAGTCACCTGATAATAATAGTGTTATGCCACCCATAACAGCATCACGTCTCTTGAGATCACGGAATGTTGTATCTAGAGCCTCGACCGCTTGTTTATGTGCCATTGTACATTCATCCGATACGATGAAGGAACAATTCTGTAAGAATTTTGCTGAATCTGACCCTCTTTCTATTTGACAAATTGGATCAGCATCTTTTGTTAGATAATGGCAAGTTAAATGTGGAGTGAGCTGTCCTACCACCAGGAGTACCTCCGGGTGCATCAAGGAATATAAGGCCACCTTGCTGATCTTCTTCAGTATTAACTACAGTACGAAAAATATGAATTTGCTCATTATTTAGTTGTGCGATACCATCTCGAACAATTGATGCTTGCTCATGAGGTTGATAACTAATTTCACGCGTCCATGCAGTAATGACCGGATGTGTATTAGATCGATTAGGTGAGGTAAGACCCAATTTTGTGAGTGGTTTACCATTGATCTTATAAGTCATATCTTCGATATGAACTAAAGCCATATTGAAGATGTCGTCTTAAAATGTTATATCAACTTCAGGCTGTTGATTGTGTTTCCTAAGAAGGAAATCTTCACTAAAAGCTTATTTGTGTGCATCCCAAAGTCGTTTCGGATGAGACACTGCACATGATGTCAACATGAGGGCAAACAAATGTCTCAAATTGTCGTCAGATTCAGATATAGATGCTTCCTGTAATGTAGCATCCCAGTGGTTATCATCCTCAAGTAGTCCATGTGCACTACATGTATCCTAGAATGTAGTCATAACTTGACCATTGATCGTTTTTAGGTCATTAAAGCTCTGTGAACCTCTAACATTGTGTAGAAGCATTCTCAAACAGAAGCAGTCAAATTGATTTGGATGCACGGTGTATACCCTGCCCCAAAACTTCTGTTCTGTTAACGCACGGATAGCCTGGAACTGGCTTACCCTGTAACCGTCGCTTGAAGACCTTAGTTTTAGTGTCCAAGGTATAATAAACTGGAACTTCTCAGTACAAAAGTGTACGTGGAAAAAAATGTGTTTGACACAATGTGAAGAAAGTTGTTAGAGTGGTTGAAGGTGGATTTGCAACTCTATCTGCTGCAGTACTTTCAGTAAAGTATATACGCTGTCCATTTTCTAGATGAACTGATAGGTGAATAACTGGGGGGGATGATGTATATGTATGTGAAAGTTAAATATTCTCCAAATGGCTTCATTGGTTGATATGTAACGTCCCGTATCGTATCTCTTAACTTCATCATGAGCATTACTTTCAATTGTGAAGATAGCTTGATCACTACCCTTATTTACATATTTACAAATGTATTTTATTGATTTCATGCTGTTGCAATATTCAACATTGATATGTGCATCAAAAATCTCACGAAGCAGTTTATTATGTGGTACAACCAATCGGTTATCTACAGGAACTGTTATGTTGCCAGGTAGGGTAAGTGTCGTCTCAAAACCTCCAGCTAAAGGAGATAGTCGTCGATATTGTGAGTAGCCATTTGTATCCGATTGAGTTTCACTCAAGCTCTTACTGCAGTGTCCGTATTTGAGACAGAGTGAACCTCTGTTTCCATGAACCATATGGTGCCTAATGAAATCATGTAAAACCGGATCTGCCACTGGATCTTGAATTTCCGCACTGATAACTGAATCTATGTCAGAGGATTTCAATTTTTATCCTCTTTTCTGCCATTCAACAGTGTACATGTATAAACAATAGCAAGCAATTAAAAGTAAAGATGATTGTCGGCATGTAATGTTATAACAAAAATGTTTTTATTACTTATTGTTATGCCCCCCCCCCGTACACATGGTGGACCGTACATTTGCTCGCCAGAAGGTAAATCGTAACGTATTTTGCTCACGTGACTCAATCGCAATCATGAAAAAAAATAGAGAATAGTCTTCATTATTAAAAATAAGCATATAATCGTAATTTTAGTGCCCCCACCCCCCATCCGAATACAAATTGTAATGCTCTGATGCCTACATTAATTATATTTGTGTGTTTTAGTGGATTTTAATGGGGCTATGTAGGCCTCTGTAATTTTCCAAGGACCCTTATCACAGACAGAGCCGGTGTTTAAAAAAAAATAAAAATAAAATGTCTGGTGAAATCAAAGTAAATTGCTTTCAGTATATATCGGACAGGCTTCGTTTAACTCTATTACTTTTCATATTAATATTATATTCCCCATCGGTGGGTTAGTGTTTACGACGTTACAGTTTTTGGCGTTCGATCCCATTCTACTAAAACGATTTTTTTTTAATGTTAAACATTTGGCAACACGGTAGCACGGGGGACTTAAAATTCTATCAGAATAGTCAATAGTGATCGTATAAAACGAACATTTATAATGTAAAATGAAAAATACAGTCTGGCATTTCAGGTTGACTCGTTGGAATGAAGTTGTTTGAACTTTATGTAAATAAAGAAAAACGTAAATGTTTTTATTAATTGTTAGAGTGTAATTATATTTTAAAATTATTATAATATGAAATATCAGAGTTATTCAATTTTTGTTTCGTATCGTAGCATGTTTTCGATTGTGAAGGTGGTCGGATTTATGTAATCAGTTATTCGATTACTGTGAATTGTTACGAAAGAAGAATAACTGACTGATATTCGTCTAATCTGTAAGCGCGGTGGTTTGTTATCTTTCTTTAAAAAAAATGTATCTAATCGGTTTGTTTGTTTTGTTACTTGTCTCAAAGTATTTAACGGTGAGGGAATTCTTCCCAAATAAGTTAATCGATTTCGACCATGTTTGTTTTTATGAAGTAAAACTTTCGCAAAGTAGGTAACAGTGAATTTTAAAACGAAAATGTTATGATTTTAGATCTCGTTTTGACCTGAAGACGCCATCATACTGTCTGGCATGTGTTACCATGGCGACCGCCACCCAAGTCGGCCTTGTTTACATGATTCCCGAACATCGCCGACAACATATCGTCTGCTACGGCAACCAATTCAACAACAGCAACTATTCGTACTACTGCTACGACCATGCCAGTCGTACCAGCGTCAAACATTCAACAACAACTATTGGCACTACTGCTACGACCGCGTCGTCTTACTCACTAACGGCAGACTTACTCTTACTGCTACTACCGCTGTCAGTAATAAGACGAAATACGTGATATAAACAATTTGATCTCTCCGATATTACTCACGGAAAATTGTTTCCCATTGTTTAAAAAATAAAGCTTTGAGTTCCAATTTTAATCCTGAGTTGTCTATTACTATCTGCTTGTCACCATAAGCTTTCTATATGATACGTGTAAACTGAGCCCCCCCCCCCGGCAGAAACATAAAAGTTATTTGAAATATTGTTTAGTATGTAATATAATATGAAACTTGTTACTAATGTAAACTTATCTGATTGAGGCTTGCGAAGAGTAAACTAATGGAAAAGTAAGTAATACATATAAAATCGAATAAGAAATGTACTTTCTGTCAGAAGTGTACTAATGTATTTATTAGCACAATGAAGTTGAATAAATCGTCGTGTGTGTGATTGTCATTGTGTTCAGTTTAATGTAATCTGTTATTCGCTAACGTGTAAATGCTACGTAGCAAGAATAATAGAATGTCAGTCGCTTAATCCGTTACAGGTTTTTTGTAACATAGTACGCTAGTCAGATGTATTGAAGGGAGCGTCTGTGATATTTTCTGTGCAACTTATGCTACTGTGTGGTGAGGTGAAGGCATAGTTAACGTAAATAATAAGTTTTAAATTATCCGTTGTGTATTTGTTCCGGGTGTAGACTGGTAGCGTGGGAGGAGTAAAATGTTAGAGAGAAATGTTCTTGCTACTACCTGTATGTTGTCTGGTTTGGGGAGAGTGACTGAGTGAGGAACGAAAATAACAATTTGCCCGAGGTGGGTGTAATAGTCTAGAGTTTGCTAAGAACACGCTCGAGCGAATGAATTTGATGTTGTAGTGATTGTAGTAACCTAGTGAGTTTGAGTTTATTTTCCTATTCGACGCGAAGGTACAGGGGAAAAAACGTCTTTACTTTATATATAAGATAAATAGACGAGTAATGGCTGAACACCGAGTTTACTTTCAACAGCCTCGTAACTCCTGCTTCTCTTATTTTGTCCTTTAGTCCTAGAGATTCCTAGGTGGAATCGGTCATGTTGTGTTCAGGAACCATAAACAATGAAACAAAATACCAAAAGTAAATGGATTATTGGAGGGTCGTTAGTTAGGGTTACGAGTAATACGTTTACTTACATAGGCAACCAACCCTTTATATCTGAGAGAAATCGTTCAGACGTCTTGTAATTATAATAATACCATGATGCAATTCTTCAGTTCTTCAACTTATTTAACCAGCGTGAAAGTGGCTGTTTCCATGCTTGGGCACGAATCGATTATTTTGACAACTAGCATCATTTCAAACATGTTAGATTTTTAAGTGAAATCGCCAATGACGGAAGAAGAGTTTTCTCGTTTCTTGTGGCACAAAGTGCATTTATAATCGCCAATATTTAGTGAATGGTGCCACTTGGCTCCGTGGAATCGATAAATCAGTCGATTCATTTTATACGTGAAGAATATGCATCAGATTAAGTCTTGAACCAATCGTCTGTGACTGTTCAGATGTGTATGCGTCTTTTGAATGACCGAAATTTATCGAAGGAACATAAGGGTTAATAATAAAATAGATAATGAACCGGAAAAAGGGTGAACCTTTTAGTAAAAGTGTATATGTGTTGAGGGCAGGCGTTTGTTTGTTTTTTATTGGTTGGTTAAAAATAAGTCGCATTCTATGTTTTTGACAAAAGGGGAGACTTCTTGTTTTCTGGGTCTAACACTTATGCTTGGCTAGTCTTTGACCTTAGAGTGGTGTTTAGCTCCTTCTATCAAGTATCTTAATAATCTTCCTTAAGTGATTTCCATAAATAAAATTATATATATATATATATATATGTATATATATATATATATATATATATATATATATATACATATATATATATATATATATATACATATATATATATATATATATACATATATATATATATATATATATATATATATATATATATATTCATTAAAATACACGTATGAAAAATGGAATTGCATTGCTACACAAATCAAATCATGTTTCGATTCTAATAGTCGTAAGAGTCTGCAACAACATGTCAACAGACATTGTCTAAATAGTTATATTACTTTCCCTTTTTTACCCTATATTTATACATATATTTTAATGTCTTTCTTCAGAAATATAAATAAATTCAACCTTTTCATTCTTATGGGAATAAAACATCACTTTCATTTTTTATATTTCTGATTGCTTAATTATATATTTTCCATTTTAGATTAATATACGACTTCAACTCTATTAGTTAATTAATCGATACATAAGAAAATCATGAGTTGTCTCCATATTCGACCTCTTACTAATGTAAATCGCCATTAATCAAGGCATTTGTTAGATTTGATGGGAAAAACTAATGAGTTTACTTATATTTATTTGTGAAAAAGTGCATTGCTTATTCTTTTACACGTGTCACCAGTTATAGATTCTTAATAATATTCTTTCCTGGGAGACAGAAAAATAAAAGCGTACAATGCCTGCCGGCAGTAGCTCTCCGTGTTCGGATATGTAGGTGCATAAGATCAAGTGATAAACATTGGTGACTGCCGTTCCGGCTTCTCTCATCACAACGAACAACAATGGTGAAGCACAAAACGTTTTTAAGTAAGGTATACATACTTCATGCTAAGGCGGTAAAAAGTTTCTGATTTTGATCTTGCTTATTGTTGTTGCCTTGAAGGAATTATAATAAATAAGACTACACGATGGTCTATTAACAAGAGTGTGTATTTGTATACATACAGAATAGTATGTTACATATATACTTGGTATTTACTTTCTTCCCACCGCAGGATCATGTGGCACAAAGCCGGAAGGTGAAGACAACGAGCTAGCACCTCTAATGAAGGGGAGAAATCCTATAAAAAAAACGGGGCCCGTCAGGCATTAAGCAATAAACTAACTGCTTCCCAATAAGAGGGAGATAATGTTTCGAAGTGGACCTCCTAAGACAACCTAGGTCTTATAACTCAGATAAAAGGTCACCTGATGGTCCAGTTTCTACTAGACTGATTGTCGAGAATGGGTCCTAAACTGGTATATGCCAGTTCGACGTCTCTCTTCAACAATGTTACAGAAGACTGAGTATGTTCTTCTAACGCAGAAAGATGTCGCACAAAGCCGGAAAGTTGAGAAAATGAAGCCACAAGCCATAAAGAAGTGCCACTCTGACCTATAAAAACTTCTTAAGAAGCCACATCGGCATTCCCCGGGGCGCCCCAGGCAGTTATAAATAAACTAATTCCCCACCAAAGAATGGACGAAAGGCTTGGGAGGGTTTACATCTCATGAATATCAATAACATTATTCATACTGACAGAAGAAAGGCCACCATCATTTATTATATCTTCTTCAGAACGAATCCTCGGCATGGTAAGAATGGTGTCTCTGACTTTCACAGTAAGACTGTGCAAGAAAGACTTATCGTCCTTTGTATATGAGTTCATGTAGTCACGAAATAGGGTAGATCATCATCACACCATACCACCTTCATTTTTAGCCTCATGGACAAATACTTTTTCCTTTTTATATTTATCTTATAATTACGTTTACTTTTATATCGTTCCTGTTCAGAACCTGTTAGCTGGATTGGTATCTCAAATATGACGAACACTGCATACATGAGATCGCCCCCACCCCCGGAATATTATTTTCAACAGAATCTGAATATGGTTGCCCTATCTTGTTCATGTCTTTTGTGATTACACCTGAGTTCACTATCCCTGTTTCCCAGTATGATATATTGTTTTTGAACATACGATGGAAAAGTTGTATTCTTATTTTGAAGCCTCCCTTTGTTACATTTTGTACCTCTTGGTTTCGAATGTGTTGGCAATAATATATTAAACCATTTTTTAATCTTCCTTGCACACATTGCTTCTGCTGGAGTCATGGAAGATAGGGGCATTGTTATTTGAGGTCATCTCATATATCTGCAAACATTTCTGCATGGCTTTTACGGTAGGTTTACTCTTCCCTTTCTTAAGCGCTCTTTAGAAGGTGGACACGAACTGTTCTGTCTCACCATTGTCTCCCGCATGTACGGCGCGATCGCGATATGCTCAACTACAAATTTTGACAGAATTATTTAAATTCAATAGACGTGCATTTCGTCCCCGTTGTCTGATACAGTACAAGCAACGACCTAAAACCAGGTTAAGAATTCATGTAACACAATAATGGTAACTTCCGCTGTTGCTTTTTGCATTTTTATATTGCCGGCTATTTCGAGAAACTATCTAATATTATTAGGTAATAGAAACGATTAAGTGAACTAAATTCATGCGATCATTAAACCACGGTCGGTCAGTTTTCGGCCGGGTATGAACATTATAAGAAGTGTATTCGCGACCACAGAACAACCTTTGCATAGTTTAATCGCATTTTCCCTGGGTTTCCTTGTTATTGTACCATACATATAGCTCCTCATGAAGCTTTTAATTATCAAAATTCCCTGCTGACCGAGATTAAATTATTTTAGTATTCTTTTCTGTAATACTGCAAACGCCGTACATAACTACATCATCATAAGTTTAATACACCTCTGGAATGTGTCAGTGTTTTTCTTTAATTTTATATTTTTATGTTTTAAAAGAATCGTTGTTTAATGCCTCTTTTGTTATTCATTTAAGTGTTACCGGAAGTTTCGTCATCGCGTTACACTATGCATTTTTACTACTACGCCAGTTTGTAGGGATGCATACACTGTGTCTTAAAGGGTTTCAAGATATTTGGGGATAAGTCTAGATTATCGTTCCGAATTACTAAGTTTTGACCAATGAAGAAACACCAGATCATAATTGTATTCAACGAAAATAATCCTCCATCCCTGCAGGATGTTTCCAGTATGCGTTTGCAATCTTTTTCACACCCATGAATAGTTACCAATGATTTTTAAATATAAATAGTCTTCCATTAACTAATCGATGAGATTTTATGATTTAAAAATAATACGTTATGCTTCTTTCTAGATGTGTGAGTACTTTTGATGCAGTAAGTAAGGTTTGAGACGCGTGGGTGATAAGTTTAAGCGACCCGTTTTGAATTGTCGGTAATATCCATACACTAATGCTGCAGGAGCTAGCACCAGTAGACACTATGCTTTCGAGGTCTTTATTGTAGTGCGTCAAAACTAAATATGATGTGAGAATAGTTTAATTTTTTTAGAATGCCTCCTGGCATTCTGTTCTCAAAACACCATTTTAATTTTGTTTAAATCTTGTCAACATTACACCATAACAATTGTTTAGTAAACTATTCGACCTCCTACAATTTAAGTTTCCAAGTTCAACGTTAAGATCTGGCTCTGTTGAATTTGGTAAACCTGCAACTAGGACAAAGTGTTATCATGACTATCCAACAGTTTGTTGTATAAACAAAATAAAAATCGCACATTTGAGCCGCCTCAGCATGAAATATACATACCTCACCAAAATGAACATGAGTGGTTTCGCAAGTGGTAAGATGAGCCTGAATGACAACTTACTATAGTCATCACTGATGATATGAATTTTGATATTTGAACACGCAAAGCTGCTCGCACCGAGCTTCTGGGAAACTAACAAGAGTTTTCTTAAACATATCTGGCGCATTTAGTGTACTGCGTTCACTTAAACTTTTGTAAATTCTAGAAAATAAAAACAATAACGAACTAATAGTTAGTTACGAGAAACAGGAAAACTAAAACTGTAACAATATTTAACGTATAGGTTGGACACACCACAGGTTAGTGAATAGGATGAATGATTAGGTGTTATTTTTAACTCAATATGGAATTGTTTTGACAACTTTTGATGTAAGAAATTTAGTAGGTAAACTTATTGAAATAGACATTTGTGTGTGTTTACTTACTAGACGTTACTTGTCAAGATCAACATCTTCTTGAGGATAAGGGTCAATGAGATAGATGGATTGCCAGTTGAATGATATATAATATTCTGAGATGATTAAAAATGATTAAAAGAATAAATTATGGTAGAGTTAATATGTAGACGTTTTATGGCAAGTATATTTTAGTCTGTATGGAAGCAGTTGCGTGGTAATATGTTTGAAAACTCGTTTCTATACGGGAATTCCGTTCTGCGCACTGTATACGAAAAAACAATAATATTCATGTTTAGTTGTGGTAGTGAGATGTGTTCCTGCTATGAGTATCTGTTTTACCAGAAGTAACCACAGATTATATATCAGTCGCGCACCTTCCATTGAAAAAAAGACGATAGAATAGTTGAAAACAAAATACATATTCCCCTACTAGATTCGCTGTCAATTTTGCACCTTGTCAAGGAATGACAGGATGATCTCCACGGCACTTCTCCAGCTGTCTAAGGATATATCTGACTCTTATATAAGTAGAGACTTGCACCAAGAGTCAGCTACTTTCTTGAACATAATTCAACTTAATATATAGGAACTACAGCAACCATGTTTATATATATATATATATATATATATATATATATATATATATATATATATATATATATATATATATATAAATACGTTTTCCATTTTAAGGGAGTGTCTACAATTAAAAAAAAATGTTCACACATACGGTGAGCTGATCAGAAAATTTCGGAAGTTAAACTTGATTTCGTGAAAAACAATGACGTCGTGTGTTTTGCATCGTTAGGGGCTCGCTGTGAATAGAAAATTAGAGAGAGAAATTCATGAATATTAATCAACGTAAACTATGGTTTGTTTGATCATTCTTTGTGTTGTAGCCAGCTGGCTTAATGTATGCCGAGAAAACTAGAAGATACCAAGTCTAGAACTCTAAGCTTTTTATACGTGGCGTTTTTACGAGTTACAGGAAAATCCACCCAGCGAAGATAACGGCTACCTGGCACGTAACCATAGGAAAAAAAACGCCACGCATATACAGCTGGATTGACCTTATACTACGAAATATTCAACGCACGTCTGCGTGGCATTCTCATGTTACACGACCTGAGAAAGAATAAGAGGCCGCGTTAAAATCTTAAATCTAATTAGAAACATAATTATCACGTATGTTCTATTAACTATTGGGGGTTAATAATATCCGAAGTGAATCTTATTTTTGAAAGCAATATCGACCTTACACTTGATAGAGCAACTATATATTACCAATGGAGAGTTGGTATATGCCTGTCTTATTCTATTATGTCTCTAAATCTACTATAAGATCATCTTTCAATGCTGAATTCAGTTTACTATATTATTTAAGAATACTGTACTATCTCTCAATGCTTAATTTAAAAAATAGCATAGTATATATTATGTCGTAATGATGTCATCGTCACAGTCATCTGAAGACAATAAGTACCGCGGTAATATGTTCTACAGCGGAATGTTATTACAATGAATCTTTTTGCATAGAAGGAAGAATCAGAAATAACGATACAGTATTGAGAGACTAGAAAAGTGGTTTTGTGAGAGAGGAGAGTAGGGAAGAGAAGACATCATCTACCACTAGATTCCGAACTCGATTTTGTACTCTGTTTAAGCCAGAAACGGTTCTCTGAGCGGCACCTACTACAAATGTGGCAGCAGTACGCCATATTAGAAAGTATCTGACTCTTATGTATGTAGAGGATTTCATATTTACTGTGCCATATTCTTTTCGGTTTATTTAAAAACAATGAAAGTAATACGGTGGACTACAAATATTTTCGGTTAATTAAGTTAAGCAAATTATAAATAAGACAAAGCAATATCACTATTTATTTATAAAAAAAAGTATTTATTATAAAACTCACTTATTAATACATGCATACATTTCAGTAACATTAAATAATTACTTCAATTTCGGGAATTTGTTAAACGTCTGTCTTAACCTGTCCCTATTCATTTGGCTTCCCAAGCGAAAAGAGTTGAAAAGAAGTTCGGTGTTTAACCTGGTGAAGTAACAGCTCATCAAAAGGGGAGGTCTAGATT
>OY744530.1:59722049-59752049 GCA_963556195.1 Sepiola atlantica
ACATTTAAAGAACCATATAACTTCGAAACTGACAAAATTATGTTTTCAAGATCTTAGATCATAGATCTCACATCAATTGATTTTATTTTGTTAGTAGATTCGTCACAAAATGCCCGTAACGCTATCTCGTAACGTTTAAAATATGTGTATTGGTCACGTTAAAATATCATACATTTTATAGACTGCTCTGAACATAAACCCCATGTAGTTGTTTATTATCATAATCGATATGATTAATAATGTTTTATACAACAATTAATATTATCTTATGATATAATAATTCAGGTTCATCCTCACTTTGTTATAACGGACGTAACGTAGCCAGTACGCAAAATAAAAGCGATATAGTCCATTCAAACTCGACGTAATACAACTCTCTTGTACATGTAAACAAGAATAATACGGTCATTAATATTCCAGTTTTATTTAATTACCAATGTTACAGCTACAACTTGTATTTTAAATCTTAGATGAAATGTGTAATAACAGCAATAACATTAGATATTAAACATATATTCTTTATATGATTTAACAAAAAAACACTACAATTCACTTTTTAAATAAAGCTATTTAAACTTCTGATTTTTCCAAATTTGATATATCGCTCCGATGTGCTTTTGTAACTATCATGTAAAGGTATCATGTAAAGGTTCAGTTGTTGAGTTACTGTTTCCATGGAATAACAGCAGGCATATACTATATGGAGAGGTGAGGCCCATATGAAACGTTGTTCACTTTAAGGTTGCCAGGTGAAGATATGCAGTCTCAGGACAGACATATGTTCTTGTTACTATTAACATTGTGATACTTTGAATGAAAATGTTTTCATGCATACTGAGCATAATTATCATCAAACTCGCATTTTTGGGAAATGAAGCAGATCTCAATTATCACGACTTTTATTTTCACATGTAGAAAACATATCAATGTGAGTTGGTGGTGACGTAGTGGATTACGCTGCAGTCTCTCAGTTCCATAATTAGTTTGCGTGTTTGCATCCTTCACGTGGTACCTTTCTTAAGTTCTTGATTCTTTGGGTTACACTAGTGCAAATTAGAATAATGAATGCCAAAATGTATTATTTTCGTGTTTTTAACTAAAATGTAGGTTTAAATCAGACTCAACGCAGTTAGGATTTTGTGAATACTGGTAAATTGAGCGCAGTTTACAAGGTGCGTGGTAGGTTACATTTTAAATGCTTAACGTAATATAATTCATCCTGTGACTCTAGATCTGGCGTCCCTGAATTTAAATTGTTAACGTTTCTTCCTGCAACTACACCGGTTCGTGGTTTTGACGTCTAACTGGCTTCACATACGCGTTTTCCGTTGTTTCATGAAAGTATGTCCTTTTCTTCAGCATTTGTGTTTATTTGTTTTTGTTACCTGAATATGATTTGACAAAAAATCGAATATGCTAGTGATAGAACATATACAATTTTTTATTTTTATTTTGACACAAAAAAAGATTATTGGACAAATTGAAAAAGTAAATAAAAAGTATACTGAAGCAAACGATTCTGTTATGTTTTACAATGTTTGTATCAACCATGCTGATAACTTCTGAGAAGCAAGAAACACGTGAACATAAATAACTTTATTGTACGTAAACAAATTTAAACATATATTCATATATATATATATATATATATAGTCATCCACATACAGACTGTTTCGCTGTATCACAGCTCGTCAGTGCGGCTAGACCAGTTACTGCCTCAAGCCGGGATTGAAACTCAACCGTCGAGCTTAGCCCCTACCCCTGCGCTATCATACGACTCTGACTGAATGTAAGTGATATCTCAATTTAAACATTGTCAAGTGCCGGTAGCTCGAATTAGTTATACCCAATGAGCTATGCCTTACAAATAAGCTCTACCGAGAAAGGGAGCTTTATATAGTCATCCGCATACAGACTGTTTCGCTGTATCACAGCTCTTCAGTGCTGCTAGACCAGT
Organism: Sepiola atlantica; assembly: GCA_963556195.1. Lineage (NCBI taxonomy): Eukaryota > Metazoa > Mollusca > Cephalopoda > Sepiida > Sepiolidae > Sepiola > Sepiola atlantica. Next base: position 59,724,007 of record OY744530.1, read on the forward strand.
TAGTGCCTCAAGCCGGGATTGAAAATATAAAACCCCTACAATAACTCTAACCCTAACCCTAACCCACATCATATACGTTATATGATAACTGTAAATTTGTAGTGGACTGTTATCAGCTGATTAACGTGTATAAGATATATTGTGCCCTCGGTTAAATTTGTTATAAGGCTAGATTACTCGCGCGCCGTTTCGTCCCAACCACTACCAGTATTTGTCAAATTGTCTTCCATTCCAAAATTCATAAACTGTGTATATATCTGTTAAGACACCTTTCTTCAATAACACAAATGAATCAGACTCTTTACAACAATACTATATTTGTGAACAGTATAGAAATAAACAGCCGTATCATTATTCTATCTTATTTACATAATAGTTTACTGTACGTACGAACACACTGTCATGCAACTAAAAGAAGAGAGGCACTCATTCTATTATAAATGCTCACATAGATATTTAGAAATGTATGAGATTGGTTGAATCATAGACTGGGAGAGGCCGATACACCTACATTAATAGCTATGAGAGAAACAGGGGGTTCATGCAGTTAATTAGAAATTACTATTATAAAAACAATAACATTTGTCATACATAACTCAATCCCAGTACTATAGTATATTTTAGTATCTATTTTGCGTTATTCAAGTATAAAAGGGTCTTAGGGTAACACACATTGATTAACTCACATTCAGTATAATACTCGATTCACTCTAGAAAATGCTGTTATATTTATCCTTTTTAGCCGAGAGTGTTAACACATCTGTTTAAGTAATTATCATTTTTACTATTTAAATACGCATGATAATATCTCCGAACTTAAAACAAATAATGACTTTGTTCTAGTCGCGTCGGGATAATCTCATGTTTCATTAAATAAATAGCCAAATATGCCCACGCTTTGGAGTAATGATAAGTTTTATATACCACGGCACAATGTGTAAATTATCGTTCAGCTGCATATTGAGTCACTAATGACACGGTCAGATCGCAGCACACAACATTTGTCAAAATCAAAGAAAACGCTTGACAATGGCGCCGTTTATTTAATTGGCAGCGCGAACCTCAGCACCGGAAGTTCACCAAATTAGTCACGTGATCAATCTAGCGATGCGCGTACTGCGCTTTTGTATCAAAAGGCTAGCCCTAAATTAGGTCCATATCAAATAGTAGCAAAGCCTACCCCGTTTCTTATTTCTTATATTCACCATAGTTCCATCTAGATATTTCCATATTACTCTGTCATGTTTCAAGGCGTGACCATTAGTCTTGTTTCGTATATAATTCTAATTATATTTCAATTAATTGTAATCTTTTAAGGTTCATTTTGTATATACTTTTTCCTGCTTTTAAGTTTACGTGATTTTCAAATCCAACCTGCGGTTCGACTATTAAGACAAATATTACTTTCCTATTGGGGTTCGAGCCGTGTGGAAGGCAGGATTATCCCCTCGCATACTGATGATTGAAGGTTTGCCATAAAACACATGTGTATATAGGTTTATTTGAACATATTATTTATAAATAATTATTCAAAGCTCTCGCTGGGTTGATCACTTTCGTAATTTAACAACAACACGCCGTTATTAATAGCGTAATGCGATACTCAAGGATCCGCCTATTGAGTATACTTGATGACTTGCTAGATTGCCGCCGAATTGGCCATTTAGACGTTCATTTACTTTTCCATTTTTAGGCAATGCGGCCCGACTACTAAGTCAAATATGACTGTGCTATTTGGGTTTGAGCCGTGTAACCGGAAGTGATTGTTTCCTCCCATACTGATGATTGCAGGTTTCGCATGAAACACATGTGTATATGGCTTAATTTGAAAATATTATTCATGAATAATTATATATACATATATATATATATATATATATATATATATATATATGTGTGTGGGGGGGGGGTTGTCTGCGATGGGCTATCCCAATAATTTTATTATATTTTTCTTTATTAGCTCCAACAGTACAAACAGGAAGAGAGTGAGGGATAGAAGGAGAGAGACGAAAGCGATAGCATATAATGAGAGAGGGGGCCAGACAACATACATTGAGAGAGAGAGAGAGAGAGAGAGAGAGAGAGAGAGAGAGTTAAAGTTATAAATAATATGGTTGTACGGGCTGAGTCAGTTGATAAGTAGTTATGGCTAATTAGCACTATTAAAATGTAGTGTTTTCCATAACGTCATTCAATCGGTCATTAATTAAGCTTTAAAAATACTACTACTACTACTACTACTACTACTTCTACTACTACTACTAATAATAATAATAATAGATTCATTATGATAATAATAATAATAATAATAATAATGATAATAGATTAATATTGATGATAATAATAATAATGAGAAGAAGAAGAAGAATCACTCAATTCCAAAATTGACAAATTTTGGATAAAAAAATAACTTAATCAAGCAGCCGTATTTTCTTTGAAAAGTCCAATGTACGTTTAAAAAAGGCATAATATATATATATATATATATATATATATATATATATATAATTGTATTAATTGCTAAATTAAGAGTTGAAAAGTGTTGAATATCGGTGTGACATCATTAATTAATACTTATGGAGTCTAAACCGCATTGTGACTAGTAATTCATCTCCTGTCCGTTTTCAGATTACATCGCTACCGATTGGTTAGTCTTTTTATATATTTTAGTCTAAGCAATTATGACAAGAATGCTCCGGTTTTAACCATTTATTATCATTTGCGACATCTTTTTTGTAACATCCGCAGCAGAAGTACTTGCCGGTCGAGTTATAGTATTAGCGTTCAATTGTAATGTTATTAAATTCATGGGAAAGAGAACATATTCATGCCAAGTTAAGAAAATCTAATAGCATGTAATAATAAGTAAATGCTGTTTAATAAAATATATTAAGTGGAAAAAATCATATAGTAGAAAACAATTTCTAACGATTTTCACGTAATAGTTTTATACAATTAAAATGTTTGATGTAATTTAAATGGTTGATATCAATAGAAGAGTTCGCTTTACGTTATATCTTATTACTGTATTGAATTAAGGGAAATTATGTGAAGAATATTTAATACATCGATTAAAAGTACATATTTAACTAACCGTTAGATGAATCGATTGTCAAATAATAATAATAATAATAATAATAATAATAATAATAATAATAATAATAATAATAATAATAATAATAATAATAATGTTAGCAGTGGGCGATCACTGACGATGACCAGTGTGATAACTCTTAGTGAGTAAATAATAATAATAATAATAAGTGAATGGTTGGCTTTGAATTATATAATGAAATTAAACGATTAAAATTAATTTAGTATTGATGTAAAACTAATTATTTTTAATTATTCTGTTAAGCATTTTGTTTTGCGATGAATCGCTCAGAGGTTGGCAAAAGTAGAATGTTTAATTCCCTTTAACGACGTAAGCCACCAATCAGACGAATTAGGTCAGCGACGAATAGTTCCAGTCAAAAAATATTCCAAACGGTTGTATAATTACTTCAATATTATCCGCGTGGATTACTTTTGTTTTACTGCATATCATCACTTTCCATGTTATTTAATGTCGGATCTGGTTAGTTGTTATGCTTCAAGTTCTGAATATATAATCACGCTTTAGGGTGTATGTAGTATTTGTAGATTAATTAACCTGGTAAGTCTATATTTTGTAAATAAATAATGTAATATTTAACCCATCGATTACACTTTTGGCAATCACTACAACAGTGTTCAATAATGGATGCCAACCTGAAAAATAAGTATAAAATAACGTCTAGTACTTTTCTTTTTAAAGATAGTTCAAACCAAACAAGGCAGGACGCCACTGTAGACGTAAGGGGCTACTGAGAAATAGGGAGTAGGTCTAGGGTGTCATCCTAAGTTGGGAGCTGTGCAGCGAGATGTCTTCTTACGTTGGTTTTAACCCTCGGCATGTCAGTAACATCGGAGAAATAGGGGACAGGGGGGAGTTGCAGGGGCCGGCAGCACGAGGAAAGAAGCTGCTGGAGTAGAAGGCTCGCCGGCATCTGGAGGGCTCCACAGTGAATGGATGGGACCTAGCTGATTGTCGGGTTGTTCCAGTGTATTTGCGTCGAGGGGGGCACTAGAGCATTGTTTGTTTTTATTCTCAGCTATACATTTCCTCATTTTATTTTATGTATTCTTGTTTTAAATTCTTTTAATCATTCATATATTTTAATAATCATATTCTTGGAATTGTTTTCGTCTTTCCGGACATTATCTAAAACACGGACGTTGAGCGAACTCCTCGCTTCCTCTTACGATGATTTTAATCGGAACATGGTAAAAAAGCAATTAATTTAAAAGAAAACCAGAATTAAACTGGCACAGGAAATGGTAAAAGGTCGTTCAAAAAATGAGAATAGGACAATAATGTATCACAAAACATACAAAAGAGAACGGATTTACCGTCCCCTTTCTTTGATTGTTAATAGAAAATAAATCAGGTGAAATGGAGAGAGGATGTCGTCGATATAAAATTGCTGTCTGAATAATGCAAGAACACGGAAAAAACTTAAAAAACAAACAGAAGAAAAATTAAAAACAATATAATGTATTTTTCTTAATAAATTATTAAAGATTATCAATCAATTTAACTTATTTAAACATTTCAATTTGGTATGATCATTTTCTTTCATAAAAAATGGCAAACATAATTTCTTTCAGGTTTTTGGAGCCCTGTGTTCGTGTTCTATTGAGGCTATACAATCGATGTTGATATAACTTGGTTAGAAGTTATAATAACGAAACTAACGATAGTGTAAAGTCTTTTAAAAAGGATGGTTTATTACAACGTACATCTTGTACAAAACAATAGCACTACCGATAATCCAATACGATTAACTTAATACACTTGAATACCATCGAATACAGTCCACCGTACATGTTACTGTTCGAAGTATATATACATTACAGTAGTACACTTATCAGCCTTGAGAGGAGTCAGGTATCCCATCACAAAATGCCTATATATTTCGTCCAGCTATAAATTAAAAAAGCTAAGGTAGAGTACATTTTAAAGTGGTACTACTTTGTTGTGCTAATAGTATACGAGAAGAAAAATGCGAAAATAATATCAGTATTTATTTTCTTATCCCGGTATTTTTTGCAGTTGTCTGGGACTTCTTGCTCCGGGAATAAAGTCATGCTAGTTCAGGTCATTTCGTACATCTGGCCTTATTGTACCATAACTGCGCATATGTGCCAGTGCAGTTAGGACAAGAGAGGGTATCGATATATTTACCGCTAACTTGGTAGATATCCGACCAATATATGTGTGTATATATATATGCTTTTAAATAAATTATGTCATGAATGGGTATACTTTCCGAGTTATAATATATATGTATATATATATATATATATATATATATATATTTATTATTAAATTAATAATTGAATGAATGTATATGAACTATTTATTATTGTCTCTTTATCTCTCTCTATATTTCTATTTCTCTTGCTTCCCTCTCTCTCTCTATATATAAATATATTCATTTATAACAACATTTATCATATATATATATATATATATATATATATATATATATATATATATATATATATATATATATATATATAATATATATATATATACACATGTATATATATACATGTGTATATATAAATATATATATATATATGAATATGAATATATAAATAAATAAATATACATATATATATGAATATGAATATATAAATAAATATATACATATATATATGCATATGTATATATAAATATATATATACATATGTATGTATAAATAAATATATATATATATACATATGTATATATATATATACATATGTATGTATAAATAATATATATATATATATATATATATATATATATATATATATATATATATATATATATATATATATATATGGCGACATAAGAACCTCGCAGTGGCAGGTGTTTTTTTATACGAAACGAAGAGGTTTATGTTTTAATATAACTACTTATTTATATTGCCAAAGAATGATAGCAATCTACATCTAATAAATGTATGTGTGTATTAAAGAACGTAAGAGGTGTATTCAAAAGGGGTATTCAAAAAATACACACACATTCAAATATATATATATATATATATATATATTTATGGAGTAAGGTGCACGATAACTCATGAAAAGGAAATGCCGTTCTGGACAAAATGTGTCAAAAAAGACAAAAAGGAAACATGGTAAAATGTAGGGAAAAACAAACACAAGAGATTTGACCGGTTTCGTTCGTATTAACGAACGTCTTCCTGAAGACGTTCAGTCAATACGAACGAAACCGGTTAAATCTCTTGTTTTTGTTTTTCTCCTGCATGTTAACCTGTGTTCCGTTTTTCTTTTCTAACACACACACACAAACACACACACACACACAAACACACACACATATATATATATATGTATATATATATATATATATGTGTGTACACACATGTGTATAGACATAAATACACATATACATTGACGTAAATCAGACTAATTACCCAAGAATACTCTCGTGTATTATTCAAAGTATCTTTCTATATTAATATTTTCCTTTAATCCAAGTCATTAATATCGATTATTTTTATTATACTATAATTGATTGTATTTTGCGTATACAAGAAAACTCGTTAGTATGTTTACAGTTAATCGATCCTTTTAATTGTCTATTTTGAAGGTTGTATTTGTTGTTAAATATCATTATCATAAGTTCTCGATTTAGACAGAGAGAACATTAAAAGCAAGATTGTAGATATTTTGTTTTCTGAATGAATCTAGTAAGTACGTGCAACTTGTAAGGTTACTATTTTTGAAGTAATACATCTCATTAACCGATCTCCTCTTGAAGAGTTTATGGGTGCAATACCGTTTGAATTTATTATATCAGGATCTTCAATGTTATTCATGTTATCTTAGTAAACAATGTTTCTTGATAGGAACTTTCTCCATATGTAGTTATGTGTGTTTCTCCAATTAAATATGCCACGATTAGAATCATGTTGGTTTATTAACGTATAATTCTGTTATCATATTTTTGATGCATTTCTTAGAACGAGAGAAATATCGTTTCTCGATGGGCGGTCTAATCCAAACAATTTATAAATGTAGTTGGTTTTCTAATCACAATTCTAGCATCGCACTCTGTCTGATCTGATAATAAACACATTTACACAAAGAAATACTATTCGTAACTAGAAGGACCTGTGTACCGGCACTCCTCGGAGGGGGTAATGAAAGAATGGTTTTACTATAAAAATTATCCGCAAAAAAGAATTTAAATTTAAAAAATAATAATTTAACTTTTTAAGTGGGGGATTACTTTCATATATAAATTTAACGTAAAATGACTACTCGTTTTCGGGCAATTTTGTTGTAATATGGAGACGTGGAACTTTTTTTTCATTATTTTAGGGAAATCAACGTAAGCAGTTCCGACTTTACGAGGAAAACCGTAACAAGTTCCGATGCTTCTACACAATATGAACGGAACTAAACCGACTTTACAAACTAAAACTAAAACTGTGTTCATAATTAGTTTATGATTGTATTAGGGTTAAGTATTTGTTAGGTTAGAGTAAAATTTATAAAAAAAAGTTTGATTTGTATTGTGTGCATTGTTCGGTGAAGTTCCTTAACGAACGCTATCGTCACTTTAACATAGACAACCATGTTTATTTTTATCATGGGCGATTTGTGTGTCAAGTGGTTACGAATTATTGAAAATAATCTAAAAAATGTTCATTTTAATAAAAATTAAATATCTCCCCTTATTTACATTTAAAACAGAAAAAAATAATTAGGATGAGTAAAAAAACAAAAACAAAATGATCCCACACCAATTTCCTTGTCCCCGAAACCATTCGATAATACGTCTACATTTACAGAATTGGGTTCTAATTTTACTTTAAATTGTTATAGGAAAGTGATTCCCTACCGTAAAATTTAAAATATATATTTTGTTTTATTTCTTTCTAGGTTATTTTCATTTAAGACTGTTTACATGTAATTGCCCGCCAAAGGTAGAATTTGAAGTAAACTGATATTACCCACAATTCCCAATGTATATAAATATACGTCGCAATTAAAGGCTTGAAATTCTGCAAATGAAGCAACGAACCTCTATATTAAATATCACAGGGTAATTGTAAGGATCGAAAAGATTGAACTATCGGTGAGCTGATAAAAGGGAGTCCATTCTAGAAATTTGCTGAATCTGAAAAAAAGATTTGGCGCTGGAATATGTGACGTCAGTCTCAATAAGCTGGCATTAAAGTCTATACAAATCACAAATGTTTTTGTACAGATACAACAGTACGAAAACAACATAAACATAAAAAAACAATATATATATATATATATCATTTATATATAATTTATATATATATAACAATATTTTAAAATAAATATTAAATTATTAATTTCTACATGCGCTGGCGTTTCAATCGTTTGATCTCATCTGTGTGGGAAGTGATTATTTCAAACCGTCACAGGGCGCGAATCCTGTTTAAAGAATCAACCAATACTCTGCACGGTTTCGCTCTATACCTAAGGGCATCAAGTAATACAGGATACATCAAGTTATGTTTGTGCATAAATACAGCGGGCAGTAATCAACTATCAATCGAGAGGGTTCAACAAACGTTATCGGAACTTTGCTTATAGCTAAAATACAGTCTGTTAGTTAATATTTACAAACGGTAATCAACTCAAATTTTATAATGGGACTGGATAACAATATTTATGAATAGATATTACATTATTATTGCCTACATACGCCGGCGTTTACTAATGTTGCTCCTATCAGTGTAAGAAAATGACAGTTTCATATATATATATATATATATATATATATATATATATATATATATATATATATATATATATATATATATATATATATCAGGACGTGTGTCCCGGCGTTGCCCGAAGAGATATTAAAGAATTAGTTTATTATAAAAAATAGTATTATAACATGTGTAAAAATTAAGAAAATATATTTAAGAATAACTTTATTATAAAAAGACAAGTATAATAACATGTAAAAAAATTAAAAAAAGATATTAAAGAATAATTTTATTATAAAAAACTGATATGATAACATGTGAAAAAATTAAGAAAAAATATTAAAGAATGGCTTTATTATAAAAAACTTGTATTATAACATGTGAGAAAAATTAAAGAAAGATATTAAAGAATATTTTTATTATAAAAAATAGTATCATAACATGTGAAAAAATTAAGAAAAAATATTAAAGAATGATTTTGGTATAAATAGACTAGTATCATAACATGTGATAAAACTAAGAAAATATATTCAAGAATGATATTATTATAAAAAATAGTATAACATGTGAAAAAATGAAGAAAATATATGTAAGAATGAGTTTATTCACAACAACTAGTATTATGACATGTGTAAAAATTAAGAGAGGATATTAAAGCCTTATTTTATTATGATAAAAATAGTATTATAACATGTGAAAAAATTAAGAAAAGATATTAAAGATGATTTTATAATAAAAAAATAGTATAATAACATATGAAAAAAATTAACTAAAAAAACATTGTAATTAATATAAGTAATAAAAATATCAGATAAATAGGTGTCAATAAATTAACCCCTCCCTTCCCGCCAGAAATTAGGCTTGAACATGGATTACTTATGTGTTTTCTCATCTGTATTACGGACAAACATTATTTTAAGCAATTAAACTTGGGGTGGGCGTCTAAAAAAGTGTTCTTACTTTACAAAAACATTTAAACTGGTAATATTTAATACAATTTATAAACTTTTATCCCAAGAGCGGGGCAATATTTTTGTACAGCAAATGAAATTCTATGTAGGTTACGTAAATTACTGACACTGGATTTCTTTTCTAGTGTTTTTTTTTTCAGAAGTTATACGCTAATAGTTATTGCTTTGAAGTTAAATAAATATTTTATATTTCCCGGGCAACGACGAAAGACAGACTCTGTTAGTTAATAAATTAATCAAAACAACTAAACTGTGACATTTTTACGCTCTATTGCGATTCTGCATGTCATCTGTTCTGTACTATGTCCTGGGAGGAAAAATCATTTTAGAATCAGGCAATTCATTAATGTATTTTAGTTCATAAAAATTATCTAATAGTTGTCTACGAACAAAATTTTCACATACAATGCGATATTGATGTATTCCTCGAATCCAGACATAACAACTTGAAGGACGGAAGTGAAATTGAGGGAGCGGTCGTTCTGTATATCAAGGTTTGAATATGCTTTATTATGAGGAAATAATGTATTTGTTTAAATAAATAGTTTTGTAAAAAGATAATTAGTGTAGTAATATGAAGTATTTTTTAGTGAATGCGTTTTAGCGAATGGCAGAATAAGAGACGGCACTTTAAAATTAAATTGTTTTTTGTTTAGTGTTCGACAATTATATTCGACTATTCAAGAATAGGATTGTTGCCAGCCAATCAAAGCTTCGTAAAAGAAGAAATAATACGCTCTAAGGTGCAATCCGTATTTAGTTTCTGATGTTAAAATGGATGAAAGACAATAACACGGAATTTATAAAATTAAACAATGGCGGACCTAGCTGGAAAATGTATCATATGAAGTAGTCCCGGTGTAAGATCTTGGTGATAATCGTAGATTTTGTGTGAGTAAAAGTTACTCCATTACTAGTTTTAGAGAATCAGGTATGCCGGAATTAATGTAGAGAATTATATAACTGACTGTTTAATTCGGAATACATGCATCAATTACTGGGATAAATCGTGTTAACATTATAATTCTATATAGGGTTTAAATACTAACTGTGTCTCGAGGCAGACGGGGAAATTCGAGGTTACTTTATTATATAGATTATATTCGCTCACTCGTTGTGGCCAGATGTCCCACGCCCAAGATGGCAGTGTTTTTCCACAGCAGATTCCTTCAGCCACATATACATTTGAATAAGAAAACCCATACTTTCGCACAATCAGAAGGTCAAACATGCCCCAGCTAATATTCCTCCATGGAAATCAGTTCATACAAATATTTTTTGTAGATTTAAGAGTCCGATTCTTATGCTTTATTTGGTAATTTTTCAAATACCAATTTTCAAACAACGAACACATGTTATTCCTAATATACTGACTCATTTCCTTCTTGTTAAATGATTTGATAACTGGTAAACATTTTTATTTTTGTTATAACAAACTCTATAAGGAAAGTTCCTAAAACTGTTTTCTTTGTTTCACAATAAAAAATTATCTACATTTTTAAAAGCAACTTTTGTAATCCAATGATCTATATGAAGTCGTGTTTGTGGATATACGCGTAATATTTTAATTATAAATAAAACATTTTATAACAATTGTAGTTTCTTTGTTTTATTTTCGGTGTTTCCATTTAGGTTAACAAAAAAGCCATCAAACAAATTATATTATTTATTCTTCAAACGGAGAGAATTTTTTTTTTTTAAATTTATGTTTTGAAGTTTTCAGCTGTATTGTTTTAGCTGTTGTGTTTAGTGTGTCACACTATGACACGCCATCTTCCCTTGGTCTGTTACATCTTCGGATAGCAGAACTCTCGTATATAATCCATTGATTATTCTAAAATCAACCTTAGTTTAACTTTTTCGTTTTTTTCAATATGTGTTCGATTATTTTCATGAAACATTGATTTTGATGATATTTATTTACATGAAAAGCTTCACTTGATTTGTATTCTCGACAAATCCGAGATTAGACCCAGTATTTGGGAATAAAAATATGTGTACGTTAAACCAGATTCATTATGGCCAACATTAAGAAAAACGCGTTCCAAACGTGAGAGTTTAAAATCTCGTTCCACCCACGTGCTCTTTTTCTCATTATTCTTCGTGCATAAACGCGGGCTAAGATATCGTCCAGCTCTATATATCAGGATGCTATCTCAAAGCCTGGCAGGCTTTTTCTCCAGGTTCTACCTTCTGATAGCAGTTAAGAAACTCGCAGAACACACACAAATGAACATGTAATTGCTTAGGCATAGTTCCCTATCTCCGTCTACTGTAACAAGTGTTATTTTCTGATTGTAATGCAGAACACTTATCTAGTTCTTATTTAGTATTAATGTATGTTGTTCTTTCCTTGCATATCATAGTGTGCACCTTGGTACACGTTCTGTCACCCCGTTGACGTTTGCCTGCAACAAAGTGTTTATCTGTGAATAAATATATATGTATGTAAATTCAACAGTTTATTGTCTATTACAATGTTTTTTTTCTCTCGACACACGTCTGTGGTATTTATGATCACGAAACACCTAAAATGGAAACTTTGCGTGCAGGAAAGCTCTATACCTCGTCACTAAAAAGGTATAGTATAGAATACAGTCTGTCACTTGCAAATTAATTGTAATTTGTAAACATTAATTAACACATGTTTGAATAATACACTAGATTTTTTGATTCAATCACCTTAAATTCGATTTAGAATCTCAACGTATCAATTATCGGTAATTTGGCACTGTTTATATCTTTAAAGTGTTTACTCTTAAACATCTTGGATTTTAAAAGTGTTACCGTACTCTAATATGTACAGACGTGACAATTTACTTCTTGTGAAATATGTTACACAACATTTTAAAAATATGTGATATTTTACGAAGGCAGTCAATTAACACTCTTATGGCCTATTGCCTTTAACAATAGATTTCCTATAAGATGTTCAAGTGATTTTCAATTGAATGTTTAGGAACTTTTATTTGTTCAGTATTTTTATATATTTACTATTATTAAATAGTCAGCTGCAATAAATTTGCATAATACGTATAAATTCCCACTAATTTGAAAAATATATTTATATAGTATGTACACTTATATGAACACGGTTACCCAGCGTTACCCGGATAAGTGTGTGGGATAGCATCATATGCAACATTAAATTAGAAAGAGTGTTTCTGAACAGTATCCTTGATGTTATCGGCTAGATATCTGACCTACTGAATTATTCATGTATATATATATATATATATATATATATATATATATATATATATATATATATATATATATATATACTCTTTCCCTAACGTTTATAAACAGATCAATTTCATTATGTAACATGTTAGAAACGTTGCTTTAGCTCTTTTAAAAGACATCTAAAGACACAAAACTATTTTTGTATGCACACATGCAAATTGTACTTATATTGAAGTAAACTGCGACAAGCGATTTTTATCTCTCCATTTTCAGATAATTGTTCGCATGTAATCTAGCACTTCGTAATAAAATGGTTGTTAATACATACATGAACTCATAGCTAGTATTTGCAAAAAAAGGTTGTTAATACATACATAAACTCATGGCTAGTATTTGCAAAAATAAAATATTTGTTTAAATCACTGAATGTTTACCGACCAATGGTAATATCTTTTAAATTAAAAGAACTAAAATGAATGTTTATTAGTGAAAATAAGCAATGAATAAAATAAAGATGTATAACTGTTACATTTAACAATTAATTGATATAATTAACTATATTATTTAGCAACATACCCACCATGGACCTTTATAACTTCAAAAAGGTGTGTATTGCCTGAATTAGCCAACCTTTTTAATAGTGGCTGGTAGCACTGCCGTTACTGCAGTATTAATGGCTTCGCATGAGTCCGTTTTTGACGGAAAATGACGTTCATTGGCATAAACATCTCGTTTGATGATAACGTTTTCTATTGGGTTTTAATCTGGGAAACATGGAGGGCAGATCAGAAACTTTGCACCTTTGATGCTCAAAGATGTAAAGAATGTTTGAGTGGCATAGCCAAATAGAGAAGGAACATTCTCGTGCATAAACACAATGTTTATTAATATCAATATTTATGTCATATAGCAAACGTTCCAGAGATGCTTTTGAAATTGCAATACGAAGTAGACGTAATTTTTATTCACTCAGGTACTCGTATATGACCTTCACGTCAATCTTTAATGATACACGTCTATATCATGAGTTATCCCATACTTTTGATGTCGTCAAACGATAGTCAATCTACTCTCCGGAATAAACGCATCCTTTTGCCCGGAATTCTCGTTCATCAAGGGTTGCGTAGGTCTCCTCAGTGACGAGAACCTGAATAGTATCAGTCTTTATATATTTCTTCGTCCATTCCATACTCAGTTTTTATGCCTTGGTGTAAAAAGAGGGTTTGTAAGTAGAACTTTGCCAGAGCCATTGTTTGAAGAATTGCATTCTTTGTTGGATTCCTTACGTTCAGACAGCTGCTGAGAAGATTGCTTAGCTGATTGTCCAGGTTTTCTATGGAGATGAGGACCAATATTCCTCAACTTTCTGTTGATGACAGTATTGGATATTCTAGCATCTAATCGTTCTCTACTTTAGAAGGCCTTTCACGGATTTTGTTTTACCGTATCCACATGAAGACTTTTTTTCAGGCAATTCAACAAGGAGAGGCCCCCTTAGCCGTTTCCGTTATTATTATTTACTTTACTCTCTCAGTGAGTTATTTCGTACGTCCCATTATTGTTAAGAAGTAATAAATGTTCATCTCTGGCCACTATAAAATGAGAAATAAACACGTTAATAACTGTACAAACTATTCACAACAATATGTAAATCAATCACATAATGTTATCATAATGTGCGAAAAGTTCACTAAAACAATCGTTGAATTTAGTTAAAAAAATAATGTGTAAATTTATTTTTTTATTTTATAGCTATTATCACTGGCCGCAGTGTCGACTTCCTAGCATGTTTTCTTTTAAGGAATGGGCATGAACACAAACATGAGTGGGTTCTCTTATATTATATATATATATATATATATATATATATATATATATATATATATATATATATATATATATATATATAAATAAATAATTAATTATAATAAATTACTAGTATGTGTTAAATGAGAGATGTAAATAATCATCGAAGTACAGCAAGAAAAAAAGTTGTAAAACCAATAACAGTATGGTTTTTGGTTAATTTCCCAGGGTCTATAGTATGCAAATAGTATATATACATATACATATATATATATATATATATATATATATATATATATATATATATATATATATATATGTGTGTGTGTGTGTATAAATAGATATATGTATATATATAAATATATATATATATATATATATAAATATATATATATATAAATATATATATATATATATAAATATATATATATATTTATGTATAAATATATATATATACATGTATATATATAAATATATATATATATGTATAAATATATATATATGTATATATGAATATATATATATAAATATATATATATATATATATATATATATAAACATATACACATATATATATATATATATATATATATATAAATTAAGAAATAGATAGATAGATACATATATAGATAGATAGAGGTATACAAAAGGCCCATAAAGAGTGACACAGAAAAAGACAGCGATGCTGACAGACATCAGACGGAAAGACGTTACTTACTAAATATACAAATATTCTTAATTTAAATTTTATATTAAAAAAAAGAAAAGTATATTCTTTGATTTCATATAATGTTATTAAAAATTGTAGGGTGAGGGGGGGAATCGAAATTCGATGTACTCAGTCTGATACTTTCCAGTTTAAACAATACAGACATTTGCGTCTACTTCGAAAATAAACATCCTTACAAAAATTAGATAAACGTATTTGAAGTTTTATTAAGAGTGTTGTCCCCATTAGTCACTTAGATGGGGTGGGGGGGCACCTAAATATTCTTAATATAGAGGGAAACGTACAGTTCCGGGACTTCTTGCATTACTATCCCCGGAGAATTGTATACATATGATTAAAAGTTCATCAAAATCGGATATATTTGAGGTTTAAAATGTTCTGGTTCCATAGCTCAGATCCGTTATGAGTGATCTTAATTTTGAGCAACTTCAGCAGAAAGTTTTAAACATATACTTTAAATTTCATATGAATAGTATATATAATTTAAAGTTTAAAGGGGTTTATGCTTTCATGGAACCCTCAGGTGTACTTACAGCTTCGAGAACACTTTGATTGTCTTCCGCGCTAAATTGTACATTAGAATACACTTTTAGATTGTATCTATGTTCTCTAACCGTTTAACTATACATCACACGCACACACATATAGACATACATACATACATACATACATTAAATGTTATACATATAAATAGAAAATATATAGAATATATGCATAGATCTAGATATATTGAGGGTGATAATAAGAGAGAGAGAGAGAGAGAGAGAGACAGAGACAGAGACAGAGAGAAAGAGATAGATAGAAAGGCAGACAGCCTGATAGATGTGCGTTATGTACTAAATATACCAAGTCTTTACTTGCATTGTATGATATGAAAAAAGAAAAACGTTTCTTTGATTTAATATTTTCAAATAAAGGGGTAAATCGAAACCGCACACTCGATGTGTTAATTCTGCTACTTTCCAAACCAAACGATGTAAGCATTCATCAAGTACACTTTAGAACAAAACCCATAAGAAAAAATGGGTATGCGTACTGTAAGTTTTAAGGTGGTCCTGTACTCATGCATTAATTAGAAGTTGAGGTACTTAGCTATCAGGAACATAAATGGGTACTGAAAGATTTGGAACACCTTATATTGTCTTCCTCCGACGATGTTTGTACATATGATAAAAAAAATCATCAAAATTTGATATATTAAATGTGTTAAAAGCGTTGATGCTCCTTAAGCTCCCTTAAGTTAGGATGACACTTAGTGATTTGAGACTACTTCCATTGTGTTTTCTTAGAAAATGTTATACATATAATTAACATCACATAAAATAGAATATATTTTTAATTTTAAAGGGGTGTAGTCTTTCATAGCTTCTCAAGTTAAATTAGAGAAGGGAGAACACTTCGATCGCGTTCTGCGCAAACTTTTAGGTAGGAATACACATGTAAATTATATTTAAATTCTCTAACAACAGGGACCACAGAAACAAACAGTAACAAAAATATCACACACACCTGCACACATACATTGAGTTGTATATAGATAGATATAGAATTATATATATATATATATATATATATATATATATATATATATATATATATTAAGTTATGCAAGTATATTTATGGAAATAAGCTACATAGAGGCTTCTGCGTATTTATCCCCGGATAGTAACGCCATGGTAAAATGCATTGAATATGTTAACCAATCAGATTCTTGGTGGTTCCCTTGGCCAATCGTTGGGGTCCTCACAAGCAAAGGTTCGGTTGATTTTACTTTATATTTCCTATGCTACTGTAGTGTTTTCTATCAGATGATTAATCCCTGTTTCTTTGTTGTTCTCTTAGGCAATCGTTGGGCTTCTCACAGACAAAGGTTCGGTTGATGTTACTTTCTATTTCCTATTCTTCTGTAATGTTTTCTCTCTGATGACTAATCCCTGTTTCTTTGTTGTTCTCTTAGGCAATCGTTGGGCTTCTCACAAACAAAGGTTCGGTTGATTTTACTTTCTATTTCCTATTCTTCTGTAATGTTTTCTATCTGATGACTAATCCCTGTTTCTTTGTTGTTCTCTTAGGCAATCGTTGGCTTCTCACAAACAAAGGTTCGGTTGATTTTACTTTCTATTTCCTATTCTTCTGTAATGTTTTCTATCTGATGACTAATCCCTGTTTCTTTGTTGTTCTCTTAGGCAATCGTTGGGCTTCTCACAAACAAAGGTTCGGTTGATTTTACTTTCTATTTCCTGATCTTCTGTAATGGTTTCTATCTGATGACTAATCCCTGTTTCTTTGTTGTTCTCTGAGGCAATCGTTGGCTTCTCACAAACAAAGGTTCGGTTGAATTTACTTTCTATTTCCTATTCTTCTGTAATGTTTTCTATGTGATGACTAATCCCTGTTTCTTTGTTGTTCTCTGAGGCAATCGTTGGGCTTCTCACAAAAAAAGGTTCGGTTGATTTTACTTTCTATTTCCTGATCTTCTGTAATTGTTTCTATCTGATGACCAATCCCTGTTTCTTTGTTGTTCTCTTAGGCAATCGTTGGGCTTCTCACAAACAAAGGTTCAGTTGATTTTACTTTTTATTTCCTATTCTATTGTTTTTTCCACTGCAAAATAGATGCCTAACCAAAAGTATTGTTTACCAAGCTACGATATTTGCCAATGGAAATACTGAATAACAAGACGTACTATGTGGGTATGACTACTGATACATTTTTAAAGCAGATATTACGCCCACGACAGCACATTAAAAAAAAACGCGAATTAAGAAACCACTAGCAAACCATTATTAGGAGCGTACCAATAATTTAATAGAAAATAATATGACAGGCCTATACATGTAGAAATTTAGACGACCCGTGTAGATTATGTCTGAATGAGAAATTTTAAATCCTAAACTTCAACGAGCCTAAACACCTATTAAACTGAAGAAGTGAAATAGCAAACAACTACCTGCACATGATAAAATTAACCCTTGGTTTACAATACTAAATAAATAAGTAAATAAATAAATAAATAAAAATTAAATAAAAACACTAAGACAACTAAAAACTAAAAACTTAAAAATGAAACAAAAATAAAATAGAGATACAAGCAAGCACGTGTTAAAATTAGGTAACCCATTTTACTGACACAACAAAGAAACAGAAATAGGCCACCCTATAGAAAACAGAACAATACAATAGACAACCTTTGTTTTTGAGAAGCGCAACGATTGACTAAGAGAACAACTAAGATATACGATTGGTTAATTAGATACGTATAAATAAACACCCGGCAAAACTTACTCCATGCATTTTAGCCTGACGATTCCATCCGTGGATGAAACGCGGAAGCCATTCATAGCTTAATTACCATAAATATATTTTCATGACTTACTACCTAGCTCTACTCACGTATCGAGCACTGTTGAAGTAAATATTGAAAATGGTATACATAAAAACATTATACCTCCTTATAAAAATTCATGCGGATACATGAAATAATATATATATATATATATATATATATAGTGTGTGTGTGTGTGTGTGTATGTGTGTAGAGTTTAATGGTTCTGATTGGAATCCGAGTAAGAGAGCTCAATTAACGTGTTAACAGAGGAGGAATACATTTAAATGAAATAAACTAAACACACATTAGCGCTATGCGCATTATAAATTATTTCGACCTAGATGGGTCTATTCAGACGCGTGTACAGTAACAATTAGGAACTGAATGATTCCTTTAGTTCCTATATGTGACTATGCACACGTCTGATGAGACCAATCTGCGTTGAAATAATTTATAATGCGGATAGGCCTGATGTGTGTTTAGTTTATTTCCTTTAAATGTATATATATATATATATATATATATATATATATATATATATATATATTTATATATATATATATATATATATATATATATATATATATATCTTGAGACCGTCTGAAACAACCACCTACTACACTGATGATAGCGGAAGCTTAAAAGGCTGGCGTGTGTAAGTAAATATTATTTCATATTTACTTAAATAAATATTGTTGGACCCTATTTTAGGAGTAGGAAATAGACTGTCACCTAACTATTTGGCATGTTTAGACAAGGTTTGTTGAACACTTTCGTGTCTTCTTGGCAGAAATATAATTTAATTCCATTTATTTACGTTGTAATTTCTTATATTGCTTGCTTGCGGAGTTCATAATTTTGGCATTTTGCTTCGGGGCTCATGGGGAAAAATTAAAATTTAGGCAAATATGTTTAATAGGTGTCAAATGACTCGAGACAAACTTTAATGCCAATTTTAAATATTTTAATTTTCAAATGGGAGGCTGTTCTCATAGTATGCCCTTAACACTCTTTATAACACTCCGAATGAATTGAAATAAAAGGCAATTGATGTCTAATACCTATTGTTAAAATTTCACAAACATCGAAGTGATTTTCACGAAGAGCTTTTGCCTCCTCTTTGCCCCTTTGCAATAGACGGAATCAAACTAATTATATGTAAATTACTAAAGAATTAATCTGACGAATCGGATTGGTCAAATATTACTCCGATATTGAGCCTGGTCAAAATAGTTGATTCTGTATGTATGAAAAGCTACAAACACATTTTACATTAGACTTCTTTAAACTATTGAAGATCTTTAGATCTTTGGCACATATTACCACAACATTGATTCCTTGAGAGTTACAGCGAGGTTATCTACAAATCTAATATCAATTAATACTTGTCATAAACTTCATAAGTAATCGAATTTTCTTCATTCATTTCATAATTATCAAGCATCTAACATTTTATCATTCAACTGACATTATGTCCATCTCCGTAACCCTTTCCCAAAATTATATAAAAATGTATAAGTGTAAGCTCATTAGTAAATAAATAACCCAGTGAAAAAAAATATATATAATAAAAAATGCTCATCTAAATTTAGATAAGAGCAATTCATCATAATATATAATTCGCACTCTCTATCATAAACTAACACATACACACACACATAAATAAATATATATATATATATATATATATATATATATATATATATATATATATAATGATAATACAAAACTCAAGAATTATATTTGATCCTATCGAGATACGATGAAGCTCAATATAGTTTATAGATCATTTATATATGGATTATGAAGTGATGAAGTAGATAATGTGTGTATAGTTTACATCAAGTATTAAAACAAGGAATACACGTAGAAATATAACTGAATATTGATAATTAATTACAGGTAAACATATTGAAATGTAAAAGTGAAGAATTAAAAAAATGTACAACCGAGAAATATATATATATAAGTATATATATATATGTATATATATATATATATATATATATATATTTTTTTTTTTTTCGGGTTTACATTTTTTTAATTCTTCATATTCATATATATATATGAGGTATGAAACTAAAAGTAGGATGTATACTTTTAGAAGTTTGACCATCACCGGCTTTTAATTTGACTTTACGATCTATTTCGGTCTTTAGAAACCTTTTATAAACATTTAACCCCAGCGAACCTGTCTACCTCTCGATTTCTACTCGAAATCTATGCGATTTATTTCCTCACAATTCTTACAAGTTGGGTCCATAGGATTGTTTTAAATAGTCTCAAATCTCTAACACAATCAAAAACAGTTTTCTACGACAGAACCGAATATTTAATTGGATGAATTGCGCCTATATTCACAATATTTTGACCCCCTCATTCGACGCAGTTTTCACAAACTTGAAACGATGAATAGACTTTACATTTTAACAACTTTTCTGATACACTTATATCTATTTTCTTTTATTCTCTTAAATTTTTCAAATTTAGAATTTCGGCTACTTCTCGGCCGACTTATTTATCCATGTAAAACATCTGGTGTTAAGATTTGTAACTTTGAAAAGCTTGACTTAAGGAAGGAAAATAATAAACATAATTGTATTGTATACAGCTTGAACAACTGAAGATGAATTAGATTTGTCATTCTTACATTTTTTTTTCTCTTTTTCCTTTTATCTATATATATATAATATACATATATTTTATAGATTCATATTATAAACTTTATTATGAAACTAGCAGAGCTACCCGGCGTTGCCCGGGAGAGTTACCAATAATATGTTTTTGTCGATAGTAATGGATTTCCTAATCTTAGCGAATGCGGGTAAAACATATTGTTAAAACAAAAATAATAATCAAGGTAAAACTAAAAAATACGCCAAAGAGCAAGTATACCAGATACGTTTAGTACTCAAAAATCATCCGTAGTCTTCCTTCCTGAATGTGTAAGTAATGTATCTGTGCCCCTTTCGATTTCTTCTTATTTTAGACACAAAATATTAAGAACGAAAGAGTTTTGTTTGTGTTGATTCAAAGTGTGATAAATACTTTTTTTCATTTTTATTAACTTTTACGCTTAATAGCGTAAAGAAATCTTTACTTTACTCATGAAATTACATTTGAATACGTGATGATTTTTTCTTTTTCTTATTATAATCAGTTATTATTAAGATGTAGATCAAACCTTCGTTTCTTTGCTCAAAAAGAAATTTGCATGCGCGATTATTGAAGCCACTCCAATACACGTACAATGTTATATATATATATATATATATATATATATATATATATATATATAGTCTAAAGAAGCTTTGAGTTATTTTAAACAAAAAAAAAATGAAGTTTTAATTCCCAGAGAAACTAACTTAATCCAAAATATTGCAGACTTAACATTCGTTGGTAAATTCATGAATAAATAAAAATATATAATATTAAGTAAATAAAATAAAAAAGGGGGATTACGTATCTAACAGTGAAACAAAAACAGGAGACCTTAACGTAAGCATCTAATATTAACACGGGGATCATCAGCTGTTTACCATGTAACTGTTTCAGAGATTTGACAACAGGACAGTTATAATATGCATGGTACTGATCAACTACCATTTCCCCAATAATCAAGTGTCGAAATAATTCAGCTTAAAATTTCACTTATATATACATAAATAAATAAATAAATAAATAAATAAATAAATAAATTATAATAATAATAATAATAATAATAATAATAATAATAATAATAATAATAATAATATACTATCCTTAAGACTACCGTGTGATATGGTAATTTGCATATAAAATAAAATTCATTATAACAATAGTAATAGTAATAGTAATAATAATAATAATAATAATAATAATAATAATAATAATAATAATAATAATAATAATAATAATAATAATAAAAATAATACTATCTAAACACTACACCCAAGAACCATTCTGCGATATGGTAGCTAGAAATAAAATTATATAGGAATTAAAGTTTCATTTAAAAAAAAAATAAAAAAAGCATAAGTACCTTAGGTACTTAAGTATATATATATATATATATATATATATATATATATAAATATATATATATATATATGTATGTGTGGGGGGGTAATATTAAATGCAATATTGCTCAAAGCAATTAGTGAGTAGAATATTATAGTATTTTTAGATATATTTTGTTAGCTTGGCGAACTCTATCTTGGTAGAAAACACAAAAACTTGCTCGTTGTTTGCTTGGCATAGATATAGTGTATACTATATATATATATATATATATACATATATATATATATATATATATATATATATATATATATATATATATATATATATATATATATATATATATAGTAAGAGAGAGAGAGAGAGAGAGAGACTAGAAGACAGACAGACAGACAGAGAGAGACGGAGGGGAGGAAGAATGAGAGACAGAGAATGAGAGAGGGAGTAGCATAGGGAGAGGAAGATTAAAAAAAAATTGAATCGGAATATCAAGTTTGTGGTTCTATATCTACTCGCACGTAATTAAGTGTATTTACTTTTCGAAAAGACGCGAATTTTAAAAGAAGAAACAGAAATATAGAGACAAAAAAATATGTCGAAGCACTTGACTTGAACATTTTTGTCCCTCCTTCTGACATCAGTTCTGATTTATTTTTATTTCATTTCATATGATGATTCTATTTCATTCCATTCGTCAGCAAGGCGTAAAGAAGGGGAAAAAACTCATGACGGCTAAGCCAATACAAAGTACCGAATTTGTTTTTTTTTTTAGGTTTTGTTATATTCGCTTTCAAATTTGTATATAATTACAGCGCGTTTTCGTAAAGGCTTATTATCTTTTGTAGTTTAGTTGTTGTTGTTGAATTTACGTATTTTTTTGTGTTATAGATTACAATGTCTTATTCGCTGTTTCTTTTTTTTTTCATTTTGAAATTAAATTTTTGTTCTTTCTATTTCGTCAAATGCGTTGCCCATATCTATCATATGAAAAAAATACATGCTGATCGCTTCACATTCCTTACGCTATCGCCTATATATTCATTCTTTTTTGGCATACTTAGATAGAAACACAGACATAACCACATCATACACACGCGAAGGCGCATACGTACATGCATTTAACCATGCGTATAAACAAACACACGAAAAGAATATATAACTACATACATTTCGCTTTGTATATCGGTATACATAATACATATTTTTATGTGTATGATTCACTCTTGAACTAATGAACAGATCATTATAGATATTCGGAAACAGCTCTGAGACATCAGGGTACGTAGTGTGTGGAAGATATTTCGTTTTATTCACTTTCAGTACAAAGGTTGCATAAAACAATTTGTACAAATTCGAAAACCTCAATTTAAAAAAAAATAAGGTATAAACATCAGCTAACAAATATTCTCGCAATTTCAGTTTTGTTTGGATATTGTAAAGGATTTTAGAAGACATACTATAGGTATGAAATCAACTTTGAAAAATCATTTTTTTCGGATAGGCATGAAATGTGATGTGTAGTCGTTAGACACAAATTAAGAAGATTCAATGAATTTTAATTACTGAAGACACCATAAGTATAAATCTTAAATATTAGACGTTTTTAGAATACAAATCATGCAAGGGATGTTGATGAAAATTAGGATTATGGTAGAAATAAGATCTAGTAGAACATATAGGTATCGCGAAACTGCTCCGTTCATGGCATTTATTTGACAATTCCTATTACGGATACTCTCTCTCTTTCTCTCATATATATATATATATATATATATATATATATATATATATATATATATATTACAGAAGAGCAGATCAACATCGGCACAGTTGTTTTCAAAATAAAAAAATAAGACTTATAGTTGGTCTCCTTTACCGGGCGTTCTTCAGCTTCTGTTCATATCTGCCCTTCTGAGAAATGGCGCTGTGCGCGTCGTGTGACGTTTTGACGTTATTTCTATTCACTGCCTATTTTCATTTTTATTATGTTTACTAATTAGGTATTTCCAACTATTTTCATGAATTAATTGTATTTCCTCATATATATATATATATATATATAAATATATAGACTGGAAAATACTTTATTTATATATATATATATATATATATATATATATATATATATATATATGTATATATTAAGTGAGTTTTATAAATATCACTCCCACGACAGATGATTAGACACGAAATTAGGATTTGAATAGCCAGCGCTCTAGAAGAAGAGCACTCTGACCTAACAAAAATTGTCTGAGCAGCCTTGGCTACATTCCCCGATGAGGATGCCTTAGGCGATTAGTAATAAACTAACTTCTTCTCTAAGAACAAGAAGGAAAAACCTGGGAAGATTGAATTCCTAGAGGTGCAACGGACCATACCGTAGACAAGTAGAGAGCAAGGCGATGCAAGCAGCAGCGTGCCCAAGACTGCATCGGTCTAATGTGTGTATTAAGTAGCCACACTGGATGGCTACTCCGAGGTAAAACGATGATTATTCTCACATTTGACAAATAAACCAATAGCCTCTTGGTAAAGATTACAGAATGTAAATCATAAGGGTTGTTGTCATTTTTAATTCCAATATTTCAAACGGTTCTACGTCCTTTATTTTGACTTACATTTTTATAACATTTTTAGTCAAAAGTCTGATATGAAGAACTGGACAAATTTGCGAATCGCTCATTTCTGTGTCTTAACGTTCAAGTCAGTCCAGCTGAAACCGCTTTCCCGAAGACAAACAGAAAATAAACATATTATTAATAGTTTATTTTATTACTGTTAACACACCGGTTCTCGTTAGATAACTTAACTTAATTAAAATTGAGTCTCTTCAGTACCAGATTGGTGACCATTTATGTCGGAAGACGTAGACACCTACATGAAAAATATAATAACGTCATCTCGCCTGACCGGGATATCCATGAGATTCGGACCGCTTGTTTATTTGATATTCCCTAGAAAGTTCTTCCTTCGGAAGAAGGAAGCTGGTTTAACCCGCCTAGGGTGAATACTGCTTCGTAACTCACAATTTCCGTTATGCACAAATAATTTTAATACAAATATACAAGAAATAATTTAACAAGGAATACCCAAAATTGCGCTGTGTTCATAAAAAAAGACAAGTAAAATCCAACATATATATATAGGTTTTATTTTTATTTAAGCAATATTTACTTAGAATGAGGCTGTGCTTTGCTTGAAGCATTGTGCGCCGTGTGCAAAAAGTTGAATGTTGAAGGCGGTTATAATGCAATTTGGTAGAAAACAACGGTTGATATACTTTAATGGGTATGTCTCCAGAAAAGGCATTAAGTCATATGATATAAGGAACTAAAAAGAACGAAATATGATTATTGCAAAGACAGGATATGCCTATTGGATTTAGTTTCGAAAAACTAGGGCTACATGTTGGAGGAGAACAGTCAGCAGTAACAGAGTTCCATAAGCCTGTAGTTCTTGGAAAGAAAGGGGCCTGTATAACAATGAGGTATCAAAACAGCGAATCGATTGATACACCTACACCAAAGATTCAATCGAGCTGGATCAAAAGAAACGGGGAATAGATCACATAATTCTGAAGAACACATGCCATACTAGTATTTAGAGAAGAGACAAGCCATATCACGTCTCTGAGAGTGAGAGTGCAGAGAAGAAGAAAGAGGTTGACCAATGAAATTATATGAGTCAAGGTAAACAGATCAAATGACAATATTGCAGAAGTCAATAATCTTCTATTAAATATTTATTTCAAAACGTATTGTGTCGATCCTGGGTGGTCTGGATGGTGTCATATTCTTACGATTCTCGCGATAACTCTCCTTTTCTTAAAGAACTTAACACTGAATCGGAGAGTGTTTTCACTTGGGAGTCGGGGAATGTTCATTCGATTATTATCACTAAAAATTATATTGCAAAACTAATTGATTTTTAATATATTGAACACAACTAAATTCGTTAAAAAGGTCGGAACCTTTCAACTTCGCAGATAACGATAGCGTAAATGGATGCGACTTATTTTAGATTCTAAAATCTTCTGCCTTAAAACAAATGAAATCAGGCATTGGACTTAGTGATAAAGATCTTTTGCTCGAAGTGCCGAAACGTCAAGAGTAACATATCACTTGCAATGAGAAATCATTTGGCGCCAGTTTATTGTCAGTGGACGGATTTTAAGTCAACAATGGTTGCTATGCTATACCGTCACCAACAAAAGAGAGAAATACTTCTTTATATTAAAATAGTGTTAATAGAAAACTATTGCTTCGATATATTGTTAAAAAACTAGCTGTTAGGTTTCCTGTTCTCATTTTCTTAATCCGATAACCGAACGACTTTATTTGGTATATCTTACTGTGTATGAGCAGTATCAACTACTGAAATATGATGTATACGCATTTAAAAATATTTGTTTCTATTATAATATTGGCCGCTAGCGAATTCCCATAATAAAATACTCAAACCACGAAGTTGACGGTATAAGTGAATATATATGTGTAAATATTTAAACAAATTAGTGCGTATACAAGTACACCTTGATAGTCGTGTATTACTGCCATATTACCGTGATTCGGTGGCGTGCATTGCTCAAAGATGGCTGTTTATTATCTTTTTAGGGGCAACTCGCAAACTAATATTTTCTGTTGAAAAACATTTCTTGTGGGATTTTGAGTAATTCAGTTGTGCACAACTAACTTCTCTGGTGAACTTCCAAATGAAATCAAAGTTGAATAAATAATGGTAGTAAATTAACAGTACACGGATAGGTCTAAATGTTTTATTTATTCATAAATACATAAACATAAATATGAAATGTGGCTCGAGGTCGAATATATCTAAATAGATGAATGTGAATGTGTTTTTTTTTTCATTTATCACTCCTATCTAATAATCAAAACTTGTTACTGATATTTTAATCAATAATACAACATATAGACTTGATATTCTGTATATTTAATGCAGATAAACGATTACGAGAGAACCTTTTGACTGTCTAATTAGGCTAACTATTTTAAACCGTTCATAATTAATAAACATTTCGTATTAATTCGGAAATTAATTTGCTTATGTTCCTATCTATATGCAATAATTCTGTCCATTACTTAATAAATAAATCGGAAACATAACTAAAACACCAAAGTTTAAACAAGCTCTCAGCTCTCGCTCACGAACTTACAGAAGGTCGAGCGACGCATACGCGAGAATATAAAGGGAAGAGGAGAGAGAGAGAGAGA
>OY744530.1:59757049-59767049 GCA_963556195.1 Sepiola atlantica
ATATATTGTATTTCAGTAGTAAACTCGTGGGAGTCTATTTGTAAAAAAAAATAAAAAGGGGCCTGGATATAAATAATAATTAAGGAAATGAAAAAGGAGAAAAACTATTTTTAAGTATGGCATTGCGCCGCTTGATTATAAATATTATGTTATAAATATTTTAATCGCTGTAAAATTTCCTGCAGCGTTTATACTTTCTCAAAGCTGACTTCTTGACAGATGGAACAATATAGACATGTCAGTTATTATGTAAAATTGATTTAATCGCAAAATTAGCTCTTTTCATTTTAACAAACCTATTAAAATGTATCTAAATATCTATATTTGTGTGTGTCTTTCTATTTCTATTTAATGTGTCTCTCTATATAGGTACGCATAGAGGCGCGCGCACACACACATATATATTATAATTCTGTATTTTAGGATATTTAATACTAATTAAAACTTTTAATATTATAATCATACTCCCAAAATAAGCACTTAACGTATGGATAAACATTGTTTAGTGAATACGTTCGGAACATTATCATAATAATTTAAACTTAAAAGTTGTCTTAAATGTTTTAATCTACTATATTAGGGTATGAAAGCTCTGCTTGACATAAAATATAAACTATTGAGCTTATTTTATCTGAAGTATTTAATATATGCTAAGGTTTCATAGGATATTTTTTATTCATGAATAAATTGTGTATCATGTAATCTCCTGACAATCTTGCAATAAGTTTAGTTCTTTACCTGATACTTTTTCTTAAATTCATATATATATATATATATATATATATATATATATATATATATATATATATATATATTATATATACATATATTTATAATATATATAAATATATATATATTAAAATATATATATATATATATTTATATATATATATATATATATATTTATATATATATATATATATTCATATATATATATATGTATTTATATATATATATTTATATATATATATATTTATATATATATATTTATATATATATATATATTTATATATATATATATATATTCATATATATATATATATATATATATATATATATATATATTCATATATATATATATATATATATATATATATATATATATATATTTATATATATATATATATAGCAGGATCAAATATAAACCAAAAGTAAAACGTTTAGTAGATGGAACCTATTGTGAAGAGGTTTAGCTCAATATACGAGATAAAGCAGTCACTCTTTTTTCTTATATATATATATATATATATATATATATATATATATATATATATATATATATATATATATATATATCTTTATATAGAATTATAAAAAGGAAAAAAACTATACACACATTAAGGTTGTATACATTATAAATTATTTCGACTCATTAATTAGGTCTTCTCAGACGTAGAAACCACATAGATATATGGTTTTTTGACGTGGTTGTTTATACGTCTGAGGAGACCTAATTAAGGGGTCGAAATAATTTATGATGTATACAACCTTTATGTGTGTATAGTTTTTTCCTTGTTATAATTCTGTTTAGCTCTGTTTAAATTACATTGAGCTCTGTTATTCGGATTCTCAACACAAAATTAAAATCTACACACTATATATTTATATATATACTAATATATATTTATATATATACTTATATATATATATATATATATATATATATATATATATATATATATATATATTAGATATATAATTACCGCACAATCAGACATAACACTGAAACTTACATATATCAAGCAAGTCAAAGACAAAAAGTAGTAATTATTAGTTTCGTCATTCGTAAGTATCATTAGTAGGAAACATCTAGAATAAGCGATATATATGTATATATATATATATATGTATATATATATATATATATATATATATATATATATATATAAGTAAAGAGATTGATAAAAAATATATAATTATATTTTAATAATATCACAGAAGATCATATCAACTCAGTGAGAGATTAAACCTACTAGTGAAAGGAACACGCATTGTCTAGAAAATATTATTCATACCGGTTGCTGGACTAGAACCCCGGAACACGAGTCATGTTTAAAACTCAAATTCCAAATTCTTCAACAACCCGCAAAATCTGTGAGATAGAGTGTATGAATGTAAATATCATTTATATTTAAGTATATTTAAAATATCGCGTATATATAATATTTAGAAAAATGCTTTTTACGCCGTGTCAAACCAATTATTTATAATACAAAAGCCACAGATATTTTTAAAATAAAAATCATCATTGTCTACGACATGACCCTTTCAGATTTTCTCAAAATATCAACCATTCGGATTTGCATCGGAGAATTATCGATAGCCTGCTTAAGTAGATCCACAAACTTAAGCTAGCAACCTTTCATAAAGTTATGCGTTAATCGGAATAGACACGTATTGATTATAGGTTATAGGCCACTTTTCCACATGTGTAATTCTTAAGTATTGATGCATCTCTTTATGTCTGTACATGAAAACACATTGTTTCTAAATTAGTAAGTATATATATATATATATGTATATAGTACGTATATAACCACGGTATATAATATTATAAATATAATTAATCTATTATTTATTTCTGACGACGAAATGAGATATTAATTAAAATATGATGTTTGGTCCTATGTAATGTCGTATATCTGTTATTATACCATTTTGAACGATGGTATGAATTGTATTTGCATTTTTTTTACATATTTCACCCCAAACAAGGCAGGCCGCCACTGTAGACGTAAGGGGTTACTGCGAATTAGGGTGTAGGTTTTGGGCGTCACCCTAAGTTGGAAGCAGTGTAGCGAGTGTCTGTTTACATTAGTTTTAAACCTCTGCATGTCGGTACTGTCGGGGAAACAGGGAACAGAGAGGGAGTTCCAGAGGCCAGCAGCACGAGGAAAGAAGCTATTAGATGTAGAAGGATCTCCGGCATATGGGGATCTCCACATTGAATGGATGGGATTTAGCTGATTGGCTAGGTGGTCTAGTGAATTTATGTCGAGTGGGCATCAGAGTAGCCAACTCATCGGAGCACAATTCATTGAAGTATTTGTAAAACAGGCACAAGGAAGCAACATTGCGGCGGTGGGATAGGGGCTGGAGCTTGGCTAGATGACGTTAGGATTAGTATAGTTCGGTCGATGTTATGCGCAGATTGACGCTTTTTGAATAAGGAATACCTATATGCTGATTTTCAAAAATAGTTCACTTAAATATGATATAATATGATGGACTCTCCCATCGATTTCGACGTATGAGTGCCCAACCAGGGACTGTCCGCGCGTGAATTTGTAATTGCAAGGGTTGCGCAATCACCAACAACCCTCTCCTGAGTCGGCATTGCTTAATTCCAATGGCAAGTAGTAATGCAGGACGACTGGAAACAATGCCGAGATAAGCAGAGACCACATAAAGCATATGATATTCCCAAATGGTCACCCATTTAGTACTGGGCAGGCTCGACGCCGCTTAACATCGGTGTGTCAACGTGATTGTGCCGTGTATAATATGATAATTTAAATACTGTATATCACATCGTTAGACATATGATAATACTAGATTGAGTATGAAAGTTCGCGAATCGGATTGAAATAAGTATTATATATATATATGTATATATATATATATATATATATATATATATATATATATATATATATATATATATATATAATACTTATTTCAATTCGATTCGCGAACTTTTATACTCAATCTAGTATTATCATATGTCTAACGATGTGATATACCGTCTTTTAATTATCATATTATATGTTGGCCTATGCCTATATCAAATATTGTCTATGTGTTAGGTCGTTATTATTTACATATGATATAAGGATCCATATTCAAATATAAGTGGGATACGGTATATACATTCAAATATCATCAGTTAAATATTTCGACGATTCATGATCACAGTAAACGACCGTAGTATAGCTGCCTCAAAGTGGTGATACAAAGCAACAGAAAAAAAAGAAAAAAATTAAAGTAGCTCGGACCGAAAAAAATTGATTTAATTTTTTACCCTCTTTTAATCATTTTTTTTTTATTTCCTCTTTGTTCGAATTACATTTTCTGATTCGTTCACGTGACTCCAGCCTCCTTTCCAGTTCGTCTTCTTCCTACTTCTTCTTGTTAGCTGTTATACCTCTCCCCGCCACTGCCTCCTACTACTTCCATTTCCTTTCGCCCTACCCCTTCTTTCTTTTCGTTTAAGAACCTCCATCCCCAAAACACGCATATCCCCACGCTTGCTTCTTCGCCTCCGTTCTTGTATAGCAAATTGTCTGACTCCGGTTCGGTTTCCGAGATGCGTTCTACCAGCGGAAATTGTCCGGGATCTTCTTTTCGGGACGCCATTTTGTTTCAGAGACAAGGCCGTAGGATGACGACGACGACGAGGTTGGTGGCGGCGGCAGGCGAACGGTCGACAAACGAGGAGAAAGTAAGGCAAAGAGAAACTGTGTGGTATGTGGGAAGAAGGGGAGGCGTGGGTTGACGAGAAATATAGGGGTAGGGGGATCGTCGTCTGAATCGACTAATCAGATCATTCGAGAATATCTTTCCCTGCGAAGCCAATTACTTCCGGTTATTCGTTGACAAAACTCGGTGGAAAAGAGAAGCGGTGGGCGGAAGCAGCGGCGCTGGCGGTAGGAGGACTGATGTCGGCTACAGAAATTGAAAAAAAAATATTACTATTATCATTATTAGTTATAATAATATTAGGGGCAGGAGTAGCGGGGTGAGTATACCTATTGGCGGTGGTATGAGCGGCTGCCGTGGTGGGTTCGGGGAATTTAATCAGCTTCTTAATATTGTTCTAGTAATTTCATTTTTACTGCTGATAATAATATTCGTATGAGCTGAAGACGAATCGCTATGAAATCCAAAGAAAAGAAAACACAATAAAAAGGTAACACAGGGAGGAAATGAAGAAGACTGACATAGAAAAAATGAATATTAGAATTATTAATAGAACTGAAAATAGAGAACTAAATAAGTTAAGTAATAATAATAATAATAATAATAATAATAATAATAATAATAATAATAATGATAATAATAATAATAATAATAATAATAATAATAATAATAATAATAATAATAATGATTAATAAAAGATTCTGTAATTTTGAGGAGGAATATCGACACTCAAATTCCAGAATAGACCAAAGCTCAGCACCAGCGAGAAATCTATGGAAAACGGCTGTTGCGATGATAAAAAAACGACTCATTGAAATAGACAGAGAGTACTGGACACTTGGAGGTACGTGTTTCTAGTTAGAAGACAATTGTTGATGATGACTTGTGTGAAAACGTATAGTGAGAACATCATAATAATGATAATAATAATGATTATAATGACGACAATAATAATAATAATAATAATAATATTAATAATAATAATAATAATAATAATAATAATAATAACTCGCCCAACAAGAATACAAGTACAGACATGACTGTGTAGGGAAAGCAGTACACTGGGAACTGTGCAAACAATAGGAGTTCAAGCATAAACCAGAAACTACTGAAAAACGAAAAACACAAACTTCTCTAAGACATGGATATACAAACGGATAAACTCATACAAGCGCGGATACATGATGTTATTATAATTGACAAGAAGAAAACATCTTGCAAAACCGTAGACTTCGCCGTTCAAGCAGTCTACAGAGTGAAGATCAAAGAGACGAAAAAACGAAACAAATACACAAAACCAGCCAGTGCACTGAAAGGAATATGGAGCATGAAAAAGTCAGTATAATACCAATAATCGTAAGGTACACTAGGAACAATCCAAACAAACTGGAGAAATTGGAATCAAAGGGGCCATCGAAGCCATACAAATGGCAGCAACGATAAAACAGCTGAGATCTTAAGGACAATCCTTGAATGCGGAAACCAGCCCGCATATGCTACAAAGGGTAACCAGTCATATGGAATTTACAACATGCTGTCAACCAAGCCATTGTCTTTTAGCCGCAATGTTGCATCCCTACGCTTGTTTTAGGAGTACTTAAATAATAAGAATATGGTCCCGCAAACTGACTGCACTTGTATGCCTTTAACCTAAATGGCTCGACTAACCCGACATGCAGCAACGCCCAACCCCTTATACTGTAGAAGTCCGCGGATGCCGGAATATTTTGCGCGAGTAACTGCTTTCCTCGAACTACTTGCTTTTGGAATTCACTCCCTTCTGACTGTTTTCTTTGACTGTACTGACATGAATTTAAAATGTAATTCAGAGAAACATATCTCTGTACAACTTCCCACTTATGATTAACCTAATAAATATGGCTCTAATTTCTAGTCGCTCATTACGTCTCAGTGATACTATGCCTTGTGCGGAGTGAATAATAAAAAAGAATCAGCCACAAGTAAGTTGAAAAAGAAATGAAGCATACATATTGTAAGGATATTGAAAAAAACAACAGAACTGAAAATTACAGGACTCACATACACTGTCCCCATCCCGCAAAACGCGCACACACTACCACACATGTGATATTACCAACCTCAGCTGGTTTTACACAAAATGGTCATGAATAGTCCAAGATGATTGAAAGACCCATTACAGAAAATGTCGGCATTCACTGGACCTTTAGGTAGCTTGTTGCCATTCAAATTCCAGCGAAGTCCAACTATCGGCGCAAGCGAGCAATCAATGGGGAACGTCTTTTTCGATAACGCAAAATGAGTTGCAGCGATTATCGAACGAGACGAAGGGTGCTGGATATCTGGGGAACTTTTTTGTTCTTATTTGTTTTGTTTTTCCTACATTTATTCGCCTGAAACATGGCATATTGCCACTGAGACGTAAGCGGCTGCTGTGAATTAAGACACATATTTATCGGGGCATCCCACAAGGTGATTTCTGCAGCTAGATTTTTGTTCACATTACATTTAAATTTCTGCATGTTGGCGCAGTCAGGGACACTGGCAAAAGAGAGAATACCAAAGTCTAACAGTTCGAGTATACAAGCTATTACAGTAGAAAGCTTCGGTAGAGGTAGCCGCTTTTCTTTGCAGCCGCCTTGGCAGTGTCTTCTGTGTATTTGTTCCAATTCAACCTATGAGCAAGCACAGGTAATAACTCGTGTGAAAACTTATAGGGAATAAGAAATAATACTAAAGATATGACGTCAGTATAAAAATACTAGCGATAAAAGTAACGTTAAATGAAAAGAAAATATGTAGACGCTTTTCAGATTAAAATAAAATAAAATAAAAATAAATCAGTACAGAGTTAGAAAGGAACAATATCGAAAGATCTGAACGTAAGAAGATATGAAGATACATTCTAAATTGAACAAGGAATAGACGCACCGGAAGGGCTAAACTTAATTTCCCGAACAGAATGGTTTCGAACCAATTTTATGTACCCTTACGAAGAGTAAAATCAAGATATAATGGTACTGAATTGTAGGGTTTAAATCCTTATTCCAATGTTGATTAAAATCAATGACAGTGTTTTGATTCTAGTAAATGCCTCAAATGTGAGACTTCAGACTAAGAGTCTTAAAAAGGAATTCAAATTCAGGGAATCTTGCTTAATTGATGTATAATTCATATCGATAAAATTCAATGCAAACCAGAAATATTTAAATTTTCAAATGGGAGACAGTGTATATTTAATGCTTTCTTACAATCCATTTTAAATACGTAACTTTGGAAAATATTTAATTATTGAATATCTAATACGTATTGTTAAAATTTCACAAACATCGGAGGAATATGCATTTTCACGAACGGGTTCCAATCAGCATTTGCATCATTTCCATAAAACTGAATTAAACTAATTATAACCTATGTTACGCACCCTAATGCTTACAATATGTGTTCCAAAATTGATAATGATCGATTAATGAATTTAGGAGTGAATCTTATACAGAATAATAGGCTGACATATATACATAGCTGACTTCATATACATGCACTTCTTAAATGTTAAAATTTACAAAAAAATATGTGCCAATGTTACTCAGCGGGTTGCTTATAATAAATTTTCTAAATTCATAATGAGCCGTTCATTGGTTAAGTAGAGTATCCTGCACAAAGAAATATACAATATATACAATACCTAACTTTAGAGAGGTATCAATTAAGTCTCAGAGACATTTTTTTTCACCAAAAATAATCGTTTGTATAATTTTGCGTGTATATGCTGTTTATATATTTTACAAGATAGTCTCAGTGTCCTGTGTTTCATTTTAATACGAACCATCTATCTATTTGTATTATGCCACCGTGAAATTTTATTTAAAACTTACCTGTTGTTGGTTTATATTAATTGGAGTTGTTTCCGCACTTTACAGTTGTCTTTAATATCCACTGATCTGAATGACTTTACCCCCATCGAAGAGTACCAGCATTTAGAAGTAATTCATTATCACACACATTCCCAGAAATAAAAACACTAACTGTTATCACGGATAAACGACTAGTGCAAATACATAGAATAAGTTCATATTGGAATAGAACGGAGTGCATTTAAAATCTAGTGAGACTTTCTGTCACCCAGACTCCAGGGAAAGCTACATAATTTTCTCAACGGACAATCAATGGTGATGATTTGTAACGATTGGTGGACAAAAGTCAGCGTATGTGTTTTAGCCCAAATGTTGTTACGTTACGACTCGTATAGATAACTCCTCCTCTTCTCAATAGTTAATATATTTTCAATACGTTTAGAAATATGTTAAAAATAAATTACGAAGATAATCATATTTTTATGGTGAGAATTTGGTGTCTGTCTGTAACAGAGAAATATGTCATATTTCATACATTATTATTTTATATTACTGCATGTCAACAACCGTTGGGTCATTTTATGCGGAAATCTTAAACGGTTTTGTATCATATTGATTTGTAGATTAATATACATTTTAAGAGGTGTTTGTTCATACAGCACCTGGTCTTCCGAAATGATCACCGATTTAGTACTGGTCAGACTCACCACCGCTTAACCGG
Source organism: Sepiola atlantica (assembly GCA_963556195.1). NCBI lineage: Eukaryota > Metazoa > Mollusca > Cephalopoda > Sepiida > Sepiolidae > Sepiola > Sepiola atlantica. The sequence continues at coordinate 59,766,023 of OY744530.1, forward strand.
TGGTATTACGGGGATAACAGGTGTGTTACTGTGATTATAGTAGTATTAGCTTTCTTTAAGAAAAGGCGTAATAATTTCAAAGACTTGTAACCTTATTTACTTCTCTCCCCACGAGGGTTGGGTAAGGTGCAATGCCAATTTTAAAATGGGAAATAGCCAGTTTCTGAAAATGGGGCATTATAGATTAGGAACAAAATGAAAGTTACTTCAGACTAGAATGACCTCTTCTTCGCCGAGCGATGGCAGAACAGATGAAGTGCAGCATCAGAACAGATACAACCCTTTGGTTTTACCAAAGAGGCCAAGCAGCAATAACTTGTATATTTTTAATAAAAACGAAATAAATATACACATTATAAATGGCAATAAAAATAGAGAAAACGCATTCGAAAACGAAAATATAACATATTATTAAATGTCTTCTTTTTTTTTTTAATAAAAAAGATCGTGTATATAAGTGGATTATTCGGACTTGTGTTTTCATTCTGGATATTATTCTCACAACGTCTCGGCTGATGTAACCTCCGACCTTTTTAAGGCGTGTCTTGTCGAACTGAGGAATCTTCATCTCGAACTCGGGAATCTATACGGAATTTCGAATGAAAACCTGTATTTAATCCACCGGGGGGGGGGGCTTCTGTTCCGTCAGCCATGACCGGGTAGAAGTCTGAATAGATTCATAATCGTATTCTTAGTATCGCCCGCATTGAGAACTTATTATAGTTTATCTTACTTTCACTCTTATTCCAGGCAAACCAACCGGATGTCAGCAAGTAATTACCGTAAACAGCTGTTGCGAGAAGATACACCATTAGTTACAATGATAGTGGTACAAAACGGATGAGATAAAATCGGCGTTTACCACATAGGTGGCTGAATATATTCGCCAAATTAGTAAAAGTGTAACTTACTTATGAATATATAAAATAAGATTTGTAATGTATTAATTTACTTTTACCAAATATAATTACGACAATCACTTGCAAACTCTGAAGTTCGCCCAAACGAGAGGTGAGGGATGTAAATA
>OY744530.1:59772049-59797049 GCA_963556195.1 Sepiola atlantica
CAAGGTAGTAAGTTATGAAAATATATGTATAGCAATAAAGCTATACAGACACTTCCGCGTTTCATCTCCGTAGGGAATCGTCAATCTAATTATATATATATATATATATATAGTTAACCCCAAACAAGGCAGGACGCCACTGTAGACATAAGGGGCTACTGGGAAAAAGAAAAGGGGAGAAGGTAGGGGGGTCAACCTTAATTGGGATCTGCGCAGCGAGATGTCTGTTTACATTAGTTTTAAATTTCTGCATGTCTGAACTGTCGGGGAAACAGGGGACAGGGAGGGAGTTCCAGAGGCCAGCAGCACGAGGAAAGAAGCTATTTGAGTAGTAAGTTATCCGACATCTGGGGACCTCCACAGTGAAACTATGAGATTTAGTTGATTGTCGAGTTAGTCTAGTGAATCTACGTCGACGGGGTACCAGAGTAATGCTACATTGCGGCGATGGGACAGAGGCTGTAGCTTGGTTGACAGAAACGGACCTGTTAGGTTGGCAATTCTTTTTTGGACCTTGTCAAGGAGGGAGAGACTAGTAGATGATGCACCAGCCCAGATGTGACAACAATACTTCATGCATGGGCGGATGGTGGCTTTGTAGAGATACAGGATAATGTCAGGTGTGAGGAGTTTACTAGCACGGTAGAGGGGGCCAACGTTCTTTGTGGCAGCCTTGGCAATGTCTTCAATGTATTTGTTCCAATTCATGTTCCCTCTGAAGGTTACACCGAGGAGTTTGTAATGATGAACTCTCAGGTGGGGGGTTATTGGCCATGACAATCGGTGGTTGAAAAGGTACCTTGTAGTTATTGAAGGAAAAGAGCTCTGCCTTAGCGGAATAACAGTTACCAACCATTTATGACCCCAATCCACAAGAGCCTGGAGGTCATTTTCTAAAGCTTCAGCCATTTCCTCTGATATGATCGCGTCGATTTTGCCAACATGGCGAGAGTAAAGGGTGGTGTTATCAGCAAATAAGCCAATCTCAGACTCTATATCATCAGGGAGATCGTTTATATAGACCAGGAACAACAAGGGTCCAAGGATAGAGCCCTGGGGTACACCAGCAGTTATGTCATGTTGTTTAGATGAACGGCCATCGAGGACAACATGGATTTCATGATATACATTATGATATGTTTATATATATTACCTATGATATAAACTATTGTCTCTGTCTATCTCTCTCTTTATGTATATATATATATATATATATATATATATATATATATATATATATATATAATTTATCATACATATCGCTATCCATAAAAAAAAGCTGTATTAAATTTCAGAAAGATTAGTTCAATTGTTTAAGCGTTCATTTCAAATATGTAATAATACAAAATTTAACTAAAAGCAGCACCGAGGTGGACAACACTGTGGAGGGGTAAACTAAATTGTGAGTAAAGCAATGTCTTAAGAAAAGTAACTTCACGGTGGTGTATAAGAATGGACTAAGAAATAGCGCATGAAAACACATATACATAACTATGGAAGAGACAGTTGAACAGACAAATTGAATCTCTGTGAGCTGCACAAAACAACAGGATCAGGATATATTAAAGTCAAGATAAACAAGAACCAGTAAATAGGAGACTCTATTAACCAAGATACACAACAGTGAACCACATCATAATTGACTGCAGCTAACTAACCAAAAGGGGTATAAAAATGGACAGGGCTGGGTAAGGAAGATACTCAACTCTTAGCTTGGCATTAAATGCGTTTTAATCATGCGAGCAAATTGTACAGGTTACAACCTCAAACTAAGATTAACATTCGACCGTTTAGTAGACAGTCGACAAGCCTAATAATTTGACCCTTATAACAAGTCTTAAGTAAGCTAAAGCTAAATGTTTATACAAACACTATCAACTCCCGAAGAGTTCTCTGTTTGCTTACAGGAAAAGTTTAAAATGTTTCACAATAGCTGTTGGCGATTTAACTAACCTCTAAGATTTAGTTTGAATGTAAAAAAGTGATGATTAATTGTTGTAATTAGCAGTAATATATAATTAATTATACACGCCGCCTACCTCTCTCTCTAACTGTGCATGCCACTCGCCCACCCTCATGCCATGTTGATTCAATACTGTCTAATATATCTATGTAATTATTTTGAGAAAAAGTGACTCTCTGTTTCTTCCTCGTAAACTAAAACACACTACAAACATGTATGTAAATTAAATTAGCAATTAAAAGTATATTTTCCTTTATATAATAACAATAATAATTGTGATCATGATAATCAAAATAATAATAATAATATGGATTTAAAGAAGCTAATTATTTTTAATTACGCTAAACGATTGTATTAAGAGATATGCCACAGTTTATTAGTTTTAGAATAGAATTAAAATACAAGTAATACTATATATATATATATATATATATATATATATATATATAAAGTTAAGAAGGAAACATGCAAATGAGTGGCAAGCCATTACCTTGCATCTGACGGGCCTTAGTCCGGTAGCGAAATAAATTATAATACAAATGACTTAAAAATGTTGGTTTGAGTTTTTTTTCTTTAACTTTATTCTTGCTCTGCATTGTAAACGTATCTCATACTCAAAATCTCCGATCAGAAATATTCTATTTTACAACAATCCAACATATGTTACCTCATTACTTCAGCAGTGGTTGTTTTTTCAGGCAGCCGCATGGGATCGAACGTAGTTCGTACATTCAGGTTCCGGCAACCAGAACAGACTGTAATTGAAATTATGAAACACTTACCCGGGGAGGCAGGGGGAAGCGTTTTTGCTGTCCACAGTGTTCAACGCTCGCGCGGAACTCGCTTTGTCGCGAATGACAACACATGTCTCAATTTCACGGTGCTCTACTTTCAAGACTATTACATATTTAAAGGGGGTTTTAACTATAAATATATTTTATTAAATACTAAAGTGTTATTTTACCTACATACGATATTGTTTCGCGCTTTTTACCTTCATCAGTGCAGGACTGGTGGTTGAAGACAGTCGAACGAAGTGTGTAAATTCAGGCTAGAATAACGAGATAAACGCTCGAGAAATTGGGATATTCTCTGACAAAAAAAAAACTCAAAAGAAGATATTTCAAAGAGACAAATGTTTTCTAATGTAATAGAAATGTTAACCGTTTCATCAATTCTAAACAATAAATGCAAGTTTCTATTTGTATGACACTATTATGACTGACATGCATGAGATTGATTTCTCATATTGTGTAACGGTGCGAATTGGCCTTAATGTTAAGAGCGCTCTGAATTAAGTTGAGGGTGACGCTTGTTCCAGGGTTCAAATCGTGCGACCAGTTACAACAGTTATTTCTATACTGATGTTTCCGCAAGAATAAAACGTATACGTATGTAGATAATAATTAAATATTTATTATTAAATTATTATTTGTAGCCCCATTGCGGCCGGGCCCTTTAATGAGAATGTACATAAGCCGTCTAATCTAAACTATAAATGCCTGTTCCTTTCTTTATAATAATATTATGACGGCTGACTATAGTTGTCCGCCTTCTTGACATGAATAGGATGGATTTCTTATCACGTCGTGAAACGGATGGAATTGGTCTAATTACGTAGAGCGCTCAAAATTCAGTTTAAGGTGACTCTTGTTCCGATGCTCAAATTGTTCGACTTGTTTGAAAAATGACTTCTACGTTATGTATACATTATTCCACAAGGTTTACACGTATTCGTGTGTAGATAATAATTAAATAGTTATTATTAAATAATTATATATATATATATATATATATATATATATATATATATACAGAGAGAGAGAGAGAGAGAGAGAGAGAGAGAGAGAGAGAGTGAGACTGGTAGTTTTCTTGAAGCATTGTTGAGAATAGTAGTAGTATGTTTTTAAAAAGGTTTGGGCAAAGCAAAATGCCGGATAGATTGTAAGCTGGAAGGAACAATAATAATAAATCGAAATGGGATTTACTATTTATTTTTTCTTAAAATCTTACATCACAGCAAGTGTGGTGTTCGCTGGCTGTTTGTGTGTTGTCCGGATAAAAACACACTAACAGCTTACACCACACTTGCTGTTATGCAAGATTTTAAGAAAAAATAAATAGTAAGAACCATTTCGATCAATTATTTTATTCCTACCAGCTTAAAGCCTACCCGGCACTTTGAATTGCCCTCAGCCTTTTTAAAACATACTACTAATATATATATATATATATATATATATATATATATATATATATATATATATATATATACACACACTTCTTAAAACATGTTATAATAGAGAATAGGGGATTTTTATTTATACAAATAAATAATAATATTTTCGTATAAGTTATAATTCATATTTTATTATAGTCATAATATAATACATTTTAATGTCTGTATGTCTGTGTGTCTGTATGCATGTATGTATGCTGATATCTGTTCGATCTCTGTCAATCTCTTTCCATATATATATTTTGGTGATATCTCTAGATAGACGGATGTTTCCGGCGGTGAAGGTTTTAACGAAATATTTAATAAATGATTTTGAATCATCACCCGGACAATAAACACTCAGCCGACACAACACATGCTGTTATGTAAGATTTCAAATTAAAATAAATAGTAATTCCCCCTTAGTTTGATTTACTACTGTTTGTTCCTTCCAGCTTACACCCTACCTGACACTCTTCGTGACACATAGCCTTCTTAATATATAACTGGGCACTTTCGAGTAGCTTTAATAACAAGCAGTACAAATAGCTATATGCGCGATCCGAACACCGTTTCGTAAGATCACTCTAGCTGCCTGGTAAATGGCGGCCACGTGTCGCTATTTACAGTTAAAGTTACTCTATATTTACTAACTAATTGACGATGGCCGTTTGGTTAAGATCACCGACTACGAATCAGTGGCGATTTGTGTTCGGGGTTCGCGCCTACCGACCGTCGGGAATTAGTTCCTAGACTGAAGATTGCGTTAGCATGAAACATCGATGTCTCTAGGTATTTAAATAATTAATATTTATTTATTAAAAAAATATTATTGTATATATATATATATATATATATATATATATATATATATATATATACAGGCTGACTAAAAAAAAACGGGCCCCGTGTACACTTTATGTGATATCTCCTTTATTTATTCACCAATTGCCCTTATTTTTACAGGACATGGCAGAATAAACGACCGTGAGTACACCAAGACCTCAGTGGGAGATGGGACAAAGAATACACTGTGTTAAATTTTACTACAAGACAGACTCGTTTAAGAAAACCCAATGTATCAGTTAGGTTGTGAAAAGGCTCCACCTAAAAGTAGAATTCAGAACTGGGTGGACAACTTCGAGAAGTATGGGACCGTGGAGAACTTCAACGCTGCCAGTAAGAATCGTCCAAGCAACTCGGCACGTCCCAAGAATCGGACAGCCGAAAGTGTGAGAGAGTCTCTCCAAGAGATTCCGAAACGCTCTGTGCGTAAGCGAAGTCAGTCCATCGGTATCTCCCTTGAGACTTACAGGAGAGTGCTGGTGAACGATATTAGGGCTTACCCATACAGAATACAGACGCTGCAAGCCCTTACAGCCTCAGACAAGAAGCAGAGAGGCGCTATGGCAGTCAAGATGCTCGATAAGATCGAGGAGACACCAGGTTTCCTTAACCTCCTTTGGACCTCAGATGAAGCCCACTTCCATCTTGACGGAAAGGCGAACTCCAAGACAAATGTCTTCTGGGGGTCCTCCAGACCTAATGAAGTAGCCACCAAACCCCTGCACTCTCCTAACTGCACGGTGTGGGCGGCAATCTTGGTCAGAGGCATCATCGGACCTATATTCATCGAAGAATCTGGCGCAGCAGTGACAGTCACCAAGGAGCGGTATGTGGAGGTCCTCAAAACCTTCAAGAGTGATCTCCAGACCCTCTACCCGTCGCTCATGAGCAAGTTCTGGTTCCAGCAAGACGGAGCAAGTTCTCACACCTCAAACCTGTCCTGAGATTGGCTGAAAGAGAACTTCAGAGGCCGAGTGATCAGTCTCAAGACTAATTTTGAGTGGCCACCCCATAGCCAGGACCTAAGCCCCCAGATTATTTCCTTTGGGGCTATCTTAAGGACAGAATGTATGCAAAGAAAACCAAAAACCATCACGGAACTCAAGGAAGTCATCAGGGAGGATATGAGAGCCATTCCCAATTCAGTATGTAAGAACGTCATGGACAACTTCGTTCTGCGCCTCAAGAAATGCACGGAGCTAAAAGGAGTCAATCTAGAACACATGCTGTAGAACTGAGAAAAGAAGGCCAAATACCCTAGTGTTTTGATATGATGTTGTAAATATATAAACTAGTTATGCCCCCAAATTCATTTAATTCGGACGAAACACTAAGAAACTGGGCCTAATTAGATTTGGGGCCCGTTTTTTTTTGGTCACCCTGTATATATATATATATATATATATATATATATATATGTATATATATATATATATATATATATATATATATATATATATATATATATATATATATATATAATGTAATAATCCAGGTAAAAAATATCCACAGGGTGGTAATCCAGAGAATGTTAACCTGGTTTATAAAAAGTGCTAAATATCAAAATAGAGCTTTATATATGCTAATTTTATTCACACAGACATGTACAAAATCTGCGACACTGGTATGTCGATGTTATCGATCAACAGTTACTATAAACTGAGATCTCATCAGACAGAGTTAGAATTCGATCTTAACCTCAGATCATATTTGGAGAGAATGAAATGGAGGGATAAAGGAAGAGAAGAAGAAGAAAAGAAATTTAACATTTCAAAAATTGGGGCCGTTAAAAAATTTAAAAATTTAAAAATTTAAAATCTAAAAAATCTAAAAACAAAAAATAAAAAACATAAAATCTAAAAAATCTAAAAAATCTAAAAAATCTAAAATCTAAAATCTGAAACAAACAGGACAAATAAATAAATAAATAAGGGGAAAGAGAGGCATATAATGAAGGGAGAAGTGATAGGAAGGTAGACACATAAATAAAAAGAAGGTGCAGAAAAAAGAAAAGAAAACGGCTGTTGATTCAGATCGAGAGAGAAGAGATAGGAAATAGAAAATAGGAGGGGGAGGTGTACATGCACGAATCAAGTGTAAAAAAAGAAAACGACAGTTATTTTAAGCAGTGCTTATAAATGTATTTTTCAAGTGAACTATAATATTGTGTATATGAGTGTATGCGTGCGTGCGGGCAAACAGATCAGACGCGTGTAATTGGTGTGGTGGTAGGTTCTGAATTTATATTATCTTTGTATTATGTCAAGAGTGTATTAGATTACCATTAATAAATTAATAAATCGAATAAATATATTCGTTAAGTATAACAGGATTAGTAGTAGTAACAATAATAGTAATAATAATAGACTCCCATACTAATTGACATGAAATTATGAAAATAATAATGAATGATAATAAAAAATAATAATAATAGTTTAATTTAATTTAAAAGTACTAAAAAAGTATTAAAAAATGTAACTAAAGAAACACTAGAAAATGCCAGCGTTATTAATTATTATTATTATTATTAATAATAATAATAATAATAATAATAATAATAATAATAATAATAATAATAATAATAATAATAATAATTATAACAGCGACGACAACAATGATAATGGTGGTCAATAATATTTAAGAATTTATAAAAAATAATAATAATAGTTTGTGAAAGAAATAGAAGAATTAAGAAATATTAGAAATACTAGGAGGTAGTGATACTCATAGTAATATTAAACAATAAGATAATGTTTGCCGATATTGTGATATGGGTTAATGGTTGCAATAATGCTGATCATATAAAATAGTAATAATAGTGGTTTTACCGACAGCAGTAATAAGAGTGGAAATCCCAGTAATCTTAACAATAGTAATAATTATAGTGAAAAATTGTATAAATAATAATAGAACAGTACAAATAGTAGTAGTAGTTATAATGATGATGATAATAGCAATAAAGATGAAACCAATAATAATAATAATAATAATAATAATAATAATAATAATAATAATAATAATAATAATAATAATAATAATGGTAATAATAATAATTGAAATAAAATAATAAAGTTATAGATAATGACATTATCATTACTATCAATGACAGTGGAAGCAACAGTCAGGTAACGGTAAAACATGGCAATATCAATATTATTAATAATAGTAATACTGTTAATTTCACTGCCGCAAATAATAAAAACTATGATAGTAACAGTAGGTATGATACCACGACTAACAACAATAGTAATCTTGATAAAAGTACAGAAATGAAAAATAGTTCAATGTCAAATAATTAAGTTTAAAATAGTAATAATAGTAATAATAATTGATAATGATAATCTAAAAATAATCTAAAAAAATATAAAAAATATTAATCAATAAATGGATAAAAATATAAGGGGATATTTAAGGGTAAAGAAAATACAGAAGATGACAATTAATATTAATCGTTGTGGGTATAATAATAATAATAATAATAATAATAATAATAATAATAATAATAATAATAATAATAATAATAATAATAATAATACCACTACTACTAATAATACTACTACCAATAATACTACTACAAATAATACTACTAATAATAATACTACCAATAATAATACTACTACTACTAATAATAATAATTAATAAAAAAAGGTATAAGATGATAGTTGTGTTGACAAGATTACCAGTTGATGGGTAAGTGAAGTTTTTTTTTATAGTAATAGCCTAAGGAGTTATAAGTGGATTACTAAGAAGTTAATTGATGTTTTTGTTTTTTGTTTAGAAGTTTGCCCCGATCACTAAACTTAATTATTTCGAGTTTTTCTGTTAGGCAAAGGTAACAAGGTGAGTTTAGGGAACTACAGGTGCTAGGTGTTCTGTTGGTGATTGGTTATTGTTGTATAGTTCCTAGTAATGTATAGAAAGTGAGGTTTTTTTCTGATATGAAGGTTATTAAAAGAACACTTATGTCCAGTATGTTTTTCTTTGAAGGTATTACCAGCCATACCTATGTAGAATTTTTTCAGGGTTGGGTTTTCTTTAGTAGAGATGGTTGCTTGATATACTGATTGGGTTATTTGGCAATTATGTTGTAATGGGCATTCTTTTTTGTTTGTGCAGTTACAGGGTTTGGTATTTGTAGTTTTTGTTGCGGTAGTTTTTTCATTTAGAATTTTATTGTTATGTTTTTTTATTATTTTTTCTAAATTTTCGCAACAGCTATAGCTTAATTTAAGGGTGTTTTTATTAAAACTGTTATGCAGTATATTGTTGGGAGGGAAGTGTAGATTAATTAAGTCAAACATTTTTCTACGAGTTTTGTTTTAACCATGTTATTATATGGGGGTGTGAACCAAATATTTTTTCTACCCCTATTTATGCGGCTGTTGTTGGGAGGTGTAGGTTTGGTGAATTTAATTTGGGTGTTTTTGTATCCACTTCGCTTTAACGCTTTATTGTAAAAGTCTTTATGTTTGTTGAAAATTTCTTCATTAGAGGAGTTATCACTAATTTTTTTTTCGATTGATCTGGGGATGTGTTGAATTATGGTTTTTGAGTGGGTAGAGAGTGGGTGGACATTGTATTTAGTATACGGTTCATAAGTTTCTTTATTTAAGTTGAATGTTACGTCTAAGAAATTAACTATTTTTTAGATTTTTAATTTTTTAATTTTTTAATTTTTTAACGGCCCCAATTTTTGAAATGTAAAATTTCTTTTCTTCTTCTTCTCTTCCTTTATCCCTCCATTTCATTCTCTCCAAATATGATCTGAGGTTAAGATCATATTCTAACTCTGCTGATGAGATCTCAGTTTATAGTTACTGTTGATCGATAACATCGACATGGCAGTGTCGCAGATTTTGTGCATGTCTGTGTACATAAAATGATATATATATATATATATATATATAATTTTGAGAATATTTCAAATACCATAGACAACGTATTTTTAACTTAAAAAAAAATGAATTATTTATTTATTTATTCTAAAAACTTATGACCTTTCAACTTGACTGCGATAAATATGTCTCAATTAAGAAGGATTAAACTATATAAAAAAATATGCTTATACTTTTGGCAATAGTGGATATCAACGAAAGTTCTCTAGTTTTTAGAATAAATAAATACTTTTTTAAAAAACATAAAAAATGTGTTGTCCTGGTTTTTCAAAATATTTTCCTTGTTATTGCCATTTAATTAACGCTCAAAGTCTGGACTTTTAATTCAATATATATATATATATATATATATATATATATATATATATATATATATATATATATATATAACGGGGCCTCCCTGCAGCATTTAGGGTACCGTGCAGCGTAGATATCTGAATGCGTTCATTTCTTATATCACCATAACAATAACAACAATCAATTACATTTATGTGCAATAAAATATCCTTGCAATTCGGGCGAGTTACGTAGGCCGACGGTAAAGTCACCAGACTACGGTAATTGTGGTTGTGGTTTCGACGAATTTGCTCGAATTCAGCCACGCTGATGAGCCGTATTGACGACGAAACGCGCAACTGTAGATAAATATAGTTTTACTTGAAATGAAAATGCACTTAATATAAGGCTCAACACAAAGCGTAATGGGGTGACTACATCTTGCATTTAGGTAATATAGATATGATAATGCGATCATTCGTCATTATCGCCAAAACAATAACAAAACAAAATGGTATATATATATATATATATATATATACATATATATATACATATATGTATATATACACACATATATACATATATATATATATATATATGTATATGCATATATATATATATGTATATATATATTTATTTTATACGTTCATAAATTATATCCATGGACACGTGTCTCCGGCTCACAGCCATCATCAGCATGGCCACGTTAGACAAGGTTTGATCCTTCGATATCAATCGCGACTAATAATGCAGTTTGCAGCATCTTAATCACTTAGGAAGTCAGACAATCGACGTAGTAGTGAGCAACAAAAAACAACGAACGTTTCAATCACCAATAAAAATAATTATATAAAAGTACACACACACATATATATATATATATATATATATATATATATATATATATATATATATATATATGAACATTCCCTTCTCCACATTCTTCCCAGCTGAATGAATTTCTCTATTTTTCGTACGTATGTATGCCACCAGTTTCCACTTTTTTTAACAAGTACTCTCCTTTGTCTCTTTCTATCTTCTTCTTACCTATGTCTATATTTCTTTATTTTTCTTCTCTGCTCATCTCCTAATTTAATTCATGTTATTTTTTCGATCTTATTTCAATTACCAATGTAGTTCGGTCCGTTTGTATGTATTCTAATATATCAATCAATCTATCTATCTATCTATCTATCTATCTATCTATCTATCTATCTATGTTCTGTTATCTTCCCATCTTCCTAGCCATCTACATTCTCTCTTTCCATGGGTATCCTTCTTTCTCTCTGTATCTTCCTACTACCTTTCTCGTCTCCCATTCCAGAACGAAGTGTTGTTATTTTATTTATTGGGCTATTTATGATCACATTTTAATTACCAGGGCACTTCAGTCTAGCTGTATGTCTCTAAGTATGTTTGTATGTATGATAATATCTATTTATCTATATATATTTTTGCTTATTCATCACCTGTCTATCTATCTATGGAGCTATATATTGTTCTATCTATCTATCTATCTATCTATCTATCTATCTCTCTCTCTCTCTCTCTCTCTCTATATATATATATATATATATATATATATATATATATATATATATATATATCGATCTTCACCGTCTCTTTCCATCTTTTTCTTTTCAGTGTCCACCTTACTCTCTTTCTCTCTCTCTACCTCTCACACGTTTTTTCCTTCTCCTATCTCCCCCCTCCCTCACTCTCTCACTATTCCCTGTCTCTCCCTGTCCCCATCCTAAAACGAACTGTTAATTGTCAACATCAACGAAACGACTTTTAATTAGCGTCGTTTTGTTTACGCTTAATTGATGCCACCTGATCTTCGTTCCAAGGGCGACCTCTGGCGTCGTATTTTGTCACTTCTATCTCGTTGCCTGTCCAACCTAAACCTCCATCCTAATCTGTTTTTGTTCTGTTTCGACAACGTGGATACCGAACACACCACAGCTCAGATTAAATTTCCTTGTCTTTTCTTGTGCGGGGTTTTGTGTTTTATTCTTTAGGTTTCGACTTACGCTCTATCCTTTCTCTCTTACGTTTATTGAATTACAGACACACATTGTTGTTGTTGTTTCTATTGCATTTCTTTCTTTCTTTTTTCGTATTCGTTTTTTTTTAATATTTGGTGTGTTCTCTTCTGTTCGTATCTTTACGAATCTGAACTTATTTCATTCTGAATTCCATTTTTCCTTCTCCTTCTATTTCTCATTCGTATTATTCTTCTCATACTTCTTGACTGTTTCTTTATCGTTGTCCTCCCTGTGTTCTTCTCCTCATCAATTATTTTATTTTACTAATGCATCATGTATTTTTACTTTCGTTTTCTTATTATTATTATCCCTTTATTGCCTTCCTCGTCTTCTTCTTCTTCTTCTTCTTCTTCTAGTTCTTCTTGTTATTCTACTTCTATTACTTCATCCTTATATTCTGTTTTTCTACTTTTTTTTCTTTTTTTCTTCTTCTTCTCATTATTATTATTATCATTATTATTATCATTATTATCATTATAATTGTTATTATCATTATAATTGTTATTTATTATTATTATCATTATTATTTATTATTATTGTTATTAGTATTAGTATTTGTATTAGTATTAGTATTAGTATTATTATCATTATTTACTTAATCCTTCCTTTTTCCTTTTCCAGTTCGTATTTTTCTTATACTTCCATTACTTCTTTTTAACCTTCTGTATTTTTACTTCTTTTTTTTTAATTCTACATTTTGCTTCTTTTCTTTCTTTCTTTCTTCATCTTTTTTATGCAATTTATTTCTTCTTCTCTTATCTTTTTATTCTTCTTCTTATTATTATTAGTATTATATCCCTTCAACTAATTTCGTTTCACCTTTTTTGCCCTTTTCTTCGTCATGTTCGTTGCAGTCCTCGCCATATTCTTCTTGTACTATTTCCACACTTATGTTCATTTTCGTTCACTTCTTTTTCTACTCATTCTCTTCCTTCTGATTTTCATTCTCATTTTTATTTTATAATTCTTTTTTCCTTTTCTCCTCCCTTTTTTTTAGATCATCGTCGGTATCTCCAACCCCTTTTCTCGTCAGTCTGATTTTAGCGAATTCTATATTTATATTCGTTTTCAACTTTTACCTCAGCATTCTTCATCCTTTTCTGTTCATTCTTTTATGTGTCGTCGTTCTTTTTCTTTCTTCATCAGTTCAGTCTGTTACTAATGCAACACTTATTGTCTTCGTCTTTCTATTCCTTTTCTTGTTGGTTTTGTTGCTGTTTTCTTCTTCTTCTTCTTCTTGTTCTTCTTCTTCTTCTAGTTAATGTACTTCTTCTTTGCAGCATCTTTCTATACTACTATATGAACACCGTTTCCTTCCCCCTCGTGATATTCTACTTCTTCGTATTCTCTTTTTTCCACCATTTTTTCTGTCTGCTTGTTTTTTCTTCACAGTTTCTTTCTCATCTCCTCATTTCTTCTGTTTCTTCTAATTTCCTCTATTTCTGTTACTTTTCTTATAATTGTCCTAGACGATATTTATATTTCGCAAATCTTCTTTCTTTCCTTTCTCTTTCCCCCTCGCCTTGTTTTTCTAATCATTCTACCCTCAAACATCTAATCCTCGCTTATCCCTTTCCTACCGATTATCTTTCGTTTCTGTTCGTTCACTTTTATCTTTCCCTCACATAACACTGTTTCTTATTCGACATTCGTGTAATTTTTAAAAATATTTCCTCTATTAAATTACTTGTAATTCATCATTGCTTCCATGATGTCGTTTTTAATTTTTAAAGCAAACGCTATTCACAATTTACCCAATTTTTATCACCATCTTCATATCTTGATCCTCGCCTTCGTCATAATCCTCATCTTCTTTTTCTCCAGCAACTTCTTCTGTTTTTGTCTTTCTTTTTCTCCTTCGTTTGGTTCTACCTGACTTTCTGACACCAATCAACATATAACGCGCAGTGCGGTTACCCACTAACTCGATTACGACGCGCCGAGCGGATTGAGCATAAGCTGACCACACCAGATGGTTGAACTGTATGCCAAGTTCCAACCCTTTATTCGACCCACGAAACAAATGCACAGTCCTTTCAGTGCTTAACTCTTTTCCTTCCAGGCCCTTCGAAAATGAATCGATAATAATGGCCGACACATTAACACCAGAGACGTGCTACTAATGTGACAGAAACGTTTAATTACTCCGTCCTGCTCTGTGACTTTGACGATAGCCAAATGCCTGCCAGGAAAGGGGCAGCGGCAATATCATACTTCATATAAGCCTTCGTTTTTAACCCTAAACGCTTGTCAAAACTTTCGCTTATGGCGTCTTAAGTTGCTATTCTTCTTTATATTATTGCTGTTGTTTTACTACCTGGTTGCTATAACCGTTCAATTCATTGTATACATCGTTATTTCGTTGGGTCCTGGAAATGACGCCGAATATACGATACCCTTTCGAAAATGCAAAGTTTGCATGTTTTTAATGGATTTATCAATCATATTAAGAGATTTTTTAATTGCCAATTTATCACAAATAAATTCGTCTCAGTTTTTTAAGGCTCAAGTTTAAATGCCTACTGTTTAATCTGCAAACAAAAATTAACCCAGGTTGATCCTATAAGGTTATCTTGAGTGAATGTAAATAAATGAATAAATAACATTGTCATATATATACATATATATGTAGATATATATGTATATATACATATGTGAAATGTTTTCATTTATTGAATTACTTGTACTTTTATCATTTTTCCCATGATGTCGTTTTTAATTTTTATATATATATACATATATATATGTATATATATATATATATGCATATATATATATATATATATATATATATATATATATATATATATATATATATATATATATATATGTATATATATATATATATATATATATATATATATATATATATATATATATATATATATATATATATATATATATATATATATATATATGTATATATATATAGATAGAGAGAGAATGGTAGTTTGCTTGTAGCATTGCTTAGAACAGTAATAGTATGTTTTTAAAAGGCTGTAGGCAATGCAAATTCCGGGTAAGATGTAAGCTGGAAGGAGCAGTTATTCCCTTTACAGTGTCTTCACACCCGAAAACATTATAATGATATAATCCTAGATAAATAACATATTACATAAATTCGATAATTTGATGAAACTCACAATAAATAATACTTTATGAATATATGATAATTAATAAATTTAATAAAATCTAGAATATTAAAAATGAGAGATTAATTACTTTACTTTATATAAAAACAAACTTGTTAAATACGAAAAAAATACGAAAATAAAATAACACACAGAAACAAATACAAATAAATAAAATAAAACAATTTAAAAAAATATATTAGCAAAACTTACAGTTAATTGATCACTATACAATACCTATTATTTATCTGATATTACACACATATTTTTGAACACTGCATTTATATACATAACATAACTTTAAAACTTATTAATGTCCATTCTCTGCGGGAGTGGTTTGCGCACATGCTGTCTCTGTCTTCTAGCATTTATTTTGTTACATTTTGGTAGATTCTCTGCACAGACGGAGTTTTACTCTGGTGTTTATTATTAAGACCACACTTGCTGTTATGTAATATTTTAAGAAAAAATAAATTGTAAGTCCCATTTCGTATTCAATTTATTATTTTTGTTCCCTCCAGCTTACATCCTACCCGTAATTTGCATTGTCCACAACATTTTAAAAACATACTACTACTAATATATATATATATATATATATATATATATATATATATATATATATATATACATATTAATATATATGTATATATTAATATATATATATATATTAATATATATTTATATATTAATTTATATATATATTAATATATTAGTATATATATATATATATATTAATATATATATATGTATATATATATATATATATATGTATACATATATATATATATATATGTATACATATATATATATATATATATATATATATATATATATATATATATATATATCAATGGATGTATATATATATATACTAATTCAGAAAATATGCGAAATTGATATTGATCAATTCCCGTTGAGTGTCACCTATGTATGTTTGATGACAATTGTTACATAGGATAGTGTATATGCCAGCGTGAGAAGTGGTTTAGTTGTATTAAGTGTATGTTTAATAGTTTGGGAAAGGTTTGTATTGTCAGGATTCCACGTTTATATAGCGTGTTGCAAATAATTGTGATATTGGAATTGGTGAAAAAAAGTAGATGTCTGTTTATGAGAGAAATATCAGGTGTTTGGAATTGGCGTGTGTCGTTGTTAAAGAATATACGTAGAGACTATGTTAGAGAATATTAAGAGGCTCAGCAAAAGAGATATAAGAAAACAACAATTCTGTGAACGCACTGTTCTCCCACGAAGTACAACATCATTACGTTTTTTTAAGTTTTGACCAGGCTAAAATTATTAGATTCGTCTCTGATAAGTCTAAACGTAGACTCCTGAAATCAGCACTCATTACAAATTATAATACCATCCAACAGCGTAACGGTTTTACTAATATGTCCCCTTTAATTAGCAAACTTATTTTATCTGATAATAAATACTGTTCTGTCTATGGATAACAATCCTATACTATATCCTCCATTTTCGTTTTGCGCATGCTATTCATCCTAATTTAGTAAAACTTACAAATATCGTTAACTTAGTTAAATCATCCTTTCATCCTGTTTTTCTTACAACTTCTCTTTCAATGTATGATTACTTGTATCTACTCAATATTAATTGTACATCGTTTAATTAGCTCATAAACATAATAGATACATATGTTTTTGAACATATTTATGAATATTTATATAATATATGAAGAATATAAATCAGCAATTATCTAATTAAATACATACTATTACATACTTTTATCAACACATTGATACATAATAAAATTATATTTAAATAGCTCACATGTGGTGATGTATAAATCTTATTAGTTTACTTATGATCAACTATATTATATATGAATTATAAGGTATAGCAACTACATGATCACATAAATACATTTATATAATTCTTTGCAACATAATGATTCATACTTACACAAACATGTATATTTATATATTTTAGTTCTTCGATTCATAATTCATGATTTTTTTTCTTTTCCTTTTCCTTTTTTCTGTCCTTTCCCTCTTTTCCTCGTGTATTTTTCTAATGTTCTACGAAACGTTAGATAAAATGTTGACATTTGAACGTTCACTTTTAAAACTTTTATCGGTTGTAATGTGCTATGGAACGTTATATAAACCGTTTACTTCCAAACGCTCACTTTCCAAACTGTTTTATAAGCTGTTCTGCCGTAGCACATTTAACAGCGTTCTAACTGCGGAGCGTTTCCTAACATCTATTCTTCAGACTTTGATATTTGTAGCTGTATTTTTTCTTCAATCTTCCGGCCTGATAAAACTTCCTAATAAAGGTGATGTATTGTTTTCCTTATTTTATTTTCCATATATATATATACACATATATATATATATATACATATATATATATATATATAAATATATATATACATATATATATATATACATATATATATATACATATATATATACATATATATATATATATACATATATATATATACATATATATATATATACATATATATACATATATATATATATACATATATATATATATATACATATATATATATATATACATATATATATATATATATATATATGTATATGTATTTATATATATATATACAGGAAATTTAATGACAATTTAAAGATAAACATTGTCTCATTAAATAATGATCTATCGCGATAATGGGAAGCTCACTATACTTGATAGAGTAATAAGTCTAGAAAATGAATGATTAAACGAAGAGTTGGAAAAATTACAAATGTTATTATTCATCAAAAGTTTAAACGAATGAATAATTTCATGACCTTTACAAATGGATTTTCAAATAACAATTGTGTTCATCAGAGGACAAAAAATAGGTATGTATGTATTACAGGTAAATATCTCTTTGCAAATGTATATATATATATATATATATATATATATATATATATATATATATATATATATACATATGATTTTGGTTAGCTAATAGAATCCTAACTGTGGCAAACAACTCTAATGCAAATAATATTACAATAAAATGGGGAAATAGTCAAATATTCAAAAGTATCCACAAAGTCCGAGTATTCCAAGCAGTAGCAATCGGAGAAATCCGTGTAGTCCGAATGCATAGGTATCCGTAGAAATTTGAACGACAAAAGATTACGACTGGAAGATCCAAATTGAATGTCGAAAAGTCCAACTCAGAGTAAGAATCGTCATTGCCAATTCCAGCTTGCAGGCAAACTTATATTTAAGAATATTGGCAACTACCATTAGCTTTAATGCATAGCTCGTTGGGTAAAACTAATTGTTCTGGATATTTGACTATGTTTTTATTGAGATATTACTTACATTCAGTCAGTGCCGTATGATAGCACAGGGGTAGAGACACCGACTGTCAGCTCGACGGTTGCCGCACTGAAGAGCTGTGATACAGTGAAACAGTCTTCATGTCGATGACTATATGTATATATATGTATATACATATATATATATATATGATATATATGTATATATATGCATATATGCATATATATGTATATATACGTATGTATATATATATTTATATATATATATATATATATATATATATTAATAAAGACATATGTATTATCATAATCTATCAGTGCCTTTTAATTAGCAGTCTCTTAGAAAGATTCAGCTCGATGATTGTAAATCAGTAGCAACATAGCATATATACGTCAAGTTCATTTTATATTCCAATAACCATGTGTACTTCTTGTTGTAATTTTTTTTTCACATTTCCAAAAAAACATAACAGATGTTAGATTATTTTTTATGGTCTGTTTTTTTTTGCCGTTAGCCTAACAACATTTTATGTCAATATTGTCTCTGCAATACTACAAAATCATCAGGAAAATCTTCTAAGAATAAAAAGTACTTGGATTGTAATGTCTTGAAAATTTAATACACTATACAGTGTGATATTTCTTGAGAAAGCAAATTAAAAAAAAAACAACGAGCATAGCAAGTTTCCCATGTAGGAAACACCACTAGTACGCCATTTTGAATTTTTCAGGTCTGAGCTATCGGACATTTATGAATTTTAATTAAGTAATATTACTTAAAATAGTTTTAAAACTTCTATCATTTATTTATAAAAATTCTAATTTACTTGAGGGTAATTTTTACTGGCTTAAAGTTACATCAATTTACTTGCAAACACCAATTTACGTCATTTAAATACGAAACAAAGTGCAGAGCTGTTCTCTTTTAACTTCTTCAGATGGGATCTAGCTGTATATATATTCATCCATCTATTAAAGCATTACTAAGATTCTTATACGTCGCTGCTTTGGTAGAAGATATTTAGTATTTATTTATAAAGCGTTTAAATTTTTTTTTTTTTCGCCAAAAAATAGCCCACTGTATAATGTAGATTTTTCTCAGGACCTTTCAATACAAGAATTCTACATTTTTTAATGATTTTGTATAGTTGCAAAGACGATATTGACATAAAAAAATGTTTGGCTCACAGGTTTTTTATACACTGATGATTTCGGAAGAGTCAAACGTATACTATCTCGATATCTAAATATTTATTATTAAAATACTTATTCATTGCCAATTTCTACGCTGGAAGATTTGATGAGTAGATAAAAGAAGCCTTCCAAAGCTATAAGTGTTCCTCACAGTCGAACACTCTTCTATAGCTGTCTGCTACTCTTGACTTATTTCTCATATCGTTTGTGGCTATTTACGTTAGACTCATTGGTTAGGGCGCTCTGATTAGGAATTAAATATTACTCTTGTTCCGGGGTTCGAATCGTGCGACTTGCGGTAATTGTTATGTATACACTGATGATTCTGCAAAGAAGAAACATGTAAGTATGTAGATTACATTTACATATTTATTATTAAAATAAATATATATATATATATATATATATATATATATATATATATATATATATATAACACTTATTAATAAATTACAAGTGTGCATATTCTCTTAAAATTAAAATACCACTTCTATTACATCCTATATTAGCTGTAATTTTCATAATTTAACACACTTGAAAAAACAATCGTCGAATTGTTTAGAAAAAAACAATTAATAGTACAGGCAGCTGCTGCAGTTTAATGCTAGTATTTGTTTGTATATATATTCAATTATGTCTTTTTGTTTTACAAAGTAATTACTATTTCTATATAGACCTATATGGAAACAGAAAAACACCGTCTATTATCATAGTATGAATTGTATTTACGTGTATGTTGATACTAACTCAATAAACGGGTGCTATATTCATTAATATTATACTAATTTATCACGATATGTATTATTATTATCTGTAATAATTAATAATAATATTAACGTATTTTTAAAATCAATATTCTAATTTTGTGTTCCATTATTTCATTTATTGTGTTCTCTCTCTCCCACTTGCTCAATCTCTCTTGTCTTCTATTTATTTTTATTTTTCCCTCTCTACGGCTACCCCTCTCTCTCTCTCTCTCTCTCTCTTTCTAACTTTCTCTCTCTCTCTCTCTTATCTCATTAACAATAATCACTCATTTCTAGAAAATTTCTAATAAACAGCTTTAGTTATATCTGAAATTGGCGTACGACAAAAATATGTACGTACAGAATACGATAGTTTCTGCCGAGAAAAATGATGACAAAAAAATATTTCACTTCTTTCGGCTGAAGCAAGTCAGATTGTCACGTGCTCTGACAGAACGTTCGGGATATGGGTCAAAGAGTTCAGGCCGGTGGCTTGATTAAAATATGCACTGTCAAATGCTAAACTCTGTTTAGCATTAAATTTGAAGTATCCCCGCTTGTGTATGTCGCATCGTTAACATTTTATGGTCGATGTCATTTGCGGTTAGCGAGTGTCATGTTCTGTGACAGTCGTGGATTTTGACCGCGCAAAAATACGCGTCATATTGACCCAGACTGCCGACCGCAACATTTGTATTAATAACATTGAAAGTAAAAAAAAAATGAAGGTTGAATAGAAATATAATAAAAAGAGGAACGTGTATTCTTAAGATATATATTTTACCAATCTGCGCGTTTAGATACATAGTCAGTTCATATGATACTAAAACTCTGTGGATATTGTACGTTTTTTTTGTCTCCATGCACAATAGATGGCGTCACAAAAGAATTGCGTAATCCACTATTACAAGTGGAAGATATCTGAAAGAGCATTGCTAATTAGAACAATTCCAATAAAAATCCAAAACTTACGAATATTTTAACATGTTTTTGTGGATGTAAAATGTTGATTTACTCATATTTAGCATAACAATAAATAGCGATATAGCACATCCTAGCATGGATCAAGTATACTAAGATAACTGCACTTGTCGGCCCCTGCTGGGATGAAAGAGTATTATCTGTTCTGTTCCCGGTCAATTTTTTTACTTTTGTTCCATCATGAGGTCCCCAATTTACGACAAGCTGGATATGTCCGACATTAAAAACTAGCTCACTTTTTAAATGTTAGTTAAGCGCAGAGGCAAATAAATAGAGTGAGCATGGGACAATAAAGCCAACTAGAGACACTAAGATATATAAAAATGTCGGTTCTATATCTATGTTTTGCGACACATCAACCTTATGTTATGTTATATTATGTTATTAAACAGCGAAGCAGACAAGTTATTTAAAGCGACTAATATTACACGATTAGATGAAGGCGCACTTTTATTCAATTTGAAAAAAGAAAAATTGCGGATATACAAGGTGATTGATAAGTAACTTAGCTATTTATTTTTGAAATTCTAAAGTTAAAAAAATACGCTAACACAAAACAGAAAGTTTATTCAACAAATTACTTGATGGGAGTTTATAATTACAGCAAATTTTCAAAATTTGCACCTTCGTTCTGCATGCATAGCTCCATTTTTTGTTGCAAGGAATTTACGACTCTTTGTAGAATATTTGATTGATTAATTTGAACAAACTCGGCAGTGATGTTTGATTTGAGGTCGTCGATGTTAGTTATTGGCGTGGCAAATACTTGGTCACGTAAATATCCCCACAAAAAATAGTCCAACGGCGTCAAATCAGGGCTTCGCGGAGACCAATTGATTGGCTCATCTCCACCCCATCATCGATGATTTACACAAATTTAAATGAATAAAAATAAATATATGTAGAAACAAACATATAAACGAACAAATTTAAAATAACAAATAGCAGTAATTAGAGAGTAAGATAACAATTATCAAAAGTTCATAGTATGTTTGTGCTTCATATGGTAATCATTTTAAATAGCTAAGACAAGTGACTTATGAATCATCCTGAAAGAGTTCCGACACCAGAAGAAAAAAAAGTATAGTAAAAACAATAACCCACCAGTCAGGCACAGTGCGCGCACGCACTCTTGAGATATTTTTGTGAATCTTGTCTAAAAATACGTCGAGTTTTGATTAATATTATCGTTAACTTAAAGAGTATGGTAAAGGCTAATTTAAGGATTATGGTTAGAGTTAGGTTTATGGTTAGGAGCTCAGGCTTTTGCCGAAAAACTGAAATCATATATCATCTCTGACATTTGTGTAAAATGCAGAACGAACGCAGCTGGGAAATGTATCGGATAATCTTGAACTGGTATGTCCGTGAGTTTATGTGGAAGCAGAAAATATATTTTTCATGCACATACTCAGTGATGAGTGAATCCCATCTCTTTGATTATGTAATAATGCGTTTTATTTGTACTACAATTTGTATGTTATCTGTTTAGCGGGTTGCGGTTGTATTTGATGAGGAGGGCTAAGCATTCCCACAAAATATATCCATGCTCTTCCCGACATTATGTGCGCGTATATGGCCACAATCGAATCATGAGGATTGTAACTCGGCAACGCTGATTACTTATTCTGATAAGGTACCGATTAAGCCGATCACAAACAAACTATTAACACGATGCACTATTTGTCTAAACTGTTATTTGTACCCAATCAACGAATATTGCTACTGATTCATAAGAGGCTTCTTTGATAGTATCTAGTGGTCACCTTCGCGAGAGGTTAAGCAGCAATATATTTCTTCATATACAGTTCTGCATATATGTACGGTAATTGAAATGGTGAACAGCAATCGAATTCCAAATACAACCGGTCTGACTAAAAAAAAGCTATCAGTGTAGATCTTTCTGCATCTACACTACAGTCGTAGGATTTTGCTGCTTGTCGAATAGGTCGAGGATATTCTCGTTGAAGGGATACTAATGCAGTAAGTTCTTTCGGAGCACATTCCGTGTACGTATTTGTAAGACAAGCACATAGATGATACACAGATGCTGTGCGACAGAGATTTCAGCTGGGCAGACACTGCTTGACCTATAAGATGAGACATTACTTTTTGCACACGATCCAAAAGAGAGAGAGGGCAATCGTTGATTCGCCAGCACAGATGTTGCAACACTACACCTAGTATGTCTAATATATTGGTTTCGTAGTGATATAGTGTACTCACAAATATGATAAATTTTCTAATCCGGTAGATGGAACTTACCTTCTTTGCAGCAGAATTGGCAACATCTTCTATGTACTTATTCCATTTTGTGTTGTCTTAGAATGTTAGTATATTTAATAAAATATATTCTCGCATTTCTATCCCAACGAATAAATGTCTAGTCGAAGCTATGGCTAGTATAATATACTATCAGAGATGGATGGATACCCAGCTAACACTCAAGTAAGTGCCAGAAATTAGGAATCGCAAGTACATGGAATCAATCAAAAAAGTATTGCTATAGAGGAAACGATGGGTAAATAGAGCTTACTCGCGTGATTAGAAAGCGTTCAATTTCCTGATATTTTACGTAACCAATTTGAAGTCGTTAACTTATTTGAAGTCGCTTAGACTGCACTATTTTAGATGTTTGCCTTCAGTTCGAATGTCCTGGACGTTTAAATCAAGATTATATTAGTTTTCAAGGACCATATAAAATGTGTATATATATATATATTGTTACATCGGCCGTTCTTACACAGGAGAAACTACACCGGTTGTCACTATAAATAGTGCGAGTCACCAGAGACACTGAAGACAAAGCACAGTCTTGTAACTGTCTAGCCAAAGGCTAGTCAGTTTCTTACTTTGTTAATACACTTGTTAAACCAACCCTCGCCTTGACTTCCTTTATTTATTATTTACTGTGGAACAACTTACTTCACAACATATATATATATATATATATATATATATATATATATATATATTAGAATATTGCCAACATATCTGAAATAAATCACGTTTTTAGAGATGCGAGATGAAAAAAGGCTTATCTCGAGAAGTTCAAGAAAAAGGCAAACTAAAACGCCACATATTACATAGGTAATCAGAATTTTGGGCCGTAGTATGTGTTATTTTATTTTTGCTAGATAGTTATCCCGCTTTTCAATATTTCCTTAACCATTTCAGACACACACGCACCATACACACACACACACACGGTAAAAGTCACTCATAAAATTTCACAAGGGCTCGTAGACCAGAGGAAAATTACAAAGCCACTCGCAATGTGGTCGTGGTTTCGAGCTCTTGTCAAAGTCGAGCTATGCTGGCAGTTAGTAAAATTATGAAACGTGTACACGGATAACTTTTGTATATGTAAGAAAAAAAAAATGAATTAAAAAATAAAATTAAATTAACAGTTGAGCACGGT